>VYXB01004471.1:0-141122 GCA_013397135.1 Pachyramphus minor | reverse complement strand
AAAAAAAAAGAAAGAAAAAGCAGGGGGATGTGTTTGGTTTTTTTTGGTTGGTGGTTGGGTTGTTGTTTATTTTTTAGATTATAATATTTCTTTTTTTGAGGTGGGGGTTTGGAGGAGGAGTACTTTGAGGGGGAGGGATTGAGTCAAGTGAACTGTTTCTATCATAAGATGTGGCTTTTAATAATTTCCAATATATCCACACAAATTACTAAGAGACACTTGCCCTGTGCTTACTTGAATTAGATTTAGTATTGATCTTGGTGGTGGATAAAAGCTGTTTGAACCTGAGCTATTTTTAGAAAACGTCTCTAATCAACTAATAAGCTTTACTCTTAGGATTGTGTTGGAACTATCAAAGAGCTGGTAAAATAATGTATTTCATGTGACTTGACCATTGTGGACTTAGATCTTTACATCAGTATTTTCTTAAATCCAGTTTGTTTAAAAAAAAAAAAACAAACAAACAAAAAAACCCCCCAAAACAAACAAACCAAAACAAACTTTTTAAAGAACTAAATTATTTTTTTTTCTTTCCAGAATGTCACATAGTAGGTTTTTGTTTGACAGCTGTTCTTCTAACTACATGACATTGGAGTTCAAAATTATTTGTCTGTACACACTGAAAGAATTTGAAAATTATTTCCTGATTACATGGAGAAAACTTTCAAAAGCAAGTTCTATCTAGTATTTGTTTTCCCTAATAATTGTGTAAAGTTATTGCTCCTTATTGAGTAAACTCTGTTCCTAGAATAGCTTTCAAGAGTGTGCCAAAAACGAGCTGCAATCTTGTCAATGTACATTCTGTATAGAATTTAAATGAATCCAAATTTGAGAGTCATCTATTTTAAATTGTCTTTCATTGTGGTAGAACAAACAACTGAGTTTTGAATGTGACACAGCTGGAGAAACTCTAAACCACAAAAAAGCCCCAGACAAAGAGCCCTATAATGATAAATTTATAACTTTGGATGGTTATCTGAGCCTCCTTCAAAGTGAAGTGAAATAAGGCCTTATTTGCATAAACCCAAATTAGAACATAAAAAAATGTTAAAAGGGAGATGCTTTCCCAAGGGACAAGGTGGAAGCTGAATGGACACCATCTTTATTAGAAACCTGTTTTAAGTGAAGAAACCTGTGAAATTTGAATTTATTCTGGTACCACATGAGTTGTGCTTTCTCTCACCCATGGAGATGGCAGAGACACTGTTTCAGTGGAGCTGAGCTGGCTCAAGAGAAAGGGTGTACTGGAGGATATGCTGCTCTGCTGATTTTACACACATAAATTATAAGTTTGACTCCAACAACTGCTATTAAAAGTGCACACAGATCTTTATTGAGTGGAATATATGAATTGCAGCTTCCCTATGTAGAAAGCATCCAAAACTAGTGAGATACTAATAACTGAGTTCTTTAGAGGCTTGTTTTACTGTTTGCAACTTTTTTATATGCATATGGTGATGTAGGACTTCCGTCCTTCTAAATTTAAATTAATTAAATTCCTGATTGCAATCCAATATGGTTTTCTAAAATCTTTTCTATAAAATAAAAAATAACACATGTAATAGGGTCTGTTTCTGATCAGGATTACTGGTATATGACAGACATATTGTCATTAAATAGGATAATTGGTGGTCTTTAGAAGGGCTTCTTGTCATCATAGTTTGAGTGACTGGCTTAATTATGGGTTCTGAGAGACATTTGATTAATTTATTCTTCTTGTTAGGATGAATTTTGCTTGGAGAAAGTTAGTGGAACCTAAGTCTTTTAAAAAGTTTAAGGTTTGTATTGCACTTTGAATAATCTCTTCTTTTAATGCTGTGAGGCCAAAATCCCACAATGATAAAACATAGAAGGCTGCCCTCCAGAGGGGCTGATGTCCCCAAGTGCTGCTGTCCCCTGAAGGTAATGAAGCAAAGGGCCAGAACATCCCTGGCATATCAGCCCTGATAACACAAAGAGAGCTGAGGAACAATTTGGACCTGTTTTACTGATTGTAAGGAGTAAGGAAAACAGGCTTAAATAGCTCCTTTTCCTGCACTAGTGGCCTGGGAAAGATGAGAAAGCAAACGGTGTTAAGACAGTGATCTGAAACTTGTGATACATGTCCTAACAGGGGATGGAGATTTCAGTTGAAAGATAAATTTAAAGCAACTGTGGAGATTAATTTTACAGTCTGTTTTGTGTTGTTCGGGGGAGAAATTAGTTTAGCAGTAGATTCTTGGGGATGAAGTGCAAGATCAGACCTCCTACAGTTGGCCTCTGTTCAACCATTTTAGCAGTACAGAGTTTATTAGAAGCTAACAAGTAGCAATGTTTGTACCAACACTTGAATACATGTGCAGTTCTGGGGAAAATGTATTTTTGGAACAGGCTATTGTCCCTGTAAGGCCTGGGGAAGAGAGGTGCTTGAAGTGAGGAGAAGCAGTCTGTGTATGCTGCATCTTGTCCTGGCTGCCACCAAACTCGCTGTGTACTTTAAAGGGATGCTAAGCATTAATTCAATTGTGTTTGGTGTTTTAAATGCAATTAGCCTTCAATATTAGAGTAGGGTAGCTGAGCAGACACTGGAGAGAGGTGTTGACTAGAAGTGTCACTTAGTAATAGCACCTCTGGTTTCATCACATCTTTAGCAAATAGTTACCACTGCAGAGTTTCTCAGAGAGTATCACTGAGAAAGCTCAAGAAACTTGTTTGACTGGCAGTACTTTTTGCTGGTGTGTCACAAGAGTAGTCTCCTTATATATTTCCCATTTCTTTTCTGCTCTGTGCCATTTATAGTCCGTAAATGTGACTCATAATTCTTTTCCTCTTCCTCTTGGGACAGTCTGTTTCAAAGGGCACAGCTGCTGGACAGTCAAGGTTCAAAATTCCAACCTAGCATCAAGCTTTAGCACCTTGTTCTGTTTTCATCACTAAGGAAAATTAGAGTCATGATTATGTGAAGTGAATTCTTGGGTTTTTACTCAAATAGTAAAATGGATGTTGTAGTAATGCAAAGAAATGTACTATGTATGAATAGTATTGCACTTGAATCAGTTAAAAAATGCAATAATGTCATTCTAGTCATACCATTACTGTGACAGAACCTTGCTCTACACGTTTCTCTTACATTGTTTTATCTTACTCAAAAACTTCCTGCCTACATCAGGAATGACAACAAACTTTTTATTTATAGGGGGACATTAATATTTACTAGTGTTGGATGTGAGTAAAAATCCTGAATCCAAGTCTCAGATTTTGGAAACTTCACTTTCTGGTCATTGAACGGTTTTAAATTTAAATGGTAGTGAATTAAATAAACAAACTGTACATGAACTCTAGGTTCCATAATAAGTTTACTGCAGAAGTTTAATAATGACCAGCTAGAGCTTACAAAAGTAGATAAATTAGTCAAGCTGTTTTTAATGTAACACTAGAAATCCCAGAAGAGCCCAAGGTCAGTCAGCCAAGCAGTAAATCTGCATGGAATTCATTTCTTCCTGGACCAGAAAAGGCACTCCAGTATGGACTTAGATCAGAAGCTGATTTTATAGCATTGTAACAGCAGTGTAGCCTGTAAATTTTTGCATTTCAGTCTAATTTTTGTAAATTACTGGCTTTGGGAAAAGTTCATAAGAGTCAAATATAAGGACACAATATATAGGCATTAAAATGTGTTTGATAGGAGTAATCTGTTTACAGTCCAGTTACCAAAAAGCACAGTTCAAGCGAATATTTTAGACTGCAACCCTTTTTTAGGCTCTAAGCTGTAAATTGTTTCACCCCAAATCATAGTGTTATATCATTATTTAGAGCAGTCCTAAGAGTGTTCTAAGCTATGTGGGCTGCAGGTGGTTGTGTTCAGTGTAGCTCCTGGCTTACTGAGAACTGGCATTCTCCTGCTGAATCACCCCTGTGTGGGATGCTGTCTGCTCCCACATGTGACTGGATGACTTGAACCTGTCTTGCAGGATCACTTCAGACCCCTTTACACTTCCAAAGTGAACATATTCTGGCCCCAAGTCTTTCTAACTTGAGTCTTGCGAGTTGTCTGTGATGTGCTAAGCCAAAAGTAGCTGAGAAAATTGTTGATGTTCAGTGCTTTAGAATAAATAATAATTTGTTCTTTATTTTACTGAAGAGCAGAGCTATTTATAGCATTTTCACTCTCCCAGAAAATTAGGTTGTAAACAGCTGAATTTTCTGAGCAGTTATGCAAACTTGTAAGAGATTGGACCTACTAATGCTGACCAAGTAATGAAGCAAGACAAATAGTATTTTTTTAAGGGTTTCTCAGGTTTTGGAGAATTGCAAAAATGCTAATCTGACCATCCTCTAGCAGTGTTGTTCAGTTAATATAGCATAAGTGCTCTCAGGCAGAAATTTCAGAGAAGAGTGGGAAGGCAGAAAGTTTGTTTGGCTGGAGAGATGATGAGAGCACAGCTGGGGCAGGTGGGAAGGACAGGAACTGACTCATAGTGGGTACTGAGGAACTGCTTGGTGTGGCTTGGGCTAGAACCACAGCAGAAATCTGAGTCTTGCTGCTTCTCTTCTGAGTTCCAACTCTCTTTGTGGGCTGAGCTCTCCATCTCTGCTTCACTTATGAGGAATCTTTACATTAGATTTTTAGGGCAAATGTGAACTCCCAAGTATTGGCCTGATACTAAAAGGCACTTGATTGATATAATGACACCAGTCAGAGTTAAGGTAGGGTCATGATTTACTTCAGATTATTCCATGAACCTTTTGTTCATCTGCACACATAATTGAAAGTCAGGCCCCATTGTAAATGACATTTTAAAGAGTCTGACATTTAGTCAAGGTGACCACCAGCTGGTAACTTTTGAAAAAATCAATAATGGAAATAGTTGTCTAATAGGAGAAATACCACTGTGAGGTCATCTTTAAAATAAAGCTCATTCCACTTGCATCAGTGCACCCCCACCTTTGCAAAAAGGGAAAAAGCTCCTGGTTTAATTAATATACATATTGTGTGGCACTGCAGTGACTGCTTATATAGGCAGCCTACCAGTAAGAGCTGTTGTTTAGCTCTGTTAGTATAGGGGAACAAATAGTCTAATTTTAACCTTCCATACTTGTCTTTCATTAGCAGCAAAACCGTCAGAATAATAGATGAAAGCAAGGGTGGTGATTTTGAAATGAATGGTCTGAATCATGTATCAGCAGGCATTCTGTTAATATAGTTATGCTATTTAACAAGATAGTCTCCAGTCTGTGATAGCAGGACATGTTGCTTTTGTTTCCAGAAGTTAAAACTTAAATAAAACAATATTTCATCAAGGAAGAAAATGCAAAAAAGACTATACAGTCTATAAATAATTCTGTTTTTTCCTGCTGACAAAACACTTGATCTCCAAATAGAAGTCATGTTTGAACACCAGTTTGTATATTTCTAATAACATATATTAATGTCACTACAATGTTACATATAAGTTTGTGCTTACCACTCTTTATACAGTTATAGGAAGCCCCTTTCTGAAAGGAAAGAAGATTTTACAGTCACAGGAGAGAATGCACGTGTGCTAAGGTCTTTAGCAGCATCTGAACTGTTCTAATCATGATGAAGAAGTACGGAGCTGAGAATGACAGAATACACTGAGGATGAGTGTAAACCAAAACATGCAGGAAATGTTGTCTATTGTGTCAGTAAGGCTGTGTTAAGAGGAGTACTGAAAAAATGAAATATCACAAAAATGCACCGTTACGGTGCATGCAGCGAAATAGGGAGCAGCATAGATTCTTGCAGGAAGATGCCTGTAGTATGTGCACCTCTTCTAAGAGGTGAATAAAACAGAACTTTTTTAAAACCTGGACACATCCCAGAGCTTTCAGCAGGCTTTGAGAGCTGTGAAAGTTTTTTTTATAGAATTTTGATGAACTTTCATTGTAGTACGGTGAAGATATGTCTGCAAGAGCGAAAACTTGCATTCATAATGAATCTCTTTTAATAGTTGTGCTAAGATAGTGTTTGAAATTCTGCAAAATATCAAAACCTGATGACTGATATTGTGCAATGAAGTCCTTTTGTTACAGTGTTCACAGGCAAAGAGGTTAGGAAGAAGAGATGGTATAGCTGTCATGGAGTGTGTATTTAAAGAGAGAAAGCAGTTAACAAAACATATGCACGAAAGTGTCCTGCTCACTGTGCCCCCTTGTGCTTGCTTGTGGTTCCTGGGCTGAATGTTTGGGGGTGCTTTGTCGATGGTTTTTTCCCCCAAGTTTTCTAAAACAGTGTAGATGTCCATGTAACGGTTCATCTGATTTTTTTTTTTCCCAATAGAAAGCATAGCTCTCAAATTTCCTACAGTTAGATCTGTTTTCTTTCATTTTTAGTTCTTGAATTATCTAAAGAATGGGTCTAGCAAAGTTACAGATCTCTCAAGTTAGGGCCTTGAGAGTGTATGAAGGCTGTGATTGTGGTTCATGGTTCCGCAGTGTTGTTCCCAGCATCTGCTGAGCTGGTGAGACAGTAGTGAAGCCTCTCTAGGTCAGCCAGGTGAGCAGGTTGTGGTTCATGGTTCCGTAGTGGCCAGCAAGGTGGCCAGTGCCTTCCTGCAGGTTCTGCTGTCAGAGGAGGAGAGCTTGTCTCACCATTGCCTACAAGCTTATCCCTCTCCTTGTGAACACAACCAGGCATCAGATGGCTCTGTGTCCACAGACACAGATGACAAAACAAAACACACTCATAAAAGTTTGCTGGCTATTTTTTTTGTTTGCTTGTTTTTGTTGGTGTATGTTTGTTCAGTTGGTGTGGGGTTTTTGTTTGGGTTTTTTTTCTTTTTTTTTTTTTTTAATCTTTTGGGTATAATGCTAAAAGACTTCACAATAGCCATGGTTTCAACATTTTTTTTTTTCACAAGTCATTAAGNTTTTTTTTTTTTTTTTTTTTTAATCTTTTGGGTATAATGCTAAAAGACTTCACAATAGCCATGGTTTCAACATCTTTTTTTTTCACAAGTCATTAAGACAGAAAACTTGCTTTTTTGCAAACTACTCAGAAAAAAAGAAGTCTGACATTTACATCTGATGACTCATCCTGAAGGATGAAAGAAATATAAATATTCTGAGGCTCACTGTAGAATTATAGTAGCTGGGATCACTGTGTTGGATGCTTAACTCTTGTATGAGTGTGTTTTCTTCTATATGGAGTCATTAAAATGCATATAAATACAATAAAAGTTCAAGTAATCTGTTACCACTGCAGGCAGACTGTCACCCTGTGAAAGTGCTCTTTCAGGACTTGTTTTCCTAATCTTGGAATTATGATATATTTATATATATTATTATCAAATATGCTATGAGAGAAAGTCAGTTGACCAGATTTTGCAATGGCAAGGCTAACAGTCTGCTCAAGTGTGCTAATATCTTCTGGGTAGTGTTGTCACTTCTTGGAATTGTATTGGAAAATATAGAATATGACTTGCTCAGTAGATGGACACCCTGGAGGTGGTTCAGCTTGCCACACTAGATAAGATATGTCCTTTGCCTTTGTATTAAAGTTCATCTATATTTGTTCAACTCAGATAAAATTAGAAAACAAAAATTTTAAAAAGCAAACCAAACTCAAACAATTCTGACTAAATGAAAAGCTGTTTCGTGTGCTAGTGTGGATAATATTTGATAACCATGTCAAAATGCTTATTTTGAAATTTAAAAAGAAAACATAATGAATGTAAAAGCAGTGGTAAAGACAATAAGCTTATTTTCCTTTAGTCCTTGGTATTGTAACACTGCTCCAGCTCTGTGATAGCCTCTGAATAGTGGATGAAGATGGTATTTCTGTTTATTGAAATGCAAAAGTGAGCCTTGTGCATTATTGCTTTCCCCTTCTCATTTTACATTGGTATTAATGGTGTTAAGGAATTCGTGAGTCCAGTAAGCAGTAATTCTGAACAATACAGACTTTTTCTCTTTCCTGCCATAAAGTGGCAAATACCTTTCTCTAAGTATCCTATAAGTTTAATAATCTTTTTTCTTAACACTTGTGCTGTGCATTGCTTTAGCAAGCTTTGGTCTTTCCAAAGGTTCCTTTTCACTGTGAATTAGAGCTCAGCAAGTGCATACTGATGGCTGACATTTATATGAGCCGTGGTCTTGTGCACTAATTGGCTGCTCTCTCCAATATCAGCACTACTGACTGCAGTCAGGGTGTTCTTTGGCATCTGTCTCACATTTTTGGTTTATTTATGCACATGTCACAGTGAACAATTAATCTCTAAGTATTAACAATTTTAAGTTCTCATCATAGGTTTTATAGCACCTGTTCAGCTGCACACAGTGGGAATTTTTAACCATTTGGAACAACATGGCCCAAATCAATACAGTATATTTAGCACCAGGTGATCTTCTTCTAAAGCAATAGAAAGTTTCTCCCTGTATAGGTTGCTGTATATTATCTCTTGCAGAGTTCTTGAAAGATGCACAGTGTATGATAACTAATGATGTGCACGTTAATAATTTTTACATTCTTTGAAGAGCAGGTGATTGAGAGTAAAGCCTTTGTTGTTTTCTAGGTGAACAAAGCCACTTGCATCAATAACATGCTACTTGTGACTGGGATTTAGTGCCACCCCTTTTGATAGCTGGATTTTGACACTGTTATAAATGATCATGTTTAGCTGATGCCCATCAACTCAAACCATTCTACATTTCTATGATGAAGTGTAATTTAGTATGTAATCTTCAGTGTCCTTTTTAAACATAGAGCTGAGGGAGGCAGATTGTTTACTGAACTTTTTCATCTCAACGCACTGTAATTAGTTTTACATTGGCACTTTCACTCACAAACTATTGTTTTGTGGTGCTCTGCCATCAGAAGAATCAGCCCTGCTCCAGAAAGCCTGATGTGAATGAAAGTGATTACTATTTCCTACAACACATTGCAGATAAGAGAAAATGTAATTGCTTCAGACTGGAAAGTTAACCATAACAAATGTTGTCATCTTTTGTCAATGGTAACAACAGGTGAAATAAAGAAGAATAAGAAAACATTTTCTTGAGATTATGCAGGGTGTGTTGTAATTGTCTGTGACAGGCTGAACCTGAGGCTGGTCCTGACCCTTTTTTAATCTATTTACTCTCAGTAAAGAAGAAAATAAAAGCCATGACTTTCATAGTGGTACCACATGCTTTGGGACAGTGTGGTTTTGTTTTGCTTGTCTCATGAATAAATTTTCCTCATGAAATAGCTCTATCAGGTTCAGCCACAAACATTTATTTGCTAATGATCTGGTCTACTACTATATAAAATTCAACACATATTAGTCTGCAGATGAAATATATTTAGATGGTAAAATAATTACAGTCACAGAGAGAAACTGTATATAAAGTGCTATTTTGTATGCTTTTCTAAGGGTAGCTGAGTGATGTGGAGGAGATGATTTATGAGCTTGCTGCAATAAGCAGTGGCTTGAAGGCTTAAGAGGCTAAATAATGCATCCAGGATGAAAAATATTTATTTGAGGGGAGAAGGAGAAGAAATTACTTTGAATTTTTGTATAACTTCCAGTAACACACTAATCTTGCACCATAGACTACTTCTTTTGCTATGGTTGTGCATTCCCAGACAAACTTGTCAAATATATAAATTAAAGAAACAGCTTGAGAAACTCCATAACAATATTGTGTTGCTTTCTTACATTCTCTCTTGCTAAAAGGCATTTGTGTAAGTTTTTATTGACTTCTTAATGGTATAGCTGAAGTTTTATGCAGTTTTCTCGTTTAACCTCAATTTCTATTGGACACGTACCAGATGTCCGACATACTAACCACCAATTATGGACTAAATTAGTGTTGGATTTTCATTTCTGAAATCAATTCCTGTAGTCTTGATCTTTTAAATGAACTTCTTCTGCCCCATCAGACATTTCAAGTAATGGAAATATTTAAGATGTTATTTCACTTACACCCTCTCTTGCCATTAATGGGATGCTTAGTTAGAGGTCATGGAGACCACGTTTGTCATCATTTCTGGTGTCTTTTTGAAAGATTTTTGCAGTGCTTTTGAATTTCTGTATATTTCTGACTACTACAGGCAAAACACATGATTTGGTTATCTTTTAATTTTCCAATCACTTTCATAGAATCATAGAATAGTTTGGTTTGGAAGAGGCCTTTGAAGATCATCTTGTTCCAATCCCCTCCCATGGTCAGGGATAGGAAATGCCCTGCACAGGTATCTGGGCAGGTGAGCACAGCTGGTGTATACCTTATGTTATCAACATAATCCTCCTGTCCTTTAGGGATACAATTTATTAAACTCATTAACCAAAAGAGTTGTAATCTTTATTCCAGACAGTTCTTTGGTGCAATTTGGGAGAAATGTGGAATGTTGATTTAGAGAAATTTAATGTTTTTCTCTAGCCATTATTTTTTAAAAAAATACTTTTATGCTGGTTTAAGTTTTCTTCTTATGAAAATTAATATGAGAACTAGTATATATATATAGTAGTAGTAATATGAATAATAAATATATTAATCTGTAGATATCTTAAACATACATTTAGATTTTCCTTCATGTCTTATCAAATCTCATGGGTTCTCATGAGGTGCTATACTATGCACAAGATTGTGCATAGTTCTTTTGTGTAAAATGAGAGTTCACAGTGGAGGACATAGGTAGCATTTTAGGTAACCTACTCAGGTATTTCCAGTATTTGCTTTTGGTAAAAAATACCAAAGTTCTAAGTGAAAATTTTGGAAGTGATTCCTGTAAAATTTTACAGGAAGTCTTACCGGAGTTCAGTGTTAAACCCAACACACAATGTCCTGTGGGGTGGTTGCAAAGCTTTCTTCTGGGCTTCTTGTCCAATGTTAAGGAGATCTGAGGGACTAAAATTTATGGCTTTCACATTTAAGGGCCAAGACCTGCAGTACTTCCCCCCTTTTTTTTAGGTGAATAATGTCCAAGATAATACATCAGCTTTCCCTTATATTAAATCAGCTTTGCATCCCCGTGAGGGTCTGGGATGTTGTTTCAGCATCACCACCAGAGCAGCTTATCCAGCTGTAACACTCAGATCTCTTTCCTGGTCAGCCGAAGCATTTTGTAGCAGATTGTTTAAGGGCTTTTTCCCTGCTCAAATTCAGTCAGTGCTACAATTTAGAAAAATGATCAGACAATTTCGTCTGGTTTTAGCTTGATGTTTGTTTTACTGTGTTTATTTTTGATGGAGCGTCGTGCACAGGATATAATTTGAACAGTACTATAAAAGCTCGTTCAGAGATATAGACAGTAAAAGCGCAGAGAACAGTATAAAACAGGCAAATTTTCAAATTTATAGCACTGATAAATTTGAACAGCATTTAAATGATTTTTAGATTCTGTGTAAAATTCAAGCAAATGAAGTTATATGTGAAACTTCTGGGGAAGACAGACCTGGATACATCTAGAGGAACTTCTGAAACATTGTGTTTGACTGCAGGAATTTCTTAGTGGTCTGACTCTGATGCACTTACTGTTGTCTCACTTCTTACACTTTCCTTCTCTGAGTGAAACAGATTTATCCTGTTAAGGAAGAAAATATTAATCAGTGTTAATATTGAATCCTTGCTAGGTATCCAATATATTATTTGAAACAAAGATGGTAACTGGTGAAGTGTAAGCACCAAGAACAAGTGTGGTACTGTTCTATACGTGCCCTTGTAGAACACTTCTCTTTCACAGATGGGAAAATAAAAAGAAAAAACAGTATTTTCTGAGGGTGGAATGTGTCAGCTCCCCAGTATTTGACAAGACAGAAGAATCCTGAAAATGATTTAATAGTAGGTTAAGGAAACAAAGGGTCAAGCAGTTTTTGCTTGGAAGCTGAGGTAGCCTGCAGGATCTTCAGAGCTATATGTTTTTACTGTTGGTACTCAATGAAGTAGGAAAAAACAAACATATTGATAGCCCAGTTTGCTGATTATCTTCCTGGTTAGTGAAAGTGGACCCTATCTACTATTGCATCACACTTTACACCTGTATGAGATAGGGAATTTATGTGGCATGTTAGATTTGAAATTCATAATGTCACAGTAAGACACAATCTGTAACAACAGGCTCTAATTTAGATGATAAGCTGAGAAAATAATTTTGAAAATATTAGCTTACTTAGCAGCAGGAAAACAGCTGAGAAATGCTGGGGAAACACCACTAGAAACAGTACTAAATGCTAACCAAAACTCACATTGTACTTAAAGTTTGTTAAAATATTACAAGACTGCCTTTTCAAGTCCCTTTTTCTTGATAAACTATTCAGGAAAGACTATATACCCACAGAAACTTTTTCAATACTTTGCTACTGATACAAATGTAGGAAATATTTCTACTTATCTACTGGCTAAGCTCACATTCTCCACCCTGAGCTATGAAAATATCAAAAGAAAGATTACTCAAAATAAATAAGCATCTGAGTCCAAAGCTGACCGTTTTTTCTGTTAGAGTAACATCTAAAATGAAAAAATGGAGTAAAATGTCCGTAGTTGGCACATAAAAGATAGTACTGTAACTGGATTGCTGCTGCAAGGAAAGAAAAGTGATTTGGGTTTGCAGTCAGTGAAGTGCTTTTGCTCTTCTAAAATGGAAAAGAATATATTGTTTTAGGGTTCTAGGAGGTGTTTCTGTCCTTCACACAATATCTGTGATACTTTGTGCATCAATGGTTGTTACTGCTTGCTTGGTAGTGAAATGGCTTATAACTGCACTCCTTTTGCCATTACAGTGGTTTTATCCTTTTCATATTTTTAAATGCAAATGGGAAAATAAATCTTAAAATGAAAAAGGATGTGTATAATTCAGACTTAGCACGCTGAGCAAGACTGAGTGCTTCATATATAATGAATAGAACTCTCTGAAGTTTGGCATCCTTAACCTTCCCTTTTCATTCCTGCCAAGGATGCTACACAGTATTTTTTTCTCTCAGATGTTATTCAAGGCAGGGTTAAAAAAATGGCTGACAGTGTAATTAATTCTTAAGAAATGAAATTATATAATGAAAAATAAACAATTAAAAAGGGGAAAAGAAATTTAATATGGAAATAACTTTGAAAAAGCAAGAAACAATATTTTTTTTTTAAAAAAAAACAGAATCTCTACCTTTCAGCTGCTCTAATGGTGTGCCTTTAAATATATTAAGGAGCTGAAGTAAATACCACCTGTACTTCTAAATCATTTGCAGTAAATATGTTAGTGCTTCAAGATCCTCAAAAAAGCTCCAGACAAATGATGGTGTGTTAAATCTTGTCTCAGTAAAAGCCAGAAATTATCCAGCCTGAATAGAATAGTGAAATGAAGTGTAGACTGCAAATGAGGCAGAGAACCTTCTCTCATTTTTCCATGTATATCATATAATACCCAACTCTCCTTCAGGGACATGCTGTTTCTGTCATTCCTGATAATGAGCTGCTTTCTCCTGACAAAACGAAAGAATTGTTGCTGCTGATATTGGATAATTGGCAGACATTGCAGGAGGATCAAAGTAATCAGTAACTCTATGTACTTTAAAAGTTGATGCAGTAACGAGATTGGTTTTAGAGCAGGGTTGTGATCTCGCAGTTCTCGCTGTAACTTGGCTGCAGGGTACTTCAGGAATATTTCTGTATCTTTATTTACTGGGTGCTTGCTTCTGGTGTGGGAAGAACCTGCCTCACCCATCTCCCCTGACCCCTGTTCTAGTCCACAGACCACTCCATGAGCAGCAGCAGTCCCATGTAAGCCACAAAGCACAGGATGCACGGGAATCCTTGCTGCACATTGGTTTGCTGTGTGGCAGCTGTGTTACAACAGCTCACTTGCTCCAGCTTATCAGTGACAAAATCCCCGACACCACTGACTGTGGTTAAAAAAGTGTAAAGAAGAAATAATTCTGCAGGGGGGGAAAAAGTGTGCACAATAAATTTTTACTTTGCAAAAATATGCTAACACATAAATTTGTAATAAACTAGTTAGGTGTAAAAGAATCTGTACAGAGCTGGCCTTATATGTTCATCATTTCAAAAAAATCCCACAAGGAGTGAATATAAGTGAGGCCTTAGGAGAACTTCAAGGTTGGAATTTCTACAAAGGTTTAATTATATTTAATCTTATTTGTCGTCCAGGCAGAGTCCTCTGTAGACGTCGGGCAATAATAGATGATTTTACCTATAACTTGCAGATTAAAAAAATAAAATCTTTCAGGAAAAAAAAAACCCTTAACAACTGATGGATGTCCAGTCCTAAATGAATTCATAATGGAGTATTTTAGACTAAAGAAATGAAAAATCACCATAATGCTTTCCAAACTTATTCTCAACCCTCATGTAATACCTTCTGATGAGGGCTGTGCATAGAGTTGCCAGATGGCAACAGGTGATTGCAATTTAAAAGTTAAATGTAAAAACTTGCTAGAAAAGGTTTCTAATACTTGTAATATTGTTCTCCGTCAGAGTCAGCTAGATTTCTCAAACTCACCTCTCACAAAATGCCTTTCTCTCACAGAATATGTTCCCTTACCTATTTAATTTGGATGTTTCAATTATTTCCCCTGAAACCTGGAGTAAAAGGCAAATTCTCAATGCCTGCAGAATTCAGTAATATAGTTCCTGTCACCTTCATGGGCAGAGTCAGTCACACATTCTAGAATCCTTATTGTTGGCTCTTGAAAAAAAGAGAGCTTAGGACCAAATTTTCCAAGTTAGATGTGTAAGCATTATAGTAGAAAGCTGGTAGATGTTGAAAAAGTAATTTCGTAATAGGTGCTAACTCAATGATACTCTAAATCTATTTTAAAAATTTGAATGCTTTAATATCCCTACTTCCTTAGGAAATCTGGTCTTGTTACTCTCCCTTCTGGTGTAATTTTGGCACAACTGAATGTATCTGAAAAAAGAGAATCTCTGAGCAGGAGTTGCACAAATGAGATATAATACACATGCTTTTTGGATGTGCTAGCCAATAAATACCAAGGATTTAATGATCTACTGAGCTGAGCATTAGTATTGTCACTGCTTTGGATAAGATAACCAAAGAGCCTTTGCTGGCAGGTATCAACTGGGAGGAGGAACTGTGAAAGAGATTTGGGATGTTCTTGACTTGCCATCTTCTTCTCACAGTCTCTTAATTTGTTAAGGTTTTTATACCTTACAATGTTGGTGTGGGGGTTTTCCCCTGTTGAACAGCAGAGCAGCTGGCAATGCCCATATCAATAATTCTGTCTGTGAAGCCAGTTTTAGCGTTGTATTGCGTGGCTCTGCTCCTCAGGCTCCCTCACAGCTTACTTAGAGCACAAGGGTTTCTGTAGATGTCTCAGCCAAAATATCAGACTGGAAGTTTGGATCTTTGGAAGGTGGACAGTACTGGTGGATGTGGGGCTCCCTGATGTACAACTTCTTCCTATCAGTAGTCAAAGTTTTTATTTGAAGTGCACTAAATCAATATGTTGAGAAGTCTGCAAGTTTTCATATTTCTCAGACAGACTGATTAGAGATGAGATTAAGGGTAAGGAAATGGAGAGTAAAACTGCTCTTTTCACTTTCACAGATATGATCATGTGCAATATTTGGTATTCAGAAACTGCAGAGAAGTTGGTGTCCTGAGGGATGCTTATATGATCAAATGGGCAATGATAAAGTTGTCTTTACTTAGTTTTTTGAGGAGGGATACATGAATATCTGAAAAGCATTCTAATGTTATGTGATTAATAACTGGGTAAAGTTAATGAGTAACATCTGCTCTTCTAGAACAACAATTTAATAAAGCTGTCCACTCTTGACAATGAAGGATGTTTATGTAAGAGTGGCAACAGTAGTTGTGGGCTAAACCAGCTCTATTAATTTCTTAAAAGGGGATTCTCCTTTAGGGACACCAGCACGGTTCACTAATTAGGAGTAAATTCTGTTATTTCCCTATCCTAATTGATCAACACATCAGTTTGACACTTTGGATTCCATCTAGATTCATACAAAAATGAATGAGCAGAACTTGCTGGAAGTAGATCGGCTTGGGTATCTGACAGGTACGATCAGTTCAAATTTTACGTGTGGTTGCACCGACAGTTAATTGAGTGAAATAGTTGTCACTTATAGCAACATCATGAGTGGAGTTTATTTAAAAGCTTGAGTTGCAATTCCAGGTTATACTTTGCTTTATACTGGTTCAGGCAGTCTGCTGACTCAGAAGCACAGTTATCCTGAGAGCAAGGCTGAGCCTGCTGCGTGAGGGGGCCGAGGGTGAGGAAAGCAGACACATCCTGCCACTGAGTGGTGATGGAGATGTGCTGCAGCTATTGCTGCAGCTTCATTACTGTAATTAGTGCCTATGCAATAGCAAAGGTACGTGATGGCTAATCCAGGTAAAAAGGATGGTTACCCTGAATTACCACTCTTCCCTTTGCAATGGCTACTTTTGGCAGACAGTGCCTGGCTATTTTGGTTCCTTCCATCTTGCATTTCTTGTCCTCTCCTATCCATATCCAGATGCCCTGATTTGATTCTCCTTTACGTGCCTTTGAACCTGCAGAAGGAGGAGCAGCCTTGAAACATGGTACTTTCCTTTCACATCACACCACAGCCGTGTTCCTTTTTTGCATAAGGTGTTGGCACTTGCTTACACAGCTTTGAAGCCAGTTGCTTCTCTTTATTCTTTTCCTCTCTTTCAGAAGAGAACCTGTGTAACTTTTCACAAAATGCCTGTAAGTAGCAAAGGAGTAGCACCTTCTCTGAAGCCATGCTGATGTGAGCTGGATGCATTTGTAATGTAGCTGTTGCAGACAAAGCACATTACTGAAGTGACCTGCTTTCTGTAGTAAAGTACTGTGCTGATAGGGAAACCTTTTCTCTAGAAATGAGATGGCTCTGGAGCTCTGTCCTGTTATTCTGGGATCAACTATTGCAAGTATTTAGAGTAACTATTTTTTAATGCTCCAGTGATGTTAGATTAATCTTTGGTGTGAGGATGGCAACAGTGTTCTTTTTGTTGTATACTATTCCTGCAGCAACAGTAGAAGCTTCGAACCCATTTTACCTTAGAGGGACACAGAAGAATAAAAATATCTGGATGGAAGTAAACTTTTTGTATCATCTAGTTCATTCCATCATGGAATAGGAACAGTAGTCCTGACTGGTATGAGTCCATTTATTTCTGAAAACCACCAAAAAAAGGGTATTCATAATATAATAATGGCCAGACTTCGCAAACGAAGATCTGTGGAAGGTCTTTGTACGCCTTCCAGCCTGCGCATTGGATTTATTTTAGGTGGGACACAGTGCGCGTAGAACTGAGCCCACCCTTTAATCCTGAGGTTCATCTGCCGGGGCCAAGCGAGCTTGGACAGTGGCAGCGAGGTCCTCAGGACGTAGGTGGATCGCCTTACAGGGCTGACGGGCTCCACCTGCCCGGGGAGTTTCCCCGACCGGGAATCGAACCCGGGCCTCGGCAGTTATTCATAGGCCACTAAAATATCATGCTCCACTGCCCACCTAAAATTATAATTTAGATTTTTCTTACAGCACATGCCAACTTCTTCTGCTGCAAATGAAGTTTAATTTTTATTTTACATTCAGTGTAAATAAGTGAATAGCTGATGAGTTTTTTTATGCATCAGTCTCATGTTACACTTAGTCTTTTAAAGAGGTTTCTATTCTGTCTGTTTGGTTCTCTATTAGAAAACATAACCCGAAATGTCTTTACATCTTTCTTTAAAGTATCATGTCGAGCACTCGAGAGGAAACTGCCCCAGTGATGAGTACCTGGACTTAGTGCTGTTCATGGAATATTGCTGCTAACGCGTCCTGTATAATAACATATTCTCTCTTCTATTTTTTCACCAGTGGGCATCAAATTGATGTTTCTTTCACTTGGGGAATTATTATAAATTATCAGACTGGGGTTTTTTTGCAGTACTGTTACCAAATCTGTTTATTCACAAGACTCTTCCTTCATGCATCTTAAGCATATTATGTTTCCCTTGGCAAGTAAACATTAAGAAGCTGTTTGACTGTTTCTCTAACTTACCATGAAAAACCTCTCACAGAACTTTTAAATTCCACTGCAACCCATGGTTTGCCAGCTGTAATCAATTTGTAGCTTTGTTTCATTATGTAGATGATTTTCATAAACACTGAATAGGTCCAGACTAAAAATCAGGAAAGCCTTAGAAACTCTTTATGATGCTTTACTTGAGCGATGCAGAGGTTTGTGCTCTGACTACTCCTGGCTGTGGTCTTGTAATCATGAAAGCTTTAAGTTAATCAAAGATTAGTTTTTACTATGAGCTTATTCTAACCAAATCTTCCACATTTGAGACAACTTGTTAAAATCCATTCTAATTTTCTAAATTCTTGAATTTCATAACTTCTTTCTGAAATTGCATTAACACACATGCCAAAATATGCAAATTAATCATATCTGTTACTGAGTTAGATTTTATTTCTTATTGTGGCCAGGTACATCTTACAGTGTGGAGCTATGTTTGTGGTTCATAGAGCTAGTCAGAGCTTTTAATAGAGTATGCTCTCTTAACTTCATTACAGAAACAAATGCAGTGCTTGTTTTGCACAAAATTGAAATGAATGGTTCTGTTCAAGCTGAAATTAAAAAGAAAAAGGGGGGAGGGAAGGGTACAGGAAGCAATAATGCTGAAACAAAACATGTAACAAACAGCTGATGAAAGGAGGCCTTATTTTCCATTATCAGCAGTAAAGACAAAAGAGCTGGGAGGCAAGCTTGAATACTTCTCTGTTTGATTGTAAGATGCTGGGAGTTGAGGGAATGCTGTCTTCCTTAAGGAAACAAAAGAAGGAATTTACTAAATCCAGTTCAGTTTAGTAGAAATTGCTGGTGCTAAAACATTGTCACGTGCAGTATTTATTTGTAAGAACTTGAGAAAATATCCTGTAAAGGCTGAGCAGTGATATACATGAATAGGAAAGCTATGGGGATTTTAAAAGACAGTGCTTATAAATTTGTTACAGCCTAGGTTTAGCTGTGGTAGATAACAGAAATCTAAATAACATTTTGCATATGTGTTATGTACCTGAAAATAGACACCTTCAGACTGGAGTTGAAACTAAACTTGCAGGATTTTATGGTGCCTTTCCTGAAAGGATGCTAATGCAATCCAGGAATTGAAGGGAGTTGTGAAAACAACTGCTTTAGGTGTAATCTTTCACCTTGGATACAAAAGCATTGTAGGACTTCCATATTTTCTTATAACTCTTCAGATGTGCTTTAGACCAAAACTCTGCAACTGTTTCCATTTGAACTACATAGAAAGCAGTTTCCTGAAATTTTGGGGGGTGTGAATAACTCAAGGCATTATTTTATGTATCTGAATATAATTGGACTTTTTAGACTGGACCAAAAAGTAAGAAATACTTGTAAGAAATCAGTAAAATGCTTTTATCCTAAATTCTATACTTTATTCAGTCTATCATGTCTTCAGCTTAAATTTTTATCATATATTATTATGTCTGCTCATAAAACAGTATTTTCACTGAGCACCACAGATACTTCTTATTAAAAGCTTATAACTAAAAAAGAAAAATACATAGATAATATAACCACCTGAGCTGCAATTGGTGAAGTGAACAGGAAAGGTTTTTCTTACAGCTTAAGATAAAACCATTCAAAACACTGAGGGGAAAATACTCCTGGCCTCCAAGCTCTGAGAAAGAGTGCTCACTGGAGACACAGGGTTTCAGCCCCTTGTTCCAAGTCCAAGGTGTTTTGTGCTCCTGGCACTTTGGAATTCACTTGGGTCAGGTTTTCCTTTTTTTAAAAGAAATCAGTCATGCAGGAAAACAGTGCTTGCTATTTCTGTCTGTAGTCAAGACATTTGCTTATTGAAGGTATGTGAAATACTGCTGCTTACCACAAACTTTTATATTTTAGCAAATAATTCCTGTTTTTGTTGGAATTCAACTGCAAATCAGGCAGCTGGCTTTACTAGTTAATGCTTTTCTTTACATGAGTGAAGAAGTCTTAGTACCAAAACATTGCTGCAAGTGTAGTCTATGACTCTTAAATTGATGAGAAGTTTCTTTCTTTATTGAGAGAAGTTGTGGGTTTGTTGTTTTGTTGTTTGTTTGTTTGTTTTTTAATAAATCCTTTCTTCAAATGATTCTGTCAAAACACCGTTAAACCTGAAGAGGTAAAGCAGCGGAACAGCAGCAGCTGTTCTCAGGAAGTCCTCTGTGTTAGGGACTATTATTGGATACGGAAGGTCAAACAAAAACAACTGTGTTCACTTGCTGTCATGCATGTGGTGTCCCTCTGGTGTAAGACAAGGATCTTGCCATGCCTGTTGCACTGAAGAAAGTAAATAAGGTTGCAATAGTATTATATCTAATAACATTATTTGCAGACAGAATTTAAGAGTTTGTTGTGGTAACTTCAGTCAAATGTAATCTTTTACAAGAAGTCTGATATCAAATGTATTATGGTAGCCTCAAAAGGCATAGGAAACTCACTTTTGCCTTTTGGCTGAGTTTTGCAATAGAGAGAATGGAGGAAATAATGAGGTAACCACAGCAGCAACCTTGGCCAGAGAGATGGAGGTGGGAAGGGAGAGTGGATGAGAAAGTGCTTCATCAAGGGAAGCTGAGGGAAGTTTCGGGGAGAACAGTGAAAACCTCGCTAACATGAAGGATAGACAGAAGTCCCCATGTAAAGATTTCACTGGTAGTAAATGCAGTGGCTCTAATTGTTGTGGTGTAATTAGAGTTGTTTATGAGAAGCTGTCAAGATTGCACATTGCTTTGATAATTGGTGTGTAGAAAGAATAAATAAATTACTTATCAACTGACTTAATGAAAAGAACCCAAACACAAAACCCCTTCTTCAGCCTGTTAAAGAACAATGTTGTTTGTGTCAAAGATCTAAAGGGTGACAGGCCTTTGGACGAACATCAAGAGGGAGAGGAGCTTGTCGGTAGAAAAAAGATGTGAAGGACACCAGAAGTTAATTGCATGAAGTGTAATTTTATTGCCAGTACAGAATAGTGTGCCTTCATGTGAGACTGAAATGCTTCTGGTTGAAACCCTGCTAAGGGGGGATGGCAAGTTCTGTGCGCACTGGTTTTTACTCTGGCTTGTTGCAGAATTCAGGACTTATTTACACTTACAACAAAAGTTGCCAGTAAAAGGCAGAATGGTTTAGGACTTTGCTTTTGTTTTGAAATATAATGAAATAAATAAATCCTAATAAAATTTTTGTTAATTATGCAAAACCTAGTGATTCATTTGGTAATGTAAAGAGAATCCTTTCATACTATTTTTGAGCAGTTATGTTTTCAGTTTGAGTTATGTTAAACATGTTTCCACTGCAAACATGACCAAGGATTTTGATTTCTGAAGCAATTATTTTATTTATAATTTTATCAATGACATCTTTCTATGGTTTTAAGAAAATAAACATAATTGTTTTTACCTTTTAAGAGCTCTACCTGTTTAAATTCTTAAAACATTCTAGTATCTTTCTTTACTGTATATTTGTGTTGGTCATGTGTTTTTGATTACATATATATTTAGTTCTAGATAAGAATGCCCGGGTTTGATTCTCTTGCACTAAATACAGTGCTAAATTCAGCTTCAATGGGTTTTCTTGTCTGTCTCTCTTTTTGCAGCTTTCTGTTCCTGTCTGTTAATAGGTGCTTTAATTCGAAAAGTGGTAGTCTAGAACTCAGCTCCATTTAATGGTTGTGCATTAACAGCTGAACAAAGATCATTATTTGATATTATGAGCAAATAAGACACAGACCACTGCGTATTAGAGTAGAATGCTGTGAATGAGCAGAGTCTGGATAACATGCATCCCTCATGGATGTGAGTGCTGCCAGTGATTTCCACCATTGCTGTGGTCAGTTTTTATATTATGTGTAAATCAACAGATTGTAGGGGGGACAAAAAACCCCATAAACTCCAGAAGACAGTGTGGGTAGCTGATATTACAGCAGTCTTCACTTGGAAAAATGAGCATGTTGATTATAGGATTCAGGGCTGGATCTCTCTGAAAGCTATAGCGGATTGTGCAGAGGGAGAAAGCACTTCTCTTCCTCGTGGCTCTGGGTAGTGTTGCTTCACTTGTGTCCTTTGCTGCACTGGTTCCCTGGCCCACCTGCCTGTGTGTTTCTTTGGAGCATTGTTGGCATTTACCTCATGTACCACTGCTTGGAATTTTGCTTTTTCTGGCATACAGATGTAGGAAAACTGCACATGCACTGGGACTCTCCACCATTGACTGGAATATGCATCTTCCTTGGGGGAAAGAATATTGATTAATACAGAGGAAATGATGCAGAGGTGGCTGCAGTACCTGCATAAGCTTTTGTTATGAGTCTGAATAACTCATGTAGCAAAACTTAAATATGTATGTTTAATGAACATGCAGATTGATTAAAAGGCATTTAAATAAATTCCAAATTGTTTTTGCTCTACAAAAGAATTGTTCTTCTTGCTGTTAATATATTCAGGTTGATGGTAGGTATAGCTAAAGCTTGTTTGCAAATTTATTCTAATCAGTGTTTAAAGAAGTGTTGCTCCAGTCTTTAATGTTTCATAGGAAACAAAGTACCTTTTCATATTGCTTGGAGTGGATTTCACTCTAATCTTGGCTGTAATCTTAGTGACTGTTTTCTTTGTGAGGATGTCTCAGTGCAGCTTCCAGTGATCCGTTTAGTAGCTATGGATCAAACAGAAAGTTTGTAGTTTTTCCATGTCATATGACAAGAAGATAAATCTTGGCCTTTAGGCAATTTCCTAGAGATACCTAAACTGGACTAAGAGGGTCTTTCTGCAAAGCCCAGCAGGAACTCCAGTGGTTTACAGTGACCAAAGTAACACCCAGGCCTCTTCGGAACGTGTTTCTGGTGCTGGGGATGCAAATGCAGCAAAAGCTACAGAAGCCTTTGTTATTTTAACTTTCATGTGAGAACTTGAATAATAGGAGTGGCCACAGAATAATTTTAGCTCACATTTAATGTTTGTCTCATATACTCTGGTAGGTTCTCGTTAGCTTGGGTCCTGTGAACAGCTACGAGCATCTATCTGTTTGTTTTTCAGACTTTGCTCAAGATTTTAGTTGGGATATTCAACCCCAGATTTCTAAGAAGATTTAGCAATATGTCTGATCCCAAACTTGAGATTAGTGGCCCCGTACCCACATTGTTAAGGAGATTATTTGTATACTTCTGATTTGCCTTGGATCTTGACATTTAACTACAGGGAATGGCTACATAATGGCTACAGGTACTGAAAAGGGCACCATCAAATGGTTTGGGTAAACAATACAAAATTCTACAATACTTTACAATGTTACATCCAGGAAAGAAATTTTCTTGAGTCTTAGGAGTTCAATAGCAGATATAAAAATTATAAAAAGTCTTCTAAGTATAATACAAACACCTAGATTTCAATTTTTTTCTTCTTTCAATTCACCCTTTAAAGAAACCAAAAAAACCAAACCAAAATAAAAAACTAACCAAAAAATCCACTAAATTCTGGCTTTAAAATTATATTTTCAAAATTCTTTGCTGTTATTTGCTTAAAAGGATGAGCATTCACTTGATCTGTGCTTCAGTTTGTCTCTCATCATTAATTTTACAGGCAATAGAAACCTCTTTGGTTCAAGCTTTAAATAAATTCCCATATAGGAAATTTGAATGTAAGCTTCTGCACTTAAAAATGCAATAACAAGCTTGAACACTTAGGCTTTAGTAGTTTTCTAAGGTGCAGGGAAACCTGATCTTCTGTAAACCAACCTTGACAAACCTTTAGGATTGGCCCCATTTAGCTCTGCAAACACGCCTGAGTGAACTGGAACCTCTTAACAGCAAACAGAAGTGAATGATCTAGGCAGCTGTTTGGTGGATAGAGTGTTTGGGTCAAATTAATGGTGGGGATAATTCTAATTTCAATGCAATTTCCCTCCTTGACTTCCTTTAACTTCTAGAAAACTGGTCACAACTCTGATAGGTATAACTTGCTAGTGCAGGATTGGCACAAGGTAAACACAGAAACCCTGCAGGATTTTTTGTGAAGGTCATACTGTACTTCTTTGCTGGGTTACATATTTTGTAAACTTGACTAATCAGCAAAAAATATACATAATGTGTCCATTTGTATGCATACATGTGTAATGTTTGTACATACACACAGCAGGGACAAGGACTTGGATTCCTTCTTTCTGTTCTGATCTATTTACTCCCTGTCATTTCTTCCGTGAGAAAAATGTAGTCAGGTTTGTTGGAAAAAAAAATCATCAGGGGAGGATGAGAAATTGTGCTACCAACTGTGAATGTGCTGGAACTCAGTGCTGCAGTGTATCAAATGAAAGGAGTAGGTTGAACACAGACAATATCTGAGATATGCTTAAAGACAGATTTGTGTTGTTTGTTGAATAGACATTGAGTGTTAGAAAGCTCAGTACAGGCTTGGATATCTCAGCAATAATAGCCACCCTAACACTGTTTTGTCACCAGTGGTAGAAGCTGTGATGGCCTCCTGACTCCACACTCTGTCTCATTAGTTGCACAAATACAATTTTGTAGTGCATACAATGGAGTAAAATGTTTCTCTGAATGTATATCCTCAGCATAAAATAAAAGCAAAAGTGGTTTTTGCCTGTGAGATAGCAGGAGTGTTCCTGGAATCACCACAAAGACTCTTTGTGTCCTCTCAGCTGTGGCAGTTGCAGTTAATTACTAACACTTTCCCCAGAGGTGCATTGGCAAAGAACTCATTGTGCTGGTGCAGCAGCATTGACGGTACTGAAATGGGCACATTATCTTATGTGCTCATAGGAAAAAACAGAGGGAGAAAAGGAAATCATTGCTAATTGAATATGGAAATGTAAAATCTTGTAGGGAAGTTAACATTTGGCTTTCAGATTTCTAAGGGAATATTGTTATAGAAAAGGTCAAAAGGAATTTCAAAATTAATTATAACTTTAGCGGGGTGTATGAAAAATTATTCACGAGCAGCACTGGACATTGAGGGTGAAGAAATATTAACAGGTTTGCAGGTCTCACCAGATTACCTTATAACTGGTTGTGCTGGAAAGGAAGTTTTTGTGCTTCTCTTTGGTTCCTGACCCCCTGACAGATGGATTACTGTCCAGATTCATCATCCTGAAGTCTGTTCCATAAGGAGGTGAATGATGACCATGTCACAAACATCTTGCAATGAAACTGCTGGTAATGGGGATTCCTATTGATATCTGCTAGTGTTGGTTATTTTCTCTGGCTCTGCAGCTGCACATGCTGCACAGTCCATCCAAGGACAAACAGTTCCCCAGTGGCTTTTTAAAAGTATCTTTTGTTAATGCCAGGGACATTCCACCCAAAAAAGTCCGATTTCTTTTGACCAGTATGAATAAGACTTCAAATTGCTTCATGAAATTGGTATGGAGAAAAAGCCAGTCGAAGAGAAAGAATGTATATATGGAAACAAAATCATAGAGGATTGATGGAATTTTTGCTGTGTTTTCTGAATAGATAGGGAGCACCCATCACCCACAATTATTGTGACTGTGTGTGAAAGTCTCTTGGAAATCATACTGGTAGAGTATAGATACAGCAAAGAACTCTTAGGTTCAGTACTATTCTGTTACTTAAACAACATTTGTATGGATGTTTTTCCTCTGTGCTTCCAGAAGAGCACATCTTTAATAAAGATATATTTTAGAATAAAAAATAAACATGTCCATCTCTGCTTGAATGAGCTGGAAGAACTTTAAAGCTTTTGACAGAGAAGTTGCAAAGTTCGAAATTGTCACTGTGTTCATTTGCTTGTTTTGCTGTTGAAATGTTCTCTTCTGAAAGCTGGCTTCTTCTTTACTTCTAATGTTCTGCAACTTGTGAAAGAAGTATACTTATTTGAAATCAGAATATGCCAGCATTTTCTTTAGCCTGGTATAATGACACAGCATTTTATTACTTAATGTTTAATTACTAATGCTATTTATAATTCATGAGTGTATTCCAGGTGCATCTGATCTGAAAGGAAAAATAAGTAGTGCATAATTGTCTCCATAGGACACAGCTTCAAGGGAAAGTCAGCGAAACAGTCACAAAACTTTAACATGTTCTGTCTTCAACTAAGTTCATACCCTGCAGTGTAATATAAACTGGAAAGGATGAAAGCATCACTATTTTTAGTAGTGCAAAGAATGTATCCTGTACATGTCTCTTTATTTAACTCATCTCAGCAACAGTTATTTTAAAAAATGGTGAATTTGGAGTCAGAGTGGCTTAAGGACAAGTGAAGTAAAGTTAAATACAACCCAAAAACTGCCATGAAAGCAGTAAGATGGTTTAATGCTTCAATAATTTACTATTAAATAAATAGGAAAAGTCTAATACAAATGAATGAGAGAGGCAAAAAAAGACTTTTTACAAAAGTAACTGTTTGGGCTTGAGGCAGGGTCCACATCAGTTACTTGGACAGATGGCTGCAGGCTACAAGGAAGTTCCCCAGACCCTTTATTCACTATGAATAAGGTTATCCTTATGTAAAGCAGGCTTTTGCTGTAATTCCAAACAAGTTGCTTATCCTATGTTGAGTACAATTTATCATCCGGACTGTTTTAATGCAATTTTGGGGGGCAATTGCAGAGACTTTAATCTTCAACCAGCTCTTCCTAGCAGCCCCTTGGACCAACTTCTTGCCTTCTTGAGAGTGATAGGTTATAAGACCACAAGTTGCATTAATCCAGTCTAGCTACCCTGTGATTAAATAATGTCTTAGTCTTCTTTCTGGGAATGTAACATACAGTGTACACTCATGGAGGCTCTCATAATTTGGAGAACTAACCCCAACTTTTGTAATAAAGGATGTTCCAGCCTTTTAACCATTTTTTTCTGAAGTCTTCAAATTCCTTCCTAAATTCTAAACCAAAAAATAGATCATCACATTCTAGCAGTGGTCAGTTTATTACTGAATTTTAAGGTGCCTCTAATATTTCATTGATGTTGACAATGACTGTGTTCATAAGGGTACAAATTTCGTTAGCCTTTCTCACCAGATTTTTGCTCATTATTAAGTGATTAAACATCACAACCTAGAGAATGTTATGTACTACTCTCACAGTTTGACTAGTAAGCATATTTAATAGACATGTCTGACTGTAAACAAAGGTCTCCCTTGATCTTCTCTTTGTGTGTATTTAGAAGAACAAGACACATAAATGCTTGTGAAAAATTAGAAGTGGGCACAATGACTTATGTCAGGGATTCACAGACCTGCAGTTGTGTTAATATTGTATTTTAGAGACAAAAAAGCAAAAATCAGTATTATACTCTTTCAAGGGTCTTGTGGGGTGGCACACCCTTCTAATACCCATTTATTGTTGTGCAGGTATTTCTTAGTTCAGTAACTGAAGGGAATTTAAAAGTGCATTGATTATGCTATCATTCAATGTCTCTTTTTTGTCTTATTTCTTATCTATAGACTCTCTGAGATTACTGGCAACAGCTCTAAAATAATTCTAAAAAAGCGCTGAATGCAAGAGAATAAAATTATTCAAGCACCATGTTGGAGACCAACTTCAGAGACATGTTTTTCTGTGGGTATTTTTGTGTCCCTTGGGACATTAACCTAGTAAGGCTTCTCTAACAAAAGCAATTTGAATATCTTTTTTTTCTTAATCTATAAACTGATAAAACAGCAGAAGCAAAGTAAAAATATGTATACCAGGGGAGTTACAGTTTAGGTTGTGGGCTAAAATGTGTGTGTATGCCTATGTAATAAAGCTGTGATGTAGCAACAGATCTTCTAAGTATGTGAGTGTTGTGGGGTGGAGAAGGAGGGGCAAGAATTTTTTACTCTTCACCTACAGACTGCTACATAATGATGTTATTTCTATTATTTCAGTAGTGAAAATCACACACATTTCAAGTTTTCTGAGGGGTGATTTGTTTTTTCTGAAAAGCAGGTGTGACTGACAGCAACATCTTTTTATGTCAGAAATGAATATATATAAAGGAAAATGAAAATGTGAGATATGCTGGGAAAATTTAATGCACAGAAATTATAGATAAGTAAAGGGTAGGAAAAGAAGCTGACTGTAAATTATTATTTTCAAATTTATTGAAATGATTACAAATAGGCTGCTCCAATCAAGAAATGTAAGTTTTAATATCCTGATACAATCATTGAAGAGTCCAGTGCCTAGAATCTAGTCAGAATAAATTTGAGAGCAGAAAATCATTAGTATGTCTGGGTACTGGCAGACTGTGTGCTATCCAAGCCTATACTCTGTTTTTTATCACTACAAAATCTAGAGCTAAAAGATGAAAGGGGTAAGGAAAATAAATTTACTTGAAGACAAAGGACAAAACAAAAAAAAACAACTTCTGTGCATCAGCAGGTTTTAGGCCACCGAAACTATCCATGATTCTGAGTTAAGCAAGAAACTGTTGCCATTTCAGTTCCAATCTGTATATTCTAAATTTTGATTTGGCCACAGAACCAAAATTGTGATTTTCTGTTGAGAGCTGAAAAGGTAGGCCTTGGTTTTAGCTGCCACAATACTTTTGCTTATTCAAATTGCTTCTTAGTTTCATCTTTGCTGTTCCATGTTCACGGTGGTGTTTGTATTATGCCTTTTTGGCTCCAGGTTTTCTGAAAGACAGTTCAAGATTTCAAAAAAATTCTTCTAATATTTTAACTTCTTTTAATATGGGACCTCTAATGGTAGAGTACAGTTGTGTCTGAATAATTTTGATATGAAAATCAGAATAAGAAAATGTTTCGGGAGCCCTGAGAAGAGCTGCACGCTCTTGGAGGAAGACAAGGGGTAGGATCTGAAGCAAGTTGTGCCCAGCACTGTTCTGTTTCAGTGCTGGTGACTCTGGGGGTTGTCATTCACATCGTGGGTGCTGCAGCCTCCTGTCACACATGTCAGGCCACATTGCATCTAACAACTCTGCTAGAGCAATACTACAATGATGGTTTTACCATAAATAGTTCCAGGAAACTGCTGTGAAACTATTTATGACTGTGTATGAAATTTTGATTGCCAGTGATTTTATTAAAAATAGCTGTGTTTCTTCAGTGATGCTGGTTTTTGTAATTGGTATCGATACTAGGAAACGTGGCATGACCTTTTGCTGTTGTAAGCAGGCTTCAGCTCATCATTTTACTTCATTTCCCTGTTCCATATTACACAGTTTAACTTGTGTAATAAAGAAACAGTCCAAAGCCTTTGGTCCTTGGTGCCCTTTCTGGATAGCTCTGGTCATTAATATGCATTGAGTGGCACTGGCCATAAGGAGAAGGCTCAATGTTTTGTTTGTTTGCTTCAAATTGGATGTCCTTGAGAGGTATTATAATTGAGATAGTCTTACATTTCATCCCCAGATAAAAGTTTGTGCTCTTGAAATTAACAGCAAGGTTCCTACCTATGGCTAAAATGCTTTTGTAGGAAATGAGAGAGCAATATGAAAGTGTATTAGTGGATCACAGGGTGATTGAGAGACACAAATTTACCTATTCAGCAGAGTATTTCACAAAGAAAAGAAATACAGTTGTACAAATAATTGGTGAGAATTGGTCTCAGGATACTGCATTCGTCTCTGATTGCTGAAGATCAAACAAAGTGAATTCAAAAAGATGGAGGGTAAAGTGTTATTCCTTGGAGATTAAATGGAATATATGACAGGAAGGATGGGGAAACGGGAAATGTCAGAGGGAGGACAACAAGGTGTTGATACATCACTGAACTGTGAATGGTTTTGTGTCTGTCACTGACAATTAAAAGTGGGAACCTCCTGAAAAACAACCAACCAACCTCCCCACCCCCCAACACTGTTATGTGAGATCCACAGTGTGCATGTGATTGGAATATTATGGCTATGGCAATGGATTTCCTTGTTGTAAAAACTTGACTCAGAGTTCATTATTATTATTCTCAAAAATTTTCTGCTCATGAACCTGTGAAGTGACTTCAGCTTTTGAAAATATTTTTATGCTGTTATATATTTGGTAATGTTTTGAATAAGTAACCTTTAACCTATTCATTTGTTCACGAGCTGTTTGGTTTGCTCACATGCCATATATTACAGTATGTAATTGGTTATTAAGTAATATGTTATGGTTTTTCACTTGGTTGAAAACTTAGTGGTTTGAATGGCATTGAGCATAGTCAATAATTATAAAATTAATGTATTCACTGAATGTTTGAGTATAGCCAATAACCAGTATTTATATATGTAGCTATGTGGCTGGACAATATTCATGAGTTTTGCATAAAGAATAATTTTTTTTCCTCATCATTAGTGCAAGTGGAATGTTCTTTATAGCTCTTTTAAATACATAAATACTGTCATTCTGCATTGATCAAAAAAAAAAAAATGTCAAGATCCTCAATAATCTGAGAGAGGTCACAGTCTCAGAGTTAAGTTTCTGTGAACACTGTGAAAATGAGTGGCCTGTAAGTGGAAGGATGCCATGACCAAACACCTGCAGTTTGCAATTGAGATCCTCCCCTGTTCTGAGATGCAGCAGGTCCCTCTCCTAAAGATCGCTGCAGAAACGTGCAGCTCTCAACAGACCCGGCTCCATGAGGCTGCATTAGTGTTTTGGGGGGGTAGGAAATTGTTGAGAGAACAGAGAAGGGAGATATTATGAGCAGAGGCAGTAGAGAGCAAGGGGTCAGATAAAAAGAGCTGTGAAAGGTTAGGACATGCATTTTTGGTAAGGGGGGGGGTGTTTGCTTGTTCTGCTATGATTTTTTAACTCCTACGTTCCAGACAGCATAAAAACATGTCCTGAGGATGTAATCCCTGCCCAAAGGAGTTTATTTTTTTTAATAAGAGAATAGAAACACAACATATACATTATGCGAGTTACAGTTAATGCTGTAAGAGATTTAAATGCAAAGCATAAATCGATGTGAACAGCATAGAATTGTAAGCAAGGTCAGGCTGCAAAACAATGCAAATTCCCAGAGGAAACAAAGAAAACTTGCTACTCTCTCGTATCTATTATTTCAAGGAAATTATTTCTGTGTAGAATAGAGTCAGGTTAATAGAGCTGTGGTTCTTAACAGGAGGTTATGAATCAGAGTACACTAAGTGTGCCTGTAGCTAGGAATTACTCCAATATTCCTCACTAGAAGAACAGTGAGGTGCTGGAGCACACCCAGAGAAGGAGCTGGGGAAGGGTCTGGAGCACAAGTCTGATGAGGAGAGACTGAAGGAGCTTGGGGTGTTGAGCCACAAGAAGAGGAGGCTCAGGGGAGACCTCATCACTCCCTATAACTCCCTGAAAGGAATTTGTAGCCAGTTGGAGGTTGGTCTTTTCTCCCGGGGAACAAGTGAGAGGATGAGAGGAAATGGCCTCAAGTTGCACAAAGGGAGATTTAGATTGGATATTAGGGAAAGCTTTTTCACTGAAAGCATTGTCAAGCACTGGAACAGGTTGCCCAGGGAAGTCATTGAGTCACCATCCCTGGAGGTATTTAAAAAACATTTGTAGATGTGACACATGGTTTAGTGGTGGACTCAGTAGTGTTAAGTTTATTGTTGGACTCAACAATCATCTACCTGAGAGATACCTCTGTTAAACTGAGCAGAGCTGTTTTCCTGGAGGAATTTGGTGAGGACAAAAATAGTTTGTGTGAATGGGGTGTTTTCTAGCTTTTTGATGATTTTCACATATAACATATTTTAGTTTTGAAGTAATGCCTGGATACCCCAACATCTGTAGGAGGCATTGTGCAAAGCAATACAGACCAGAAGAAGTGAAGTAAATTCTACTGAATTAGACATTAAGGTGAGAATAGAATAAAATTCACATGTTCCTATCTGAATAGGATACACAGTCCAGAGCTGTGTATGTCCTTGGGAGGGTAATGATTTGTAAAAATTAAAATATTTCAGGTTTTTATGATCTCAAATATTATTAATTTTATGGAGTTTTTTTCCCCACTAAATACATTTAAATTTGTTTTCATCTAACCGCAGTCTTTTCATGGGCTTCGTAGTAAACAACTCTGAAGAAAATGTTTTTTTTTGAGAAAGGAGAAAAAATATACTTTCTAAATGCCAGGTATTTTAGCTGTAATTATGTCTGCAAATTATTTATCTGTTTGACAGAGGAATGAGCTAAAACTATTGTGATAGTGCACTCTTTAGTGCAGTCCAGACAAGTTTTATTTAAGAGCATTTTGCTGAATTTTTTTCTTCCTTACCTCTTTGCTGTTTCTTGATGATGAAATATGGCAGTGTTTGTTTTTGAGAGAACTCCAGGCTGATCTAACATGCTGAGGCCTGTGCTGCACTAGCTGTTAGGTTGTGTAAAGCCATCATGATTCAAGATCTGCCTGTCAGATGATACTGTAAAAGGGTATAAAAATAACAGCCTCTATATACTTTAAAAAAAAGGTGTGTGTGGGGGTAGGTGGAGGGCTTCTCCTTACATTAATGGCATTGAAATCAGTGGTGAATGCCCCTCATCAGGGGCCAGAAGCATTATGTGCCTGCATATTAAGCACCCTGAGTTTGGGGTGAATCTCCAGCTGCATGTAAACAAACAGTAGTAGAATTACAACACGTGTATTTTCTGGGACAGAAGCGCTGAATGCAAGAAAAGAATAAACTAGTTCAAGCAGATTTCTCCTTTAGTGGGAAGCACAGATTTCTTTGCCAGTTAAAGCGAGGGTGGAAGGTCATTGCAGTTGGTTACTCAGCCACACAGACAGTAACAGTGGAGGGATCCCTGAATAATACTGACCATGGCTACTGGACTTGTGCTGGTTTATATGCTTTGTGTAGAGAGTGACACCAAGTGAAACTGAAATGGATGAGTTTGGACATATAGGAGAAGTTGATGTGTATCAAAGATATTGATCCAAGCTTTTTCAATCAGGGAACTGCTCAGTGGTATCTTCTTGACACATCTACTGAAGTTAATAAATTCAGGAACTTTGGCAACAGGTCTTGGGCTCTCAACTTCAGGCTGTATGAAGTAAATTCACTAGATGCATTCTTCCAAATTAATCTAATAATATCAGACTTGGCACGTGTATTTCCTTCTGTTCAAAAGGGAAAAGATAACATAAGGTAATACTCGTTCTGTGGAAAAGTAGTAATGGGGAATTGATGCTAATGGTTACTATGCCAGTTGCAACTTCCCTGCACCCATAAGTTCCAAGAAAAGTGGGACCTGCAGAACCAGAGAAGCCTGAAGTGAACAACACTGCTCTGTATTTTAAGGGAATAGGGACACCTCTTGTTTTTTTGATGGATTACTAACCAAAACCAGCACAATTGCACAGACTGATCCTGTGATTGCATGTGCTGTTGTGGTCCGTGCTGTCAGCTCAGTCTCCTCTGAGCACTTTCCCAGGAGAGGATCAAGTGTTGCAGCAGGTCTGTGAAAAATAGCAAATGCACAGCTCTGAATTACTTTTATCAGGTCCCTTTTTCAATGCAGTTTGTCATCAACTAGTGGTATGAATATTCTTGGGGAACTAGGCAAGAAAACAATTTTTTGTGTGAGCCAGGGTCAATGTGTTGTAAGTCATAAACTGTAGGCAATAAGGATCATGTTTTAAGTTACTGTTATGAAGAGTATCAGTGCTCAGTGAAGTTACTGTTCAAGAACTTTGTTGATCATGCAGACTTGCATAAATGTCTCAGCTGGCAGGTTATGATGTCGTGTTGTTCATGGAAGTTAAAGGCAGAGTAAACATTTGTTCTTGGGCCAGAAACCTTGAATTCAGAGGGTTGCCCATGTGTTATGGTCAGTGTGTACTTATTTTAATTACTTAGACTCATTCTTGGACTTCTCAGAGCCTGCTTCTTTGATGTATTAATTTGCAGGGGAAAATTTTTACAATGAATGTGATTTGGTAAAAAGGAGTTATTTGTTGAATATATTTCTCAGCTGCCCATTGTTGATCTGAATACCTTTTAGACAGGGTGCAAGTGCAACCAATAACATTTATTTCTAGTATTTATTTTGTTCTTAACTTCTTTAAAGCACATGAAAGTAGGAAATTTGCCAGTGATTGTGAAACAAATCACCTCATTCAGAATAGATCCAAGGGACCTGTTTGCTGCAGGGTGCTGAGCAACAAACCTTGCTTGGTTTGTATACGAATCAGAAAACTGGACATTAGGAGCAAACTGCTTAGCAGATGTGCAGAGGCTCATAAAGGCTTTCAACATGATCAGGTCCAAAAGAAAAGTAAGTACTTCTGGTTTTGAGTTACTATATAGCTAAGAAAAGGTTTGTTGCATGTGTACACCCCAGTTGTGGTATTGCCATTCAAGGCAGTGTTGTTGTCAGAAGCAGTTTTTGCAGGAAGAGCCCATGGAAGGTTGGACATGCATGTCCCCAGTGTTGACCTGTGTTTTCTTCCAGGAAGAAAAGTTCTGAGAATACTGATATCAAATTAACTAGAGCTTCCCTAGCTGAGATGTAGGAAAAATAGAATAATGTTGTTGGCCTACTGTGAATAAAATCTTCTCTTCTATTTGCTGTGTCTTTCTGTTATGAAAGCTACCCTTGTAGCTGTGCTAAAATATGAGTTATAAGGAATTTGTTAAACCTTTAAAATGCATGAATTGCTGTGGAAGTATGGGGTTGGGTGTCTGCTACAGAAATAGTTGATAGTGGACTGATAGACATTGCTGCTACTCACTGTGTGGTGAGAATTTTTGTGCCTTTAAAGCTACATTTCCCTGCATTTAAGGTATTAATCATCTACTTTTCATGCTAAGTGCTAAAGTTTTTTAGTATTTGTTAGATTATATAACCATATTAAATATATAAAATTATGTTTCAGAAGCAAGTCAAGAAGTGTTCTGAATTCACCTTGGTCTTTCAGTTCTTGGCATTCTTCCTTTCTTATCTGACTTTGTAATGACAGTAGTTGTGTTGAAACTACCTTTTCCTACAGTGTAGTTGATGTAGAAAACTTAATTAACTCTGTTGAAGTGATCAGGAATGTAACTGCAGCAGCAATGGACCTGAATGTCTTATCTCTTGTTTATCCATCCTTCAATCTCCTATTTCCTCCAATTTCCTTTTTCCTAATAAATAATAGCTGAGGAACATAAATGCATTCTCAAGCCAAGCAGATTTGTTTGTTATCCACAAAATCCACAACTACTTGCATTTCATGTTTTCCATGATATAAGACCAGCATAAGTGTTTTAATACACATTTGTAGAGATCCAGAGAGAAACTTCCAGTGAGAAAATGTAAGAGGATACACTCAGTTTTCCTGCATTTAGACATGCTGGCTTTCTAGGAAGTTCTTAGTCTTTGTAATTAAAAAGAAATTAAAATAAGCCATAAATAGTATGTGAGTTTTATGCAAATTATACTCAATGAGACTTGAAGTCCACCAACTACAGAATAAAATACATAATGACAAACTATGGGTATATCTGACTGGACAGTAACTCTGCAAACTTGCTGTATTTTTTCAGCACTTCAGAGAAACTAGTATAATTCCCTATTAGTAAGAACAGGGAACATTGACTTTAACTGAAACTTTAATCTTATGAAAGTAAATATTCACCTGCATTGCTGGTTTAAAAGAAAACAATTTCATTGATTTATTTTCAAGTATTTGTTTTGTCCATTATCTAAACTGTAGGTTCTGCCTGTGCTCTGATTTTTCCAGTTATTAGTTGGCATATTCATGGAATAGCTCAGTCCTTGCAGTGCTCTGTATGATTTCTGGTTGGTAAGACCTCGAGTAAAGCATGCTTTTATGTGTTTTGAGTTCAGTGTAATTTCCTTCCCCATGTCTGTAAATGCTCACATTGACATTTTAAGTAGACAGCGCTTTCAAAGGGAAATTCAAGCCTTCTAGGAAAGCTTAAAAACAGAGGTATAGATCAACATTTCAGTATATTTCTAATACAGTATGTGTTGGAATCATTATTTATCACTAAATTGTGGTTTTTACAAACCATTTTGATTTTTAACACAATAGTTTTAATGTGAGTGATGTGGGGTTTTTAAGGATTTTTTTTTCCTTCACTATACGTAGGGATTTATATTGTCAATGGTTTGATTTAAAAAGAGCAGCTGGTCTACTTTGAGGGCTTTGTCCATCTACTAAAATCTTGTGTGTCCAGTCTTGTGTACTTTGTTAAATCTAGTTAGTCATATGAACAATGTCAAAGCAGCTTTATCTCTCTTCTGTGTTGCACATTTTTTCTCCAGCATTGGAGCACTGAAGGAGAAGATAAGGGCATGAGGTGAAAGCCCAAGATTGTAATGGGAGGGTTCAGTTGTGGATTGGCAATTTTCTGGAGTGTAGAGTAAACATTAAATAAATGGTAATCTTAGCAGTCACTAGGAAGGGAGGAGGTCTTAGAGGAGTATTAAATGGCTAGAGAGTGAATGAATTAATTTGTGGTGGTACCACTCTTACCTAAATCAAATACCTCTGCCTCCAAAACAATTCACTGCACAGTTCCAGCAATGGCTGTAATAATAGTGTAGTAATAAAGGAAAACAAATAGGTGAAACTGTGCAAAGTGTTAAAAGAAGTGAAGACAAATAGCTCTCATGGGGAGGAGCTCTTGTAAGAAAAACATTCTTTTCCAAAGAGTTGTCCCTGGCTCGTTGCAGATAACCTTTTGCTTTGACAATCTGGAAAGGATCTTTATGCCCCACAGGAAGCACTGTATTCTGAAAGCTTTTCTGAGCTCAGAGGCTGCTGAGATGCTGTCAATACACAACTTACCTATATCTTTTTATTTACATCGAAGTGGACGGGCAAGGCAGAAAGCCCTTAGCAAGGGCTTTGAGGAGAAGCATGACAGACCAAGAAAACTAATTCTTAATATGTGCTCTTAGTGACATCACCTAAGGGAGCAGTGATGTGTTGTCTTTAATTTTCCAGCATTCATACAGAAAAAGCTCACTTAAAAGGCCAGTGCTGTGACACAATGAACAGCTGGAGATCTCGGTATCTGACAATTAATTTATCTGCTATTGATTTGTATGCGTGGCACATTTGGGTTACAGACTTGGGTTGCCTGTGCTGTCACCGTGCAGTCTCTGGCGGGAAAATGAACACTCCTATAAGAATCTTTTGAGTTTATAGTTCCTTGTAATAAATAATTTTGTTGGACTGATAATAGCCCATTATGAGCAGCATCAGTCAGCTTAGCAGCTCCCATTCCTTGGCAAAGGCTCTGGTTGCATAATTCTTTCTGTCCCTTGTATCACTGGAATATTGAACCGCAAATTGACTCGTGTTCAAAACCATCTCATTCAGGACCCTGCTTCTCTGGGACTGTGCTGTCTGCTTAGATCTCAATTATTTCTCTGGCAAACCCATGTGCCATACCTTTTTGGTGTCAACTGAAGTAAGGCTCCATTAGAGAATTTGATAGCTGTCTGACTCTCTGGACTGTAAAATGTTTGGCTCTGATCAGCTTCTTTACCAGTTGGTTTCCTTGTTTGGTATTTTTGTGGAGATCTGCATCTGTTTCATTGAAACTTGTGAAGAAATGGTGAATGTGGCTCTTCTGGGAATCAGAGGTGCCTGTTGCAAATATGAAGAGCAGGTCAAAATTGGTGTATATTCACCACTTAGACTCAATTCTCATTTAATTTAGAGGCTAAATATTAACCACCCTGAATTCTGTTTCATGACAAATGCAGAGATTGTATGTTAGAGAAGCTGCTCATGTTTTTACTGAGAAAGACTAAGGTTAGGGAGTTTAAAAGAGTTTTTACAGCATTTGCATTAACCATTGGAACTATACATGTTGAGCTGTAGCACAAGTTTTGTTTCGGAAGTGCCATGACGCAGTTGGAGGAGGAAATAAAAAAAAAGTATGATGAAAACTGTAGTTTTCAGTGACTTTTTAGGTGGAAAAAAGACTAAAACTGTTCTTTGACAGCCTGGCAGGGTGGCTGATCTGAATGCTGCACCTGGCTTTCTGCATATTCATGTGACTATGGTTTGTACCTCACAGTAATGTAATCGGTGCTAAGCAAGTTAAAAAAGGAGACAGCTGATGCCATGAGCAGCTGTGATCTGAAATTACAAATTTGTCACCTTACTATCACTTGAATAATTTCCTTACTCCAAAAGGTTGGCATTCAATTCTATGGTTCTACTTGAGAAATAAGATATTACTCATTATAATCAAGGTGAAGACTTGACCACTCCAGCTGACATATTACTAAGAATGTGAAGACTGGCCTGAATCCTCTGCTCATTAGTACTCAAATCTAGTCTTGTCCTTGAGCAGGCTGAAAGCTGACTGCTTAGACATAACCTGGTAGTAGTTCTCTAATTTGCATTCTCTATTCCTTTCTAAAACATGATGACTGGGTTACATCCTATTCTGTGGTGAGAAACCTTAGAGACACTAAAGATGTAAATATTTAAATTTAAATTTAAAAAAAAAAAAAGAAATTGTGAGACTACTGTGTATCGGTGCATTTCAGCTCTTGGGATCTCACTGAGTAGATTTCATAACCAAGTTAATTGAACTGCTTGTTTTTAGTGATTATTTGGATGGGAAAAAAAGGTGTTCATTTGATGTGTATAGATGAACAAAGCAGTATGAATTATCACTTGAATCCTCATCATTTTATCCTTATCAAAATTAAAACTGGATTCCAGTAAGCACAAATTGCTTTCATAGATATTTAATTAGTTTAGGAAAACTGGCAAATTGGAAGTAAACTACTTTGGTCCTTGTAGCTCTTGTGAATATTTCCCAAGCATAAAGACTAACAGAGTGCTGATGCTGGTGCCAAATATGTTTGAGCCAAGCATAGCTCAAATTCATAATGAGAGCTTTCCAAGCTGCTCAAATGTTCCTTTCATATTCGTTTGACATTTTTCTGGCTTGATTTTATTCTTGCCTGCAAGTTTCTGTGCAGTTTTTAAAATCAGCTGTCTCACAATGTTGGGAAAGTAAACACTACGATTGCAAAGTTACAGTTGAACCAAAGCATTTGGACAAATTTAAATCATGGCCTGACCTCTTGCAGCTTCTCTGCAGAAAGCTAAATTTCTCCCAGAGAACAGAATAGGAAACTAATACAAATCCTGACATGTAGTGATTTCCAGGAGATGAGACTGGAACCCAGTAGAACACAATTATTAAAGGATTATTTTAATTAATTTCTTCAATTGTTTTATGTATGGAGTTGCTGTAGAAGAGCAGGGAATTACAAAGTTATGCACATATAAATTGAAATAAATGTTTCCTTATCTTTTAAGAATTCTAATGTTTGATAAATGTGTCAATCCTGCCATAGCTATAAGGCTTACTGCATGAGAGCTGACATTGGTGCTAGTATGTACCATATTTTCTTTCAGTTGAACTTTAAAATTACTTTAATATGGTTTGTACTGAAAGTAATTTCCTTTTATGTTTTTGTTTAACCTGAAGTGGTTTGTTGTTTGGTGTTTGTTTCTTTTTTTTCCAAATGGGAGTTGGAGGAAAGAAACTTCAGTTGATTTTTTTTTTTTTGATTGTCCCTAAATGAGTCTAAACGGTGCCATGAACAATATTAAAGATTTTCATCTTTGATCTGTTTTTTGGATAGATGTTGACAAAAAAGTGTCTTCAGGTGCACTTACAAAGTGCAATACATGTATGTGATAACCAACCACAGTTATTCAGCTATTTAACATAAACGAGTTTTTAACAGTTTTATCTAAGATATCTTAGATATCTTTTTAACAGTTTTATCTAAGATAACAGTTATATCTAAGATATGTACTATATCTTAGAATGCAAACCTACACTTGAATTATGGAATAAGAAGCTCAAGTTAAAACATCATATATATCTATCTCTCTATATAGATATATATGTGTGTAAAATAATTGGCATATTAATGAACTACTTAGTACAACCCTACCATGTTTTTCCCTTGTCTGTTGTTGTTCCCTTCCCAATAGTCAGGAATAATTCTTCAGTGCAGGAGTTGAACAACCAGTTTGGCTTTCCTGGCTGCTCCAATTCTCTGAGAATATAAAGACCAGTTCTAGATTGTTATTTTTAAACTGACATTTGATGTTCACCATAGGACATTGTTTGAAAGAGAAATTTGATTATTACTTATGATGCTGATATGAATCTTTGACTTACCAAGACATGATTCTGTAGGCAAGTAAAGTCATATCACTTCACCACTCCTGTTAATCTGAGTAAGCTCTGGCTAAATAACAAAATGTACCATTTAAAAAGTTTTGTCATTTTTTTGAGATTTTGGGCATTGTTCACCAGATGACTGAACTAGAGTTCACTTAATTGATTTTTACTCCAAAGTTTATGGTGGAAGCTTGTCTTCTGGGGTTTCTTTCTGCTTAGACCATGAAAGTATTTAATTTGATTTACTGCTTGGCTCTAGATGAGGGGTTCTTGCTTTAAATCATCTGTCCAGGCCCAATACCTTTGAAATTTTCCTCCACTAAACTGAATCCCCCAGGTTTCCTGTCATATGTCTTCATAACACCTCTGGAGTGACACAGTTTGCAATCCTGATTACCAGAGCTGGCAGTACCACTTTTGCTCTTGGAAAAAGTGCTACATTCTGCATTAGAGACAGCCCTAACTAAATCTATGGCATCATTTAATAAAATACCTGAGGGGTGCTACTTCACTGAAGTGCTTGGGCTCAGTGAAACCAGTTGGGGTGCATTCCCAGCTGCACCTATTTTGTCTGTAAATGTATTCAAAAACCAGCTTCCACAGAAGCCTCAAAAGGCTGTTTCCGTGACTCTTCCAAGACTTTATCATTTGTGCTGGAAGAAGCAATCACATGCAAAATTCATAGGACCATCTTTTCAAAAGCAGTGCTCCTTTCCCTGCAGAGATTTATTGTTGGAGCTGACCTTAAGGTAGCTGTAAATTCTGCTGATCCTTAGGCTGTCTGGAGAAATGACTTGGGAACATGAGCTTTTAGCTGCATCCTCCCCCTGCATCTCCATGAAGTGTTGCCAGAAGGGTTTTCTGATTCCCTGTGTCCATTTTGGCATAGCAGCACGAGTAGGCAGCTGATCTGGGAAGATGAAGGATAGACAACCTCAGTAGATACTTTGCTGGTTTTCTTCTCACTGATGTCAACTTCTTCCCATTGCAAGTCCCATTCACTCACCAGCCTCCCCCACAACTTCTTGACAGTAGAATCATGTTAATGTGGGGTCCTGTTCCTATTTTTAGAGCCTTACCCTTGTCTTTTTAAGATTCATCTATTAGAACCTTTTGTTATATTTTTTAATTTTTTTTTAATCAATACAGAAAATTAGTAACTATAGGCTCCTAAGACTATAGGGTTCTAGCAGTTCTTTACAGCACATCAGATGTAGGAACAGATGAAAACTGTAAGAAACAAAGCTAACAGTTTATTATATGTTGCACTTTTAATTAATGGTTTAAAAACAAAGCTACTGAAGTGAGTAATTTACATTTAGATATCAAATTAGACTTCAAAAAATCAATAGAAAGTTTTTATCTTTCTGTATTAAAGATTGATTATTTTCCTCTGGCATTTACGAAGAGGCAGTGTTTTGATAAAAATCTTAACTGAGAAGAATGAGAAGTAATGCAGATCTGAATCTCAATACTGCAGTTCAGAACTACATCCTCTTTCATGTTATACTGGAGCAGTTTTAAACTTCTGATGAATTTGTGGGGTTTTACATTCCATTCAAATCAAAATCAGCACAACTGAAAAATGAATGAAGGATGCAAGAAAAAAAATTAATGAAGAGGTTTTTGTATGCAGCATAGTATAAAACCCCCTGCATTTTATAAAGCTCTATGACACCTATTAACTTTAAACCTTGATGATTCTTTACAAGGGTCTTTGTTGAATATTTGAGGGGACAAAACTGTTCATTTGATTGATCATGAACCATACAGTATAAAGATTTAATCTGGCAAACTCTGCTCTTGCTTATTTTCTGAAGATGTCAGAACTTTCTGTAGTTATTTTGATTTCCAAACTAGTTTAATATAAGTAGTTCCTGTTAATTGATTTCTATTCTTGATGTGAAAGATGAGTGAAAATCATTTGAAAGAGCTTTTGATTAATTGCTGCGTAGTTGTGCTATGTATTTTGTATAAATAGACTGTCTTGCTCCTCTAGCTCTTCAGATTTGAAAAATGCCAGTCAGATAGTATTGAATTAAATTTAATTATTAAATAATATAATGGTATCCATGCACAATGGCTGGTCTGCTGTAGATAACATTATTTGCTTGTAACCCATATTTCCTATAACTATTTTAAAGCAGTCTACAGCAAGGATTCAGAAATCAGAAAGGATAGGAACCTAATTTTTTAAAAGGTTTGATATGAATCAAAAAATTAGGAGTTTAAGATGTAGTAATTCAACTTAATTCTAATGACAGTAATTTTTTCTGCAGCTTCTAAAGGTTTAACCTATATGGTTGAGGCTATGACATCTTTCAGTTGCAAGTGTGTTTTGTCTACTGGAGTCAATGTATTACAGTACACTGAAAAGCAGAATTAGTCGTGGAAATGCTCAGCATAGGACTAGAGCTTTTGTTGGTATTTAATCTGCCTCAGTACAAATAATAAACATACCCTACACCTTGCACAGTGTGGGGTGGGCTGGTAACATCTGCTGCTGCAATGGGTGTGAGTGGAGGCGACAAAATCCAGGGGGGCTTCTTTTCCTCGTCCTGAGTAATTGCTGTGCTACAGAACCTCGCCTGAACGTTTGCTGGGGGTTTCAGGATGAGCCCTGTGTGAATTGCAGAAGGAACTGTTCCTCACATTTACAGAGAAGGTTGTGCAGGTCAGTTTTTAAACCTCTCGTTTATCATCATAAGATCTAAGGCAGTGCTGGCTGCACATGAAGACAGGACATAAAACTTAGTGGTCCCATATGGTGATACATCTAGTTACAAAATGGTCTTTTATTTTCTAAGTCTGTTGCCCTTTTTCTGCAAACCAAACTGTTTAGCCAGGTCTCTGTATGGAATGTGATGGCCAAAGCACATTTTGGTGATTTGTTTCGATAGATTTCTGAATATATAAATAGTGTTCAGCATGTTTATAGTATGATTTTCTTTTTTAACTCTTCCTTTAGGCTGTGGTAGATTCCATTTATCTTGATTCTATCATATTGGGATTTCAAGAATGAGAAATCTTGTGTGTTACAAGAACTTGCTTTACAAGCAATATTCATAGTGGTCTTATTTTGTTTTCTTTGCATAACACAACTTCTGGCAGCAACTTCTGTGTGTGTGGTTGGATGGGGGGTTTTTTGAGGGCTGAATCTAATAATAGCAAACTAACAAATATGTTCAAAAAGTAAGCTTTTAGCATAGCAATACAGTTGCTCAAATTCTTTTTCCACATCAAGTTTATACAAAGTAGTGAGGCACTTATGTTGTAATCCACTGGCTGCTGTTTGAAGTGTGTCAATTTGTTGGTTCTTCAGAATTATTGATACTTTAGGTATAAAAATACAAAATCTGAGAGAGATGAGGTTCTGAGATTATTACTTCATATGTTATTTTGTACAGCCTTGTAAGTCCAGTGGTGTACTCTTTCCAAAATATACCACTACAGAAAATTACAGTATGGATTCCAGTATGGAATTCAGCACAGCAAAATGAAAACAGGGTGGATTTCAGAACAGGTTATGTCAGTATTCCAAACATGTTAAATCTTGGCAGCATCCTGGGGTTAGGATACAAATTACAATGAGGGCCACTTGAGTGGAACGGCTAAGATGAAAACCAAAAGCTGTGAGATTGCAATTATGAAAACTGGCAAACTGTGAGATCAGAAATAAGTAACTGTGACTCCTAGTACCCATGAAATGGTTTAGAAAAACATACTCTGGAAATTCTACAAAATCCTGTGTTTTATTTAAAAACAGCTTCTTTGAATCTGAAGAATTTATTTTACATGTGGAAGCCCTGGACCAAAGCATGTAGAAATTCTGCACCTGAAGTTTTTGTGCTATTACTTTGCATGGAGTTAGAATGTTCTCTTGAGCTTCTGAGCAGTCCCAAAGAAATCCCAAGACCAGGGATTTGGGGTGGGCCAGAAGTGTTGTTCCCATCAGTGTTGGTCAATGCTCTGGTGGTTTAAACTGGACTGGAGGGACAGGAGCTTTCACTGGTGTGACTGTGGTGTGTGTCTGTGTCACAGAACAGAACTCTTAGAGTAGGTATCACTGGCTGCTCCCACATATATCAAGGTTAAGTGACAATAATAATACAGCAATGGCATCAGTGCAGCTTGTACACATTTCTTAAGATACACTTTCAATATAACCAAATGCTGTTTGCATTTTTCCCGTGAAAAGTGATGATACGAGCAGGATAATGGGCCAGATGACCTTCAAAAGTCTCTTTCAGCATGATTGATTCTGATTATTTTTGCACAGTTTTTCTTTGAGTATATGTTCATTCAAACTTTTAATAGTGTGGTGCATGTATATGGTTTTGCAAGCCAAAGACCTTGTGCTTTGTGAAGACCTTGGAGAGAAAGGACACTAATTGAAAAGACCATGAAATGGTCAGTTGAGTGGATCGATTTTTGCTGGGTTTTGACATACTTTTTAGTGCCGCTAGCATGAGAGTGATGGCTGCTTCTAGCAACTATCAAGGGCCCAGGCTCTGCTAGAGTCACTTTGAGAGACTGCCTTTGACCTCAAAGACTGCAACTCCCAGGGAAGAAAAAAATATAATTTGGTCTACAGTTTTATACTCATTAGCCAAGAGTGAATCCTCCCAAAGCAATTTATGAAAGATAATGAAACAACTTAATTTGCCATCAAGTTACTTCAATTTGCATTCTTCTCAGTTGCATTCAGTCTCAATAAAATTGGATCATTATTTATCTCTAATTTTAATTCTTAAACTAAATTGTTTACCAGAAGGAATTTTTACTGCCTCTCTCTCCAACAACAATCTATTAAGCACAGCGTAAACACTGAAAATAAATCAAAAGCAAACTGAAGCTCTTGCTGACTTATTGAACTTGTAGTTTCTTCATATAACTCCTCTTACACAAGGCAAAGAGACTCAATTATTTGCAGTTAATTGTATGGCACTGGAAGAATTTAACCTCCTATAAAGCCCAAAGTGGGGAGACACTGTATGTGGAGAACTCGTACCAGGTGGAACAGTGAGACTTGACTCATTCTAATGGGCTCTACAATATAATGTAGAAGCAAAGGTGGTTCAGATACCTGGACTGAGAGAGGAAAAAAATGAATGTTGTGGATTCTGAGAGGACTGTGGAAGGTGGAAGGGATAAATCCTCCTGTCTTCTATCCTAGACAACCTGCATGCTTTGTCCAAGTGCAGTCATAGCTGGGCTTGCAACTTAGTGCTGTGGTGTCTTCAGCATCTTGTTGCAGTTTTGTTCCTGCTATTTTGTTCCCTGTGATTTGACTGGGTAGAACTGTAGGTGGTAAGGAATACACAGGCTGCTTTCTCAATCTATTGCTACTGTGTGATTGTGTATGAGACCCTAAAATTATGCTGAAATTCAGGGATCTGCTCTGATGTGAATTTTTTTTTACATGTGCCACAGTAACTGTACAGGTTTTCCTCCACTGACAGAGGTGTGGCACGAGGGAAAAGGTTTTGTGGTACTCAGTTCCAGCAGTAAATACTGGTTTAATATAAATCACTGATGCAGGCTTATTGGCCACAGTATGTCTTTATAGACAAATATATTCAAATAGCACGATCACATAATTAGGGTATTAAATACAAGTGGTTGCAGAGTTCACAGAATCATTTTCACAATTTAGAATCCTTGATTTTTAACATATTAAAACAAAACAAAGAAAAAAAAAAGAAGAAAAACCCCCAAATGCTCCCTTCCCCAAAAAAACCCACAAAAAGCAAAGCACCTAAACAACACAAATTCCCTTACTAGTTCAGTTAAATAAAAGGAATAAGTGGGTTAACATTCTGAAAACTGTGAGTATATGAGTCAGAGTAGGGTGCTTTACATAACTGCAGTAGATTTACTATTCATAAAGATGGGATTCCTAGAACACAGCAGTAGAGGAATTACTGCATTAGGATTATACATATTAGTTACCAACCCGAGGTTAAAACGCTGGGTGATGAAATGGCAAAGCCTGCAGAGCTGGTGGTAACTGTGCTGCATTTCGGGACTTGACTGCCCAAGACAATTTGGTACTCCAAATTAAAATGTGTTTAGGAAAAAGAGATGTAGGAGATAAAGTCTGGAACATTCTGGAGTAGGAAGGCTTATATTGCCTTTCATATGATTGACAGGTTAGACCGCCTGAGCCATGACGTGATACGATCATTGTTATTTTAGTCACATTGAATTATCCTTTTAAAAAGAGAGGCACAGTGAACAAATGCAGATAAATAGTAAGAAATGTTTTATTATCATAAAATTCATATACTTTGAATAATTACCTTATTTTCATTAGTCAAGCAACATACTATATTTTAGTACAGTATTATGCACAGGGAAATATAACCTGATTTATTTGTTGCAAATAGTGGTGATCCAAGTGCCTACAAACTTGCATTAATAAAAATAAGCACTCAGCTATTACTATATTAAATAAAAAAAAGTAAAATAAAAAAGTACATTGAATACTAAAAATGTTAGAAATAGATAGGAAATATGATATGCACATTTTAAAATCAGATCTCACTTTACATGGTTTTAAAACCACCTGTTTTGTACACTTGCATTGTCTTTCTCATCTCTCTCACTATTTATCCCCTTCTAAACAGAAGGTTTTTAAAGAAAAAAGCAAATTTCTAGAAAACTGACACTGTTTCAAGTCTGGAGAAAATGGAAACACTGAAACCATAACTACACTCTGCATACACCATGTTGTGTTTGACAGGTGGACCAAGAGACAGAAAAGAGCTCTGGAAGGCTTTTAAAGTGCCACACACTATAATTAAGAGCCCAAGCTCAGCATGAGCTGTGATTCTTGCTCTGCACAGGGAAATCAAGTAAGGTTTTTGCATTGCAGCTGTTATCCCTTTGGAAACTTCTTTCTCTAAAGTCACAGAAAATTGGTATAACCAATGAAGGAGTACAGAGAGGTGATCCTAATGGAGGATTAATTTTAAGCAGAACTTGAGCAAGATGAAAGAAGTAGGTTCTTATGCTGACTATGAAGCCAAGAATTGATCATGCATTTATAGCTTCAGCTCAAGTGTCAGGTACCGCATTTATGATAGATGTTTGGTCATAAGTCCCTTCTTCAAATCCCCACTTAAAAATGCAGCAGAATTTGGGTTCAATTTTGTAAGTGGTGGTTCTGAGAGAGTTCATTTCCCAGAAAATCAGAGGTTCCTTAATGCTAATTTCCTTAATGCTAAGAATGAGAATGGTTGAAGTGAATCTGAAGGGAATTTCAATAGAAGGATAGAAGGAAAAATTATTTAATTGCAGCAGCAAGTAACTGGAATATAGTTTAAGAACATATTTTTGATCAAATTACTGATGTCCAAAAATACAGTCAGCCTCTTCATTTCAATTAGAAAACTCGAGCTCCCTGGGTGCAACTTGGAGGGGTGAGTTCTTTGCCCCAGGCATTAGGAATTCTGTTGGGAGGTGTCACAGAGCTCTTAACTATTTGTAGAGATTTTTGTACCCAGCCCTACACCCCTATTCTTCTAGCTTGAAACTGCCACCAAATTTGTGAAAAAACTTTTGCAAAAAACTATGCAGAAGGCTTCAGGGAACACTCTGAACAAAAATTGCATAAATTACTATTTTTAAACCCTCTGGTTTCTGCAAGCGATCTGTAAGTAAATCATTAACAATGTTGGGTTTTTTTGTCAGTGAGATTTTCCTCATTTAAATCTGCAACCTTACTATTTTAATCATTGACTCTTAAAGTTAAAAACACTCAAGTTTCATGATATTTTCAATCATGCTTTTTTGTAATTTACAGCAGAAGTCAGCAGCTCACACATTTTCTGCAGATCTGTTTATCGTTAGTCTTCAGCTTTTGAGATTTTGACATGAATTGGAAAACGGGAAAAAATTGAAGATTACTGTTCAACAATTTTTTGAGACAAAACCAACAGCACTGTTCAGTGTTCAGTTCCCTTGTAATGATTAGTGATATAGGTGCAGATGTATAAGCAGTGAAAAATACGTGTATGTGCAGAGCACTCATACAGAGACTGCACATGTACAGCTTGGCACTTACTGTGAGTGCCAGTCGGTCTTCCAAGCGACACAGGCTTTGTCAAAAGAATGTGAAATTCCACAGAGAATAGGTACTATTAAGTAATTACATCCATTAGCATGAAGGACACTTGGCTTTATCTCATTCTCATCCCTTTTCGTGGAGAGGCAAAATGATTATCTCATAACTACCTGACTTGCATTGTCATATCTTATTACTTGACCAATTTAACAACATGCAGGGCAAACATACTACAAAGCTAAAGCTTTCAATGTTAATTAGTTAGAAGTAGATAAGGAAAAGAACATTTAAAGGCTGAAAGAGTTTGTGTCTCAGAAGGGAAGCACCATTTTACAGAAATGGGATATTTCTTATTTAGGAAACATTTGTAAAATCTTTGTACTACAGAAAGAAATATTGACTTTTCACTGACTTTGTGTGGGCATTTATATTTCCTCCAGCTCCTTAAAATCTCTAATAATAATTTCTGTGGCAAGATCCATTTTTATACTTCACTGCAACTGCCTCTGGTAATGATTTTGTATTTTCATGGCAGTGATAAGCACAGCAGAAGATATGACTGTGTGACTAGTCTGATCCCAGAGAAAATGAGTGTATACAAGTACAGTAATATGCTTTTTTTTTTACCTATGATCATCATCATCATCATCTATCTTAAGATACCTAAACAAAATACTAAATTAGCATTAAAGTACCTAGAAACTTTTTGTTGTTCAAAGGAAAGTTATTTCTAGTTAGTGATCCAGCCACACAAAAATGTTGGTGAAGTGACAGTATAAATACAGAAAGGTACCGTGCTTTGCTCAGTCTTATTCTCCCAAACATATGTGAGAGCTCAATAGGAAAGTCTTTTTCCATCAGCTGGATTCTTCATTGATATTAGGACTCAATATACCTCTCTTTTCTTAGGATAATTGAGTTTGTGTTGTTCAGAATCCAGCCTTGCTCTAACATAATGACAGATGGTATAAAAGACGCACCTTGACAAGAGCCGTAAGTATTTCGATCAGGCAGCACTAGAATGTCTTCCCTATGTTTTGTGGATTATTTAATTGCATTTACTTTCTAGAAGTCAGAGTATTGAACTGCTATCTTTATATACATATAAACACACACACACAGAGGATGCTGTTTGATATTTTGTGTTTCAATTGATTGGTTTTGAGCAAACCTAATTCCTTGGTTTAATTTAAATAAAAGCTTCATTAAACAAGTCACAATATATGAACAGATCAATACCACATTAAGCAAGGATGTATCCTTTGCTGTATTTCAATGTTCTTATGTTACTGCATCAGACCTTTTATGGAAGGGCTGGTTTTATGCTCAAGGAAATAAATTCATTTATGGTATGTAAAAAATGCCATCTGACAGATATCAAGTTGTGAAATGGAGCAGAGGCAAATATATACAATGGAGAAAGACTTTCTTACCCTAGAAAGAAGTTGCAGCAAGTGCAAGCTGTGCCAAACCAAACATCCCTGTTCACTAATAGTCACCCGATAAGAAGCTATGCAACTATATGTTGTGAAACTAATAACTCAGGCTCAGGAAATGTTATTTAGCATGGTAATTAAATGAATATTTCTGCTCTTATTACCAATATTTTCTCAATTGCCTTGAGAAATACTGCAGAATGATTATCTCTTGCTACCTATGATTAAACCATTTTAAGGGCATTACTTTAGATGCAAATATAACAGAATAATATGGGGAAATGTGCTCGTGTATGATCAGAATAATTGCAGTTTTATTTGTTTTTCAGTTTATTAGTTTGTTTCATTAATCCCTGGCTGACTAGTTATTTTGTCTTATTGGAAATAGTTTCAATAAGATATTATATTAGCAGCTTTGAACATCTTATTCAGATAGCCTTTCAGCTGAAAGGTAACATGCAATTATTTAATGTATTCCCATAATTTATTCTTTTTTTATGCCTTTCTTAGCCATATTATCCATATACTGTGGTAGCTTTCAGTCTGTTCTGGAAGGATACACACACAATAATTGTACTGAATCCTGTCTAAGGATACAACGAGGGCTCTTTTCTCTTCTTACAGTCCTGTTAGTTTCCCAGAGCACCTTTCCAGATATATACTTAAAATAATCCTGCACTCCTGATTCCCTGGCCTCTTAATTGCAGCTCTATAACAAACAGGTTTTGTTTGTACTCTAATAAAATGTAGCACATCTCAATAAGTACATATCACAGTAGATCATCCATCTGTTAAATACAGGCAGTATAATTTTTTTGTTCTGGTACAGAAGACCTTTAATCTGCTTCTAGATAGCTGCAATTTCATTTTCTCTTTAAAGCGAAAGCAGCTGGCTTTTTTCAAGGTTTTGTAATTGTACTTCTTGAATGATCAGTAATTAGAACCAATCGTTTAGGTTGGAAAACCCCTCTAAGATCACTGAGTTAAACCCTTAAGCCATCACTGCCAACTCCACCACTAAATTGCGTCCTCAAGTGTGTCTTTTAAATGTGCCTCCAGGGGTGGTGACTCAACTACTTCCCTGGGTAACCTGTTCCAATACTTGACAACCCTTCTGGGAAAGAAATTTTTCTCTCATATTCAGTCTAAACCTCCTCTGATGCAACTGGAGCCCACTTCCTCTCATCCTGTCACCTGTTACCTGGGAGCAGAGGCCAAACCCCATTTGGCTACAACCCTCTGTCAGGGAATTGTAGAGAGTGATGAGGTCCCCCCTGAGCCTCCTTTTCTCCAGGTTAAACACCCCCAGCTCCCTCAGCTGCTCCTCATCAGACTCGTGCTCCAGTCCCCTCACCAGTTCTCTTGCCCTTCTCCGGACTCAATCCAATGCCTCAGTGTCTTCCTTGGAGCCCAAACCTGAACACAAGACCTGAAGTGCAGCCTCACCAGTGCTGAGTACAGGGCAGGGGGACAATCACTGCCCTGGCACTGCTGGCCCCACTGTTCTATTCTCGGCCACCTGGGGACTTGCTGGCTTGTGTTCAGCCAGCTGTTCACCAACCCCTCCAGGTCCTTTTCCATGGGGCATCTTTGCAGCCACTCTGCCCCCAGCCCATAGTGCTGGGTGGGGTTGTTCTGACCCAACTTCACCTTGTTGACCCTCATACAGCTGACCTCAGCCTGTCCAGATCCCTCTGTAGTCTTCAAGCTGGGTAGTTGACTGCCAGGGATTGGTGTTCAGTTCTGGGAGTTTGAACACGTGCACACGTTGTGTTGCTGTCCCAAACTGTGCGTCACAAGAGACACCTGGTACCGAACTCCAGCTCACACAACAAGGTCTGATGACAAGCTGGTAACAGGTCCCTTGGGCCAGAACTGGGTCTCATGCAGTTGGCACATGTCATAGTCAGGCTGTGGCTTCCTTCCTGCAGTGATAACATTGGTTTTATTAAACTAGTAGCTAGGAGAGTTGAGGATTGTGCTTATGTTTGGGGTCAAAACAAGCTCAAAATCAAAATCTGCCCTGTGTACTACTGATGTTAGGTGTGCAAGAAGCTCCAGCAGAATTAAACATTGGTGTTCTAAAACAGTGGAGTTTAGAAGTCTGTTCGAAAACAGAGTAGTATCTCGGCAAAAAGGGATTGTCTCAGCCCTAAATGTGAAAACAGATGAGTGCAGGAGTCTGCAGAGGTGATTTCATTTCTCTAGATGACACCAGTTAGGCTTTTAATGAAACAATATGTGTGGTTTTGGTGTGCTTGAGAAAAGGTACACAAAAAAATTGTGCAGCTCAGGAAAGTTGCTTCTGGAATTATTTTCTAGCTAGTTAGAGTGCTTTAAGTTAAATTTACTTTTTGGACACTATCTTTTCGGTTTTTTCCCTTTTGTTCAGGAGCAGAGTAAGAGGTAGGAAAAACACCCTATAAGTCTGTCTGCAAGAAAATGTCACAATTGTCAGTACTTGAAATGAAACAAAAAATATACCAGGTTTCTATGTAATTGCTTTCTATAATGGTGATGGTGAGTAACCATTGGAACAGTACCCTAAAGGAATTTCTATCTTCTCTTTTGGTTAAAATTTAAACTCTTTATGTTTGGATGATTGTTTTCCTTTAGGAACAACTTATTAGGCAGGATACAAGTAAATGAACTAAATATAGTAGTTTTTCATGTACAGTAGATTAGTCCTTCATGTGCAGTAACTACTTCCTGATCCATACTTTTAAGTTAAATGCAATTGCTAAATTGTTAAAGAACACAGGTCTAAGAGGAGTAAAACATTCTGAAAAAAATTTTCAAGGCTCCAAATACTGCATTTCTGATGAAGGGAAGGTTTAGTCAAAGGAAGAAGAAATGGGAGAAACATTTTACAAAATCTATCTGAAATATCATGAAGATATTAGTAGACAATGTACCTAGTGGTCTATTGTATTCTTAAGACTGTTGGGATAGGTTGAAAAGCTATATTCATTTGTAAAACAGAGGCAAAGTAGATGGTAATTGCAGATAATGGGCTAAAACCAAAATAAAACAGTCTGGATTTTGAATAAAATGTTTAAAACCCACAGAGAAAAGCAGTAATTGAAACAAAACCCATTTCCAACTTACACATTTGAACAGTGGAATAAAATTATCCTAATCTAACATATCTGCCTTATTGTGCTTTTCTGTTCATTATGCTGCATGCATAAGTATGAGATGGTTATTATCCCTTTGATAATAGTCCTTACTTATCTGCTTCAAATTGGTATGCTCTTTCTGAGGACTGCAAATGCTGCCTTTTGAAGGATCTTGTATACCAAATGAGTTTTCTCTGCTTGTTATATTGTATTTTAATTTAGTTTTTGTTTACATCATGTAAAATGTATTGCAAATGATATTTACTAAGTTGTATTATAGGTTATTTGATGCCTGTGTATTTCTGGGTGCCTCCCACTTAATCTCTGGAGGATTCCATATCCATTTCCTAAGAATTATGCTGCAGAATAAGAGATGGTCATGACTGGCATACTATCTCTAGTCGAGAAGCAATACTGAGCACTCCAGAGAAAGATGCAGAATGTGCTCACAGCACTCTTAATTATGGCACTGGGAGGTAATTGCTTTGGGAACTGTAGCTGGTGATCATTACATGTAAGTGGTAACAGTGCTCTTGTGATTTTCACGCTACTTATTCCTGTGTCTAATATTAGGGTTTTTTTGTGGCAAGATTTGTTTTCCTGCTAAATGTTACTACTTCAGAGTCCTGTCTGAGTGTTGAGCAGTTCGCTAGCATACATTAAATACTGATCACACAGTGAGACATGACTTGGTATTTGCCATGAGTTCCAGAAGCACCTGAAGTATTTATTGTGGCATGTTTTATGCCCTGAATTCAAAAATCAGCTCATCAGTCTAATGCTTAGCTCTTGTTAAGTTTGGCATTAAAAAAGCTATTATGATCATGTTTCAATGTGATCCAGATCTAAAAATAGCTTGTGCAATTCTGTAAGGCTTAAATGATCATCCTGTCCCAGAATTATAGAATTATTTAGGTTGGAAAAGACCTTTAAGATGGAGTGTAACAGTTAACCTAACACTGCCAAGTCCACTGCTAAACCATGTTGCTGAGCTCCACACCACCTTTTAAATACCACCAGGGTTAATGACTCAACCACTTCCATGGGCAACCTTTTGGTGATATTCAGTCAGAGAATTAAAAGTAAGGTCACTTTTAAAATTTAATTAAGATACATCTGGATACGTTGATGAAAAACTTACCCTAGTGCCTTCAACTCCTCTCCTTTTTTCACTCTTGTTTTTAGTTTGTACATACTTCAGTGACCCCTGAAATACTTTTTCTAGCAGAGTTTCAGCTTGAGGGCCAGAGAAAGCCTTTCTTTGCCTCCCATGTGAAATTAGCCCCAAGACATTTGGTCAGAGTTCTCACTGGTGAGACAGGAATTTGAGCACCCTTGGGCAAAAAAGTAGATACAAATTTTAATCCTCCTTACCAAAGTTTACTGCAAAAACTAGACTATTACACAAAAGTTTGAGGTTTATTTTTTTGTGGTTTTTTTTTTTTTTTCCATTTGTAAAGAAAGTTGCATTTGTCTGATCCTCCTGAGAAGGAGTAATGGGTGAACCTTTGTTCGCTTAAGGCATAAACTGGGCACTGAATTCCTGCATGAAACTTGCCAGAACTGAGTTTCTCTGTACGTATGTCTGGGCATATCCACAATTAAATTTTCAGGCCTGGAGAGATATTAAAAGTTTAAAGACTGCAGAAAAATAGAGTGCATGTATTGTACGTATGATGACAGCAGACAACATTTTACTAGGGACAAGGTGGCAGAGGTTCACTTTCTCTTTTTTTAAGGTGTGCCCAGGGTTTAATCACCAAAGAGGTGATTAAATAAGAGCCTTCTGAAGAGATAAGGTTTTAATCACCAAAGAGGATATTTGTTGAATGGGTTCTTATGTGAATCAGTGGAATCATGAGAGCTTGAATCTAATACATTAAAATATTAGGATATTGTGGTAGGAAATGCAAAGGATAATTTCCTTTAAAACTAAGTGCATTCTCCCTACTTTATATTTTTTCAGAGATAAATAGAGCTGCAGACAAACTCTAGAAAGTCTGTTATGGCCCAGGCCTCATTAGTTTGAGACTTCTGTTGCGTGTGGTTATACAGGGCAAGCACCTGTTAAACAAGGGTTCAGAGCAAGAAACTTGCTGAAGAAGTTTGGGGGACATCTAAGTCAGTCGTCAGTGATGCTGAAGGCAGAGGTTGTCGTGTTAGACTGGTTCTCACAGAAGCCTGAGTTTGAGAGCTGTGGTTTGAGAGCTGTAGGTTTCTGACCAGTGCTGGGTGCTCAGCTAAAAGCACCATGTTTCAGAGTGTAAGGGACAACAGACTTTGGATCCATGACTCAGATTTCTGCCATATTTTTTTGTGGTTTTGAAGGTGTTCCTCAGTTACTGGCTTACTTTTAGATTTAGAACATCTAAAATCTCCTTTAAATATACTTTAGGCTAGCTAAGGATCCACTTTTTGGGTCTCATCCTAAGTACTTTGCTAAAGCACAATCACAATTATTGTCAGAAGCACCAATGCTTTTTCAAGATGCTGCATGACCATTTTTATTCTTTAAACATCTGATCAAATTCTACCCTGAAAGCGTAGCTGGAAATTTGGCAACCATTCTTGGAGCTATAGCTTATTAAATGAATTCCACAGCTGCAAAGTTGTAGCAGTTTTTATTTTGGAACTATATCAAAAGCTTTGCATTATGTAAATGTGCATAAAAGACTTGTTTAAATTTGATCAGTGATGCATAACCCAGATTTAATCATGGCTGGCTTTCTGCGGTGCCCAAATCCCTTCCTCGGTGGGGATGAGTGTTAAATCAAAAACCATTTAGAGCCGTATTCTGCAAAGTACAGGTCAGTCTCCAAATGGTGTGAGAATCTTCTCATCCAATCTGAAAAGCACTGCAAGTATAGAGCACATAAGAGTGTTGCTTTGGTACACTCTGAAAAACAGTAGACCCAAGTTCCTTTAGAGGCGAGTTGTGTTTGTTTTAGAAGAACAAAACTTTCACAGTCACTTGTTTGGTAACTTTCTACGTGTTGACACAACCTTCAGGTCCCTTTGTACTACATCCTTCTACCTGTTGAACCTTTTGAGATCTCTCAGTGCATTATGGTAAATGTACAGCGCCCAACTTCCAGTTTCTAAGATCTTCTCTTAACGTTTTACTATAATTTTATTTACTTTCTTACAATTCATCTTTATTTGATGAATGAAAAAACAGCTTAAAATTTTGAAGTACTTTGTTGGTAAAATCTTTCAATGGAAGAAAGTGATCAGAATGGACTCATGAAAAATAACTGTTTTCCATACAAATAGTGTCTCAGCCTTATGTAGATGTGATTTTTAAAGGGGTAGTCCACAGTTTGTCCAAACCCATTTTCAAGTACTCCAACTTTGACATGCAAATAAGTGAGAAAGATGATCCTAAAATAAGGTAAATTGAAATAATCTATCTATATGTGGCTCTTTTATTTGTAGGATCAGTTACCGTAAATTATTTAGTTTGCTTTTGAATAAGATGGATTAAAAAATATTACAGCGCATATTGTAGTCTTTGGGTCAGCTGTACTGGCAGGAATCATAGAATCACAGAATCAGCCACGTTGGAAAAGACCTCTGAGATCATCAAGTCCAACCCTTGATGCAACCCTGCTGTGGTTACCAGACCATGGCACTGCTGCCACATCCAGTCTCATCTCACCAGGGACGGTGAATCCACCACCTCGCTGGGCAGCCCATTCCAATGTCTCATTAACTCTCTTTGTAAAAAAAATTGTTCCTAATATTCAACCTAAACTTCCCCTGGCACAGCTTAAGATGGTGCCCTCTTGTCTTACTGCTGGCTGCCTGTGTATCCATTACCTCTGCACTGTGTTTGCAAATAACTACGGTGTGAAGAGGTAGACAGGTCATCTATGTCATCTATGAATTGTAAACCTGAACATATATGCCAGACTCTCTCCTGATTTCTCTCCCAGTATTTCGCACTGGATTATGGTTTCTTAGACCAAACGTTGATACAAATCAGAAACATTGTGTGGTGTAAAACTGTTTAATTGGAGGTGCTGTGTGTATAGACCTGTTATTCCAACTGGAAGGTTTGTTAGCGCTTGGTTCACCAAACACACCTGAACTCAGCCTGACCTGTTCTTGCTGCTAATGCAACTGGGGCTTGACAAGTTATTCAGACTCTGATATGTTTCTTGAGTAGGCTTGTTTTACTGTCACCTTAGCTTGAGTTGTAGTACTGCAACTTTTGCTTATCTGTTGAAAATAGTTAGAAACTGCAAAGATTTTCCTTGTTACTTTTTTTTAATAGATAAATAAAAGAGAAAATTATCAGCACTTAAGCAGTTAAGTGTGTTAATATCCAGCCAGATTAGATTTATGAGTTAATACTGCACTAAGATGAAAGAGATAATATATACTTTGCCATGTGACTGTTTCAAGCTGTCTGCAGCCTTAGGCAGACATGCTATACATGACACATTTAAAAGGTTATCTCTGTATCTGGAATAATGTTTAGAGCCTCAGGCTCAAATTTGACTATGTTTTGCTTGATATCTACTATGGCAAGGATATAAAGCAGCTATAAACCTTTCTAACCAACCTGTTAATCCCTGTTTATAGCAGTTCTTCAGTTCTAGAATGATGTGAAGTAATGGGAATAAGGGAAAAATTCTTGATTTACGTAGCAATTTACAGGCTTGCATAGTAAAATNGAATGATGTGAAGTAATGGGAATAGGGGAAAAATTCTGGTCCTCGGTTCTGTTTGTAAAAGGAATTTTATAGATTTTTGAAGCACAATGATGTAGAAATGGAAAAATAATCTCTAATTTATGTAGCAATTTTACAAGCTTGCGTAGTAAAAGTATACAGAAGCCCCTGCTTGCACTTTCCTTTGAAAATAATCAGCAGGTGTACAGTCCACTCTTTTTATACACAGATGCAGAGGTCTGTTTTGGTGTCATAAAACCTTGCAGACTGTAACCTGTTGTGTAGTCCCTGTAACTGTTTCTACTTTAAATGATTGCATATCAATAACAAGGATGGACTGAGTAAAGGAAACCTGTTGGTTAAAGAAAAGTTGGGTTCATTTTTCAAACCCAAATGTAATTTATGAGAGTGGGGGGGTGAAGGAAGTGTCTATACTCACTTAAAAGCTTTCTCCGGTGAGGTTTATTCTAAAAAAAGGTACCATGCCAATCTATTACAGTTATGTGCTGCGTTGATAACAAACTTCTTTATCTGAGTCAAGAATACTTTTTCTGTTTATTATGACAGAGCTTTCAATAGAATGCAACTTCAGAAATCCCTCTAATTAAATCTATTTTTAGCTCTTATTTTCGTATTGCCAGGTAAGAAGGGATTCTAGAAAGGAATAATTCAGTAAGTGAAGTAAACCCAAAGGTGAAAAACAACTCAGAATTGAAGGTCAGTTTCTTACTCAGAATACTACATGAGCAATATTCTGGTGCTTTTTATGCCATGGATTCAGTGATTCTTATTTCCAATGAAAATCACTAAATCATAACTTATTCTTAAGGGGCCTTGGGAGATTAGTTTTTCATTCTTGCAGGTATAATGGCAAAATAAATGTGACATCTTAGACTGGAATTGGATGAGAACGGTTTTGTGGGCAATATGTTTCATTTTTAAGTCTATGCAGTTCCTCTAAACCAACCTTAAACTCTTTCAAGCAAACAAAATACATTGTGATGATTCATGTATTGACCCCTTGCTTAGGTAATTCTGTTTTTCATCTGAACATTAGGGCTCATTAATCACTCACGTTAACTGAAGTCAGTGGAACTGTAAATCACAATTTTTGAAAGAGGACTTAGGGAATTACGTATTCTAATAAAACTGGGCTTGGAATAGTCTTGGACACCTCACTATTACTTGCAGGGTACAGCCTATTTGAAAATGCTTGTCTAACTTTATTGCAGTGTTTCATTATGATAGTAGTTTGAATATGTTTTTGAGAATCATTGCTTGAAGAAGTCAAAATGTAGCAGTGAGAGATTGTTTTGCCTTTATAGCTGTTTGAGTAGATTCTTTAAATCAAAGCCAATATTAACTGCTAAGAATATTTCTATGTAGTTTAAGCCAATATCCATTGCTAATGAGATGAAAACCTCCATTAGGTTGATAGGTACTTTCACAAATAAAATTAAATATAGGCAGAGCTTTTTAAAACATGTATTTCACCCCTTTTTTTGGATAGTGGTGGTAAATGGCTTTACTCTGAATGTATAGTACAGTACTTTGAGTCTCCATGTACAGTCTGTGGGAATCTTATGTTAACAATGTACAATGCAATTAGGGTTTTTTATTGAAATAATGTGAATGTAATATTCACTTCCAAGGGAATTTCACTGTTATTTGGCATCAATTAACTTGACATAAAAATCATTTGTTACAATTCCCATGTAAAGTAGAAATATTTATCTTATGTGGCAAATTACGCTTAGCTCTTTTGATTTTTATGTTGATGTAATTTCATTCCACTGTAACTAATTTAACATTAATTAATGTCCAGATTAGCACTTCAGTGCTAATACATTGACATTGGGAATTGCTAGGATTTTCCTTTTACATAATTTGGTTGGCATATGTTTGCATTAGGGGAACTCTCTGTTTCTTATTGGAAATCTGATGGAACTGCCTTTCTGTCATACTCTGTGTTCTTGTGTAACATAGTAGATGTTCTTCATGGTCCATTGATATGCTACAAAATAGGTGGCACTGACTTCTCCACAATGCAGGAGTCTCGTTCTTACTTGAATTAACCTGTGTGATCATTTGCTAATACCTTTCAAAAACGCAGAACTCACGAAACACAAGAGCAAGTGCACAACCAGTCATTCTGTCTTGTTGCTGCCACTAAGCATAGGGATTCTATGTCAGCATTTTTATTCTTGAAGGAAACGTTTCTGCAGTCTTGCTCAGTTGAAAAGTGCCATCTGATGACTTGTATTATTGTAGACAATAGAAATTTTATAAAGGAAATATGATGGGTTCTATCAACCTGAAATTATTTAACCATTTAACTTGTGTCATATTATGAACTATAATATCCAAAATACATAAAAAGCAGAGTCATAAACACATATAAACTTAATTTGGGAAAATGTTATTGGAAGTCTACCCCAGCTGTGCATCTTCAAGTCGTGGAATTGCAGAAATGACTTTGCAGAAACAAACTGGGCTGATATGGCCATACTGCACTAATTCACATTTTCTTACATTATGCCAATTCTGTGCTTATTATTTTCAATTTGCATTTTTTTCATTCTGAAACAAGTGCAGGCTACTGCAGAAGGTCCTGGGACATTCACCCGGGGATTCTTGTGTCAGTACAGAAAGTATTTCATTTATTGGTGAAATAGTTAAAGGTGAACCTCCACATGGGCCTTTGTTCCACAGCTGCTTGAACAAGCTGTGATGTTCAGTTGTCTTTGTCCTCCTTGTGAATCTACCCTTTGTCTTGACTATGAATAGCCTGTGAACATGCTGCTGTTTCGAAGGTTGTGTTTGTTATTCAATGAATTTTTTATGCAGACAGGTGTGTGGGGGGGGTTCTCTGCATTTGTTCATTGCTTGTCCAAGAAATGACTTAGGCTATAGATAAATTCCCCTGGAAACTTATTTCTTGATGATTCAAAGGATAGGGATGAAGAAAGCAATATGCAAGCTCTCATATTCCATATTCATAATACAGACCCAAGGGTAAGGTCCTAATTTATGAAACAAAAATTACTTTCTATACTTCTGTGGCTGCCTGAAATAACAAGAAGTCTGAGGCTAAACTATCAGAAAGGGATGGCAAAGGGACTCACATTCGGAAGGGGAAGAACTTTGCATTTAGTTTCAAATGTTCACTTCAGGAATATTTAACATCTTTCATAAAATTGAGGCATAGGAGTCTCTCTCTAAGCTACATCAACAGACTTCTGGTTTTTTCATTTTTCATAAGCCTTCAATTTGTTTTTGTCAGTGATTCATTGGGTGATTCAGTAGGTACTGGGCAGCCCCTCTCCTTGTCAGAAGAATGTCCCCCTACCTACAGTCCCAAGACAGCAGGCGACAGCTGGTTACAGTGACTTAATGACAGCTGATGCAGTGATAACTCAGATGTGCAGAATTTTGCAATCTAAACTGTGACAGAGTTCTTTGGAAGCAGTTAACAGTAGTATCATGTGGTGGAAATTAAATGGGAGTCAGGCCCTCTGTGCCTGAGGAAGCAGTAGAAAATTACAATGTCCCAGCAAGGCAGATTGTAGCAGTTTGGAAGTTCTAGAGCAAACAATGTCTCTGGGCAAAAAGAAGAGTACAAAGCATAGGAAAGCATAAAAGAAGAAAACCATCTTTATGGAATCTTTGAAGACTAGTCATTGAAAAGATTCAGAAGAGAAAGGCAGATGAGGGATGGTTGTCACTTGTGGCTTGATCGAAACCCAGAAGTTAGTAGTGTTACTTCAATTTGAAACTGGTTCTCCTGAGTAGAAAATGTTGCTATCTTAAATCAAATGTGTTCCACCTAAGCAGGATCCCAGCACTTGATTCAAATGGGAATCTTACACTCATTTCTGAATAATACATTTTTTTGGTGTGTGTTTATTTCCTGGTATTCTTTCTGAATGATTGGGGGAATTTAAAAAAAACTCCGCACTCTGATAGACTACCTTCAAATTTTTGATTCTTATTACTCCAACAACGGCAAATTTTGAAATGGGCACACAGACCCAGAATTTACCATGTAGCAAATTTTGAATTTTTTTTAATTGTGACTTTGTTTACATTAGGTATTTCATTGCAATATTATAAGTACATTGAGGCAGTTACTGCTGGGATGGTGCAAGTCTTTATTATATGTTATACAAGCGTTTATTCTGATTGCTGTCATCACTGTCCCACTGTCACTGTATGAACATATGGTTTGAAGATTTCTGAGGGGAAAAGGTATTAGGTACACAGTGGATGACTTTATGCTACTCAGCCATATGCTGGGGTACTTTCTAAGAAAAGCTGCTGGTTTAGTCTCCTTCAAAAGGAATCCAATTGCATATACTGAAAGTGCTGTGAAAGCTGAACATGTGTCATGTGGAGACATTCAGGGAATCTTGGATTTCCTATGTATAGGAGAAGCAGTGCTTCTCCAAATCCCCAAGATTAGTACAAATTGCACATTTATTATTCCTGTCATTCTCTGCTGTCAGGCCAGCACTCATCTGTGTGTCCGTGTGCCCACTGGGAGAGGAACAAAGCACCTGAAGGCTCAAGAGCCAGCTGAGTTGGTGACCTGCACCATTGCTTTGCCCTAATCACCAAGAGCTCACACGCTGTCTCTTAGTGGTGTCACTAGAGTTGCCTGTGCCCCACCAGGTACTGCTGATGGCTGCCATGATGGCTGAAGGGCTGCATACAAATAATTTCTTACAAATTTTAAGTACTGCTATACAGTGGCTGAGGAAGCTGTGTGCATCCTGTGAGTTTGCTTTACTTGTGCTTATCAAAGGGTAAATTATTGGCTGTTCTCAGTCCTCCTGTCATGTGCTGCACCAGCACTGGAGGAGATCCTCCTCCCAACCTGGGGCATATCAAAGTGATTTACATGACATTTTAAAACCAACCAGAAGCAAAAAGAAGAAATAAATTCAAGACCATACCATTTCTGATCACAGCCCCAATCAATAGCTATTCCATCCAGACTTTCCCTACACCACTATATTTCTTCTAGTTCTGTTATAAAGCTGATACATGAAGTTTTTTTTTTTACAACCAGATCTTTTGTCAGGCTCTGCAGTAGCAGAGCTATGGGAGGCAGCCATGGGACTGTTCTGCCTTGAAAGTAGTGTTGTATCCTGTGTTAATGATATCTTTGGCAGTTGCTAGACACTTTGAGGATGAAGTAGTTCTGTCTTTATTCAGTGCAATATACTGTATTAAGAAGTAAACAGCCCATGCAAGCTATCATTCTATGATAACTTGAAAGCTTTGACCTGTAGCTGGGTAAATTGTATAGCTACCCAAATGCCAGACTCGCTAAATGGGCCTTTATTTACCTTGAAATAGGATCTGTTTGAAACAGGGGCTGTTTCAGGTAATAGGCATTTAGCCTTTTGTATGCATTGTTTTGGTCTTTTTGTACAAAATAGAGTTGCATTTTACCATGAGATGCAACAGTAAGCGAGATACAGTTTGTGTGATACCACAAATAGAAAATATAAAAAACAGCTAAGATTTTATTTTACATAAAATGAATTTAACAGAACACATTTAAATTACTCTGAAATAAGTAGGACAAGCCAGCAAATGCTAGGGAATTCAACATGAACGTTTAGTTCAGATCCCATGGATAATTCATACTTCACGTCCCTTCTTCTGGTTCAGCATAAAAGTCATGCTAAAATTCTAATCAGGACTACTATAAATTACTGAAATTTGCTTCCCCCTTCTAGAAATAGCTCTGTACCTTACCCTTTATCTGGAACTATCTTTCCACAAAGACATTTTCTGAACAGCTAAAAACTCCCTTGTGCTGCTCAACACAGCTGCTGTTGTTCGTTTTTAAATCTCTCTTGTTGTTCTTTCCCCCTAAAAATGCTAGTATAGTAAATTTTTTTCCATCCAGGTCTTCTGTCCTCCTTGAGGCTTTCCCATCTTCCTTAGGGTTTGGTTCAAAGTGCTTTGAAGTCAGTGTGAACTGTCCCATTTTCCTCATGGCTAGTTTTGGGAAGAGTCATTAGATTTCAACACACTCTGTATAACTAGAAAACTCTTGGTATCATAAGATGTAGGTCTGGTCTCTGATCTGGAATACTTAATTTAAATAAAGTGAATTTACTCCCCTCAAAGTTGTACCATTCACATGACACCAGTGTTTCTGCTCTTCTCCACAGCCATGATGGAAAAGCCTGACTTTTATACAATGTGGTATATGAGTATATAGCATTGGGGCATGGCAAAAAAATATACTGGTAGAAATTTTAATGACGCCTTAACTATCCTAAATAAGGTTCTGTGAATCTTTTTCTCTATCCACTGCAGCAAGGTGTTGTGTAAATGAACAGGATGTTCTGTAAATATTTTGTAGCAAACTATTTCAGAAATGTTTTAGATAGTTGTAGACCACTTTCACTGGTGTGATAGTTTTTCATAGACTTTTAGCCTGTAGAGTTAAGCACTTCTTTTACCATCGATTGAGATGCACAGAGCAGAGAGACAGGAACAACTGCAGTTAAAAATGTCTGGAAAAGAGATCTGAAGTCATCTGTACTTTGCAAAGAAATTACAACCATATCCATTAGCTCTGGCACATCCTGAGACACGAGCACCTGGAATGTCGTCCATCCAGATGCTGCCCAGGTGGGAGTGGTGAGCAGTATTCCCACTGCAGCCCTGTCCAAGGTGTGCAGCTGTGAGAGAGCTGCTTTCAGTCAATGGCACCTATGGAATGGGCACTCTGCAGGCTCTCAGAGGGGCAGCTGCCTGAGACAGGCCCTCACTGGCCTCTTTGTCTCATGCTCAGGGGTTTTTATCTCCTGTGCCTTGCTAATAGAGAAGACATGAATAAGGATGCTGGACTAGAATCTTTCAGGATGCTTCTTCACAAAACATTCAGCAGTGGTAACCTTCTCCCAGTGCTGGGAACTGTGATTCCATGAATTCCTAAGATTTACAGATGGCGTAAAATACAGATATTTTGTGTCTCCACCCCCCCCAGTAAGTATATGTCAGGTATATGGTATAGCTGCTTTCAGGATGAAATTGTTTAGCTGAAATGATTTGTATACATATTTCTATCCTACAGCAGGAAAACATGGATTCTTGTGTTGCTTGGATGTTGTTTTACCCCAGTGTTTACATTTATTCATTTATTTACCTGAAAAATGTATGATAGAATTGCATTCTATTATTACTATGCATTAAAGTAGTTTACGATTTTCATGTTTTAGAAATCAAAGTTGTTCCTATCTGTAAGCTAAAAAGACACCTTAATCTGAAGTAGTGAAACATCTTGCACAACTACAGTCTTAAGCAGCCAGACAATTTATTCCTTAAATGACATTGTATCTGCAAATATCAGTTCTTCTTCCTCATAATTTCACCTTTGTATATGCTGGCCTAATTGCCAACCAGTATGTTGAGTTGAAGGCAGTTTCCGCTTCATATTCTGCCACAAATGCATTCAATCTTTGAAAGAAAGTTTATTGTGTAGCTTTATATCATATAATTCTTGTGTAACACCTTCAGAAAACAGTTAAGCTTAGGAGGAAAGTTCCTTGACGTGTTAAAAAAAATAAATAATTCAGCAGAATGAGTTTTTTCCCCATTTTCTAAGCAAGAAAAAGTTAAGTGAGTCAAACTCAATCCAGAAAATGTACAGCACATGCAGTAAAAGCAGAGTTATCTATAAAAACACCTGGAAAATGAAAATCTGGTTTATTAAGTATTATCATTTCCCTTGCAACACTTCTTCAGTGTCACTTTTTGAGTAAATTCCTATTGTGCAGCATGATTTAAAATGTATTCATTATCTCCCTTTTCACAGTTCTTTAGAGTGAAGTTTGTTCTGTACCGTGCACTATTAACCTAACTCTTCTTTGTTTATCCCTTTCAATTATGTTTTATGCTGCAGAAGAAATAAAATTTTAGGGTTGCTGATAAATTTTTAATAGACAATATGGGATTTCTGTTAGTGCTTATAAAATAGTTTTATAGTCTATCCAGTGTTCAGGTTAATGGAGCTTTTTCAGCAGCACAAATAATTTTAGGACTTTCTTTTAATTTCTCTTATTATGTACATCTTTCTTACCTTAGGTAATAAAGAGGTCTTTGGAAAATGTGATTCTAGGGTTTCCACAGAAAGTTTACTTTGCTGGGATCTGTGATTTTAATATGTAGAGTTGGCTTTGCAGTCACAACCTATAATGTCCAAAGCTCTAAACATGAAACATTTCTTTGAACAACACTTGGCAGTAAAAGATCAGAGTTTGTTTTCTGCATGTAGGTGTCCAGAGTATTGTGCATTGATGGCTCAGTTTCCAAAGCACCATCAATCTCCTATACTTGAAATATTATATATTGATTATAGGATTAACTCAAAGCCAATATATATTTCTTTCTCAACAATAAGAAGGGAGCAGCAGTTTTCTCTGAGGTCAGTCCCTGTCAAGGTTACACAAGAAGGTTTAAACCAAAGCAGAGGTGAGTTTTATGGAGAGGATCTTCTTCTGAAGACAGGTTCTTTGGTACTATTGGACCCTGGAGAACTGTGTGCTGCAGTGAAATAGGTGAAACAAAATGAAATATCTCCTAGTGAACTGCCTGGGTTATCCACATATTAAAAGCTATTTTGGAAATGCACAGTGAAACTCAGGGCAAGCTTCAGGCACTGCCCAATCTTAGAGTTGTCATGGCTTAACCCCAGCCAATTACCTTGATCTCTGTTTATTCCTCCATTAGTCTGTTCAGGTCATCTTTGAGATGTCCTTTCAAATTTCATTTGAGTAGACCATTGTGTTATTTCGTGGAGAGAAATCCACCAAATTGATGTGGAATTGAAGGAGGTATTGCTAGAAATATAAGGGTGTCTCCTTAAACCTGTTTATTATCAGAGCTGTCACTTGCTGTCAGTAACATAGTGGGTTCTTGCATGGTAAAAGCAAGTCCTTTAAATATTATTAATATTGTTTGATAGTGATTTCACAAAACAGTTATGATACTGACACCTGATTTTTGAGAAGTGAAATACTACAGTAGCTTTGCTCTAAGCAATAAGGACAAAATGAACAGTTAAATTTCTCTTTCTGCGACTCTGTATAAAAATTTTTAAATGAAAACTCTTTCACCTTGGCCCTGTCTTTGTGTCTTCCCTGTTCCAAACAGACTGGCCTTTCAAAGAAGTATCAGCAATCATATCACACAAAATACTGCAGAAAAATAAAAGCAGCATTTTCAAAGCTAAAGGCAAAAGGATGTATGATATTTTATTCCATGCACACTACACATCCAGGTTGCTTTTTACTTAAATCATTGAATTAGAATATTTCTTTGTGTTGTCTGGTATATATGGCCTGACTGGGGATATTAGAGATGCTCAGTGAAGTAATTTTTATTATTATTTCCAATAAACATCCTGGAAACAGAGAGTGATTTTGGTTCTCTCTGCAATGTAAGTCATTAAATAAGGGCTGGGAAAATTATCTCTGCTAGTGCAGGGTTTGGTTCTTGATTCTGCTCCCATTTGGTCCTTTGAAAGCCTGTATTCTTCAACTGGAGACGAATTGGTCTAAAACTCTACTATGTTTCACAGTTAAAATGCAATTGTAGAGTGAGACTAGCTTCTTTTCAGATTTCATTGTGAAATATTTTGCCATTGAGTGGATATACTTTATCACCTTCCCATGGTATAAGCCAGAAGCAGAGTTTAAAGCTGATTTTCTCATGTACCAGGCAATGGGAAATGCATTGAATGGCATGAGAATAATGTTCTGGTTTCAGGTATTTTTTCCTATTATTTAGGAGCCAGGCCCCAAGCAAACTCTAGATATTTTCCACTGTTTGAATATGCCAATTCTCCCAGTAAAGCCTTTTAAGAGTTCTCAGGTTTGCCAACGCGTGCATCTGAAGTATCCTATGTCAGCATGGGGGCACATCAAAATAAATACGGATGATTTCAAACTGCAGTGTGCAGCCTTTTGCCCAGGTATATTTTCTAATCCAGTAACTTTATATGGGCAGTACAATGTTCCCATAAGCACTGCCAAAGCCAAGCACCAGCCCTTTAGAGCCGGCAAACCGGCAATGCAGTGTTATATAGTGTCCATTTTATGTGATTGCCTGCTATCATTTCAGTGGCAAGCTGCCACTGGGTGAAACTGTTTCTGGACCACAGTTTTTTTCTGTTCCCAGCGGTATAGAGAGTTTTATTTCTTTCTGATGAATTTATTATAGTGTGAGCATTCAAAAAAAAATCTCACATATCCCTTCCTTTTGCACACAGAGGGAGCCGTTTACAGCTGGATGTTCAGCAAGGGCAAAAGCTGTGTTTCAGATATTTGCCTTAGTGAAAACATTCTGATGTAATGCTGTGAAAGAAGGAGCTTCCCCTGTCAGTGTAGTTGGGTTAATCTGAAGTTTCAAGGTGGGGAACAGTCAAAAGACATCCCTGCAATCTGCAACTGGTGTTAGACATGCAAGATGTGAGAAGTACTGAAGTCATCTGATCAAGAATCAGTTTCCCTTCATTTCTTCAGAGTTTAGCACAGTTTGGCCCTGTCCTTGTCCTAGGTGCTCTGACAACTTAACTTTGTTTTAAGAGTATATATGTAATGAACTGCAGCTTGCAAACTAGTTAGGAGGCAGATTATGGCTGATTACAGTGTTGAATGAATTCCTCGTTTTGCTTTGCTTGTATAAGTATTTAGAGTCCCTGTTCTTTTTAGGCAGTTATCTAGACAAGTAAATCCCATGGAGAATCACCAAATCTGGGCATTGAACCTGTGTTAGGAACTCTGAATCTCACTTAAATAATGTAAATGTTTGTAATGACAGACGCTTCTAAATGGCAATGAATTTTTTTCTTAATGAGTAATTTTCAATAATTTTAAAATTCAAAATATGCTCAAGTTATCTAGTTCTTATATTGCTTAATTAGTCTATCTGTGTATTTACAATTGGGCAAACATAATTAAAACTAAGCATAATTTTTCACTGTGAAACAGGTAATAAAAGCAGGATTGGCCACAAAGCTGATCAGTCAGAGGATTGTTGCCAGAGCAGCAATCTGGGGCTTAGTGTCTCAGATTTCATTCTGGTTCTCATCAGCCTGGGCAGGGTTGAATGACATGTGGAGGTACCTATGATTTGAGATGAGAACCCTCTGCGTTTCCATCCTCCTGAAGTCTGCATCTCTGTTACCTTGCTTATCATTTTTCCAAAATGAAGATATGTTTCCAGGGAAAATATGAAATATGTTCTTAATTCTGTATTCTTGTAGGTTTCCATGACACTATGTAACAATGTGAAATGAAATATGAAATGAATTTTTATTTTGCCTCAAATATAAACCTACTTGGAATAACTTCTTTAGAAATAACCCCCTTCTCCACATTAATGTTGAAAACCCTAATTCCTCTCAAATATATATATTACACTGTCTTGTGGTTTGTGGGATGATACTCCTTTGCTACCTGCAATATGAACTGGCTGCATTTGCATTTCACTGTGAAGTGAGGGTTCTTGGCAGCTTCTGGGAAGTGTTCTTTGCTTTCTTTTGAATCTGGCCCTTGATTGCTGACACTTTCTCTGAAGTAAGACAATTCCCTTCCTAAGCAAAAAGATTGATGCTTAGAGGCATCAATCTACCCTTAGGGTGAATGCACAGTTGCTTTCAGACGACTCTTGCCTGTTTATGTAATTGTTTGAATTAAAGGTCTCGTTGCTTTATATGGAAAGAAATAAATATAGGCAGGATAAGGTTCTGGCCTCATTAAAATAAATTGGAATTTCCTATTATCATATTTCTGGTGTTTTCAGGGATTTTATCTGTAATACTGGAGTAAAGTATAATCCTGAGGCATAAGATCCTTTCTCCAGGCATTTACCTTTGGGGTAAAGAAAAGTTAAAAAACAAAGCCAAGGATAATCAAAGGTAGGACTTTGTTAATATTAAAAAGGAGGGAGATACTGAGAAGCAAAGACCATAATAATCAAAAGGCAGGTTCTTTCCATCTCTGGTGAGCTTTAGAGCCAGACTTCTTTGCAATATAAAGAGTGCATATTATGTGTAGACAAGGATTTCAGGAATAGGCTTTGAATAAAATCTTAAGCTCCCTTTCTCCGAAAAGCACTAAGCATGAGGTATTAAGAAGAAAATGTAATTTTAACATGGCAAAAAAACTTTAGAGACAGGTATATCTCAAAAGAAAGTAAGTCCATTATGACCTGGAAAAGGATTAGCAATTATTTATAGATCTGAAAGTGTTTGTAATGTTGTTATTAGAAATGACTTTGTAGAAAGGAAATTCTTTGGAGCTATGAATATGACAAAGACAAAATTAAAATGCAGGTCAGGTATATTTTTGGGTTTGCACCTGTCATATTTTGAGCCACCCTGCAGCAATGTATATATAGGGTAAAATAGTTCATGAGAGAATGTTTTTGAATTTTAATGACAGCTTCAGGGTTTTCATGACCTGTCAGCTCTGGAAATGATCCTACTGGCTTGCAAAAATTTTCAGTAAAAATTACATGACAATAAGAACGGTGGGCTATCTGTAGAAAGAGAAAATTGATTACAGATGTATGACAGGTTAAGCACTGACCTTGGAGGAACTAAGGCTTTTGGCCCCAGATCAGGGAGATTTGCAGCAATTCCAAGCAATAACTGTTGGACAAATATAGTGTATTTTACAGCTGTAATTTGAAAACAGCATGTGGCAGACTGGCGTAATTTATGCCAAAGTGAATTTTTACTGCACAACTCATTACTCTTTCCAGTGGGAGCCAAGAACATAACCTGTATAGGAACTGCTGAAAATCCAAGTAGGTTGCTCACAGTTGCCTTAGGTACATAAATAGGTGTGCAAGTGTGACCCATCAGATGTCAATGTTTTATGACCAGGAAAACAAAATTTTTCTTTTGGAGAGTGAGTGCACATTAATGACAAAACTGAATGAGAACATTGGAGATTCTCTTGGGAGAGAATTTCTTCCCACAAAAGTTTGTGGCAGGTGTTTGGGTGATTTCCAAGTTGCGTGTGGTTTTTCTGGTTATTGGTGTTATGTGGAGTTTTTTTGACTACAAAGGAACCAATAGAATAGAGCTGTCCATTTTGAAAGAAAAGATTTGGGGTGGCAGACAGTGATTGTCATGTATTGGTTGTTAGGAAAGCACTTGTCTTGAGAGAAATAACTGATGCCAAGAGTATTTTGAAGTCAGTCCTGAGTTGCTACTGGCATTGGGTAAATGTGTGAGATGGAGTTGTTTAGCATCGGAACTTCTGAGTTGTCCTGTTTTTGCACAGTGAAAGAGAATTTGGCTCTGAAACAACCAAGGTTGGTCTTGAATTGAGCTGAATAGTGAAGACATTCCCTTTGCCAGTGACTGAAGTTTGTAGGTAGTAGACTAAAAAAACCCAGTCTCACTGGCAAATATATATCCTCTCTCAGTAATCAAAGGTATGAAACAGGACTTTACTAATCAGAGATATAACAAATATCTTCATAATGCACTGCTGTCAATGAGCAGCTGCAGCTCATTACATTGGGGTGTTCATTAATGCTCTGCAGCATGTTTTCAAATAAAATCCAGTCAATTAATGTAGATAGATTTATCCACATGAATATGTGAAATATTCAACAAAATATTATTCTCTCAGATGAATGAACAGACTTTAATTGACTTGAAAATCTGTTTCTGTCAGCAGAAAAGAATTATCAGAGGTACTTTGCTTATGTAATGTTATCTATTTAATTTCTTTTGTTATTAATAATAGTGTCTTCCAATATAGTGATTGAAAAATTATACTAGAGGCATTCCATGGGAACAAAATAACCCCCCTGATTTTATGACAGCAGTCACTTTTAGAAGTGTAAACTGATGTTTCCACAAAAATGAGACTTAATAGGGCACTTTAAAAGGACTGATAGCAGAAATTCAGCTATGTGTGCTTCTCTGTAGAACAAGGGGTTTAATTCACACATTCAAGGAAATATTGGAAGTTAATTGTAAATTTAGAATTGAACCTAGATTCAGGCCAGTGTATTATTTAGTAACCCATTGTTTTCTCCAATAGGTGACTAAGTCGCACTCTGTTCTATTTAAAAAAAAATCCCTATGGTAATACATTTCAGATTTTAAACACCTGATCCACATCATCACCCTGTTAGTTTCTTCAGCTTCTTTGTGTATTGATCCTGAATTTGAGGATAGAAGAGTTTGGATGGTCGTTCCCACATCGTCAGCCTAGTTCCTAGTTTACCAGCATTACTCCTGAAGCAGCTGTAATGAACGGACTCTTGCACTTTGAGCTCTGGTTGCTCAGTGTAATCTTGTAGGTGTTTGCCTACAATTTGCACGCTCAAAGATATGAAGAAAGGAACAGAAGAAATAGGTTGTAGTTATATGGATTTAAAATCAAAGCTCGCTGTTAGAAGGTAATTGAATAATTCTCTGTGTTCTTTAGTTGTTTGTCTTTCTTCAAGTATTCCAAAAATGTGCTTTCCAGTACTTGCTGTGTTTGCTAAAAAAAAAAAAAAAAAAAAAAGTAGTTACATCCTTCAAAGATTCTTTTTCTCTAGTCCACACTTTCCTGTCTAGAATCCGGTGAAATATTCTAAGTTGTTAAGACTTAGTTTTCTCATTTTCTCTCTATAAGCATTCATCTTTGCAAGGCAAAGAGCTGCCACTGCTGTGGCCTTGAGCTCAGTCTAATGTAGATACTGCATGTGGAAATCTTTTATAAATAACAACTTTTTAAGAACCTGAAGGAATAAACTGGGAAGCCATTGAACCTTTAATTTTGAGATGTGATGTAGTATATATTGTTTGCTATTACCAGTTAATAAAATGGTTCTAAGGTGCCTGAGACTTGCAGATGTTTATTCATTTTAGTTCTTCCCTCCCTTGGGGCTTCTAAGTAGCTCCTCAGCACGGCAGCAACTGAATTCTGGGCAAAACTGAAGCACAATTTATGTAGGTTTAAAAAGTGTTCTTAATGGTGAGGTCCTGTGAGCCTTGTGAGCACTCTTCAGGTGCAGCAAAATCAATTAAGTATCACTGTATACAAGTCACTCAAGTGGACTGCTTTGACATACTCCAGAAAATGCATTTTTTTCAGTCTCATTTCTTTTCTGTGGAAGGCCTGTGTAACTGTAGGCTTTTTCATGTGTTTTCAGTGGAATTGCATTCATCAGTGATGAAAGATCCAGAAATCAATGTATCAGTGCACAGCTGGGCTAAGTATTGTAAATTATCCATTAAGTTGTACCAATATTCATTTTAACAAAAAGACATCTTAGAACCAAATTTAATTTTGTCTAAGTTTATAACTTTGCCTCTTCAGTGAAAAATCAGGCCATAATCAAACTTTGAAAAGCATTTAACCCCAGAGATCAGAAAGGTAATATTTTTCTCAGCTCACTTTAATTTTTTTTGGTAATGTCAAACATCAAGGTTTTTGATGACAAACGGGTGTCCTAAACGTGGTACACTCAGAAGGCAGAGCTCTGTCTTTCCAGAGGATTCTTTCTCAGCGTGGTTTTCTCCTGCCGACAAACTGCTGCGGCACGGAGCCCACCGCCCCTTCCAAGGGGCGCCTCCTTCCTCTGCTGCCATCCCTCTCGGCAGAGCTCTCTGACAGCCGTGCGGGAGGCTGGCTCTGTCCTTCCCAAGCTCCGTGTCCCTTGTTGAGGAAGCCGCTTTGCCACGGGCGTGTCCCGCTCCCTGGTGCGGGTGGCACCTCCCTGCCCGGCGCTCCCTCTGCGGGGGCAGCCCCGCATTCCACCTCTGGGCCAGCACAGCTCGGCACGGGTCGGCACAAGCAAACCTGTCACCGGGACTCCCAACCCTGACCCTCGGCAAACGTGCTCTTTGCACGCTCAGCTTCAAGTCAGCAAGTGTTGTGTGCGCTTCAGCTCTTTCTGTTGTCTTGAGCGGGAACTTGAACTGTTTCTCTGTTTGCTGTTACCTGCTCAACAACTGTATTAGAAGCACAAAATATTTTTCAGCTAACGGGCATCTTCTCTGCTAGTGCCTTGGTGTGATAGCATCCTTTCACTGCTTGTGTTTTAAATTATGTGGATTAAATTCAGCAGATGACTGAAGCAGTTTTTGAGGTAATTGTTCAGGGTCACAGTGTGGCCAGAATTGTAATGGTTCTCAGTCCTCTCCTCAATCTATTCTTGTTCCTTTCAGAAAATATTGAAATTATAATGCAGACTTCTGTCCAGAGATCTTGAAATAATTTTCAAATTGGTGATTATTAGTAATAATATTAATAAATATTAATATTATTAATAAATTTTAATTAAAGTTGAGTATGAATCCTAAAATTAATTTTGTTTACCAAGAGGTTATCAGGATGACAGATGTGTACATTAAGGACCAAAATTTACATTAACTTCAAAGCAATACTGCAGGGCATTTGTAATAACTCTAGATTGCATTTTCACCAAGTGACCCAGTAAACACACATATTAGCATTGCAGTACTTGGTTTGAATCTGTCAATGTTATAAAGTACGAAGAAATTCCTGTAGGTAAACAGAGTGCCCAGATGTATTTCCTTCAGCTGACGTGTGTCTTGTTGCAAGGTCTCTGTTCTGAATTTTTAAATAGCCATGCACCAAGAAGAGCAAAGCAGAGAGATGCCTACTATGCATCAGAAGTTGCTTATCAATTTTCCTATCAAAGCAGAAAGCCTGAAAACTTATCAACAGCCATTCTGAGAGGGCTTTGTGGTAACATTGTTTCCATCACTTTGTTGCAGGCTAATGTAGTTTCCTCTGATTATTGGAAAATGCATTTTGATTGGTCAACTTTGATTAGAAAGTCTTTTGTGAATATAATCCTTTATGTTGTCTTCTCTATGGTTTAGGATATGCATTCTATTTCTTTGATCTTTTTAAAATGGGGAAAAGCTGAAGTGATAGCAAACACTTCCATTAAATGAATTTATTTTCCCTCTCATACTCTGCATGCCAGCTGGTCACTGTATTTCTGAGCAGGCTGTTTAAGTCAGCAGAAAAGGAAGACAAACTGTCCTAGAGCTGACAGTAACAAAATCATCAAAACAGATGTGAAATACTTATCCTGTTCTGATTAATGCTGTATTCAGAACAGAACATTACTGCTGGTCTGCTTAAATCACGTCAATGGCCTGATCTGACCATCTCAGTCTCTGTAAATAACACATGTCCATAACATTAATAAGACTTTGAAGTCAGGAACTCAAGGAGCAAATACCTTCAGTTCCTACATTGAAATGAACTTCGTCCACCCATATTCCAGATTTATTCTGGATTCTCCCAACCTACAATCATTTTTCAAGAGTGCCTTCCCTGTGAGATGATACTGGTCACAAATGGAATGGGGTAAGATGTCTTCAGGGAAGGTCCTGACTGTAAGACCTTTTTTAGCTTCTAAGACAACTAATTCAGCTTTCAATTTGTTTTCTGGCTGGTCTTAATTAACCACTGAGACAGAGAACCTTTGGCAGTGAGCTCCATGAGTCACTGTAGCACCTGCACTAATCAGCATTCCTATCTCCACTGCTCTCCCAGCAGCTGGCACTGTTTAATCCTATGCAGAAAGAGCAGAATGAAATGCAGCCCAGTGATCAAAAGCTTAAGACCATGAGGTCTTTTAGGTCATCCACTGAAATGTGCTTCACTTACTGACCCTCTAGACATCAGATGGCTTCAAACTTTTTGAAACCAAACCCAAGAGTGTTGCGGTGACAGGCATTGGGGCATGATCTCTTGCAGTGTTATGTAATCTCTTATGAATGTTTCCGGGGTTTTAGAGTGGGTTATTACTTAGAGTGGATTGAGAGAATGACGACAACTCAGAGGTAAGAACGGTGCCTAAGCCTTTCCAGCACATCATAATAGCTGGACATATGTTCCATGCACAGTACTCTTTGTGACCACAGTTTACAGGCATCTAACTTCCTCTCCCTTGTCCTGAGCATAGGTGTGGAACAAGGGACCATGGATTGCAACATGGTTGCAATGGGCCATATGCCCTTCAGAAGTCAGCATTCCACTAACTGTACTCTGTTTTGTGTAAAGCTCTTCAGTACTGAAACCCATTTTGGTAATGAAGGCACTTAGGCACCCTGGCAGTCAGTAGAATAAAGGTTAAGTAGCTATGCAGTTTTGGGCTTAGTGTTGTAATTTGCAGAGACTCTTAGTAATGTTGCCTGTTAATCCATTTTCTACATGCTATTTTGAAAATAGCTTGCCTTGGTATCTCTGAGTTGTCGTGTAGTCTGTGTCATTTGAATTTCTTAAACAGCATACTAGTGATTTTAAATTTTTTTCTAAATTTTATTTTGCGTGTATCACAGGGTCAATTTAAACTAAGTTAAAATGTACATACAGTAGGTCAAGTCCTTACCTTTAACTGACACAGGACCACAAGAGTCAGTGGCTCCTTGCCAGCTTCCACTGGGGCTGGGTGGGATAGATGGGCAAGGCAACGTTAGTGAACTCTTCTTCTTGATTCTCCCTTTAATCTGCATATCTTTGTTTACTTTTTTCTTTTTTTTCTGAAGGTATTTCTATTCTGTAGGCTTATATAGTAACATTTTTCAAAAAATCCACTATAAATAAGCCAGCTACTTTTATCATCTTTGTTTTCAACATAAAGCCTAGTTGAATCTCTGAAGACCTGCCTTCTATAAACACAGGTTTATGGAAGCATACACATGCAAACCTTGGCAGGTTCTTTTACATTTCACTACTCACCAGCCAAGAAGGGAACAGAAGAAAGCCAGTGGTCACCATGCTGAGAAAAAACCTTTCTTTAGAACACCACATGTGTAAAAATACGTTGTGACTGCACTGTGAAAGTCATCTTGAAAATGCTTTTTTATTTAAAGCTCATTTTGGTAGGAAGAGCAATTATCTTGATCATACTTAAATGTACATAGAAAATTTATCTTGATTATGTTTGAAACACACAGAAACACTGAAGTTTCTACTTCATAGATGGTTACAGGTTTACAGTTCAGTCTCAGTGTGCAGAGGCAATGTAAGTACTGGGTATCTTAACCAGCCAGCCTGCCACTCTTTAAAAAACAAGTAAAAAATTACATTGTTATAGAAAGGGAAGAAAATTAATAACAAATGTGACATTTTGATTTTGTCTTTTAATAGACCAATTCCAGGAAAACTAAAATCACGATGATTGAGCAGCAACGTTGTACACAGTTTAAATCCTCCTAAAAATGAAGGTCAACACAGGATTCTGAGATAAAAAAGACAGATTAGATATTTCGAACATAAAATTCAGTTGATAATGAAATCTATAAATGGAAACCTTTTCTGTGTTGTATAATGATAACACATGACATTTTACTGTCCATATAACCTTTAGCTTTTCTGTCAATATTATTGTGCTACCCTGGTTTCAGAAAAGGCATTAAACACTGTCAGAATGAAAGGCATGTTTTAATAATAAAGCAATTATTATCCACTTATGATGTAGGAATATAATGGGCTTTTAATGTATTGAATAAAATGCTATCTGCTTCAATAACAGTGTTGCTAAAGCTATCATCTATAATTTATTAAGAGTGGAAGAGATTGTGATGTCAGGAATGTAAACTAAGCCCTGCAAATTTGTTGCAAAGACACAAAGATATTCAGCAAATTATGACTGAAGGGCCCAAACACTAGCATCAAGCTAAGGTTTGATGTTTATTTTTAAGATGAAAGCAATTTTCAGATTTATAAAAAAAAGATGAAAGCAATTTTTAGATTTCTAGAAAAATAATTGGTCAAACAGCAGCAGCAGATATCACATGCTAGTGGTTGTATAAACATTATTTAAGAGACATTCCGTTTAACAATCTCATAGGACTGTCCCACTTAAAAAAGAACTTGTGATATAATTTCTAAACACAAGGAGTGTTCTCTGAAGAATTAAACAAAATCTTTCCAAGATTGAATCATTCTGTCTTGTAGTTTTCCTTTTTTAAAGTTTTAGCTTCCAATTTATAACTTGAATGCCGATTTGTAAAGGATGTAAATTGTTTTGAACTTGTAGGCCCAACTTTGCCTAAGCAAGTGTTTGTGGCTACACCTTTTAATATTCAGAATTACTTGACTGTTCATCCTTGCAACTGTGTATTGTGCAGTTTGTCTGATTGGTTTTAAAAGTTTTATTAAGAATATGATAAACAGTGAGGACCAACTTACTTATCTTTTTTGCTGATGCCTCAGTCAAACTATGCAAGTATTGCAATACAAAGTATTATTTAAGAGACTGATTGCAATGATCAGAGGAGTCAGAAGGGTTGGTAGCCATATATTTTTAAAGAGTAAATTTCAGCTTTGCTGTAAAACTAACACTGTGCCATTTTGTGTTCATTAAGATATCATGAACAGAATTCCTCTTGAAAATAAAGATTCAGACTCTGCAGTGACATGAACCCAGTGTGTTGCAGAAAAGCCAAATTGATTTCTGCTTCTTGTTTCCAGTCTGATTTATCAAAAGGGTAGAAGACATTACTTTTAATAAATATGTATTTTGTGTTGTTTTTCACCATTGAAAAACATACTTAACAAATGATCAAGCAGGTTTTAGAGGAACATGCCAAAAGTAAAGATAAAATCGCAACAGAAGGCCCTCTCTTGCTGGGTGCTCTGATATCAGTGAGGATGGTGTAAAAAGCAGTGGCAGGAAATCACTTCAGGGGTTTGCACTAACTTTCTATTATGGATGTTTTTATTACACTGCAGGATAAAGCTCCAGTGACCTTGTTAACTTCATCTCTTATTCCTGCTGTTTATTTGAACATAATGGACAGGAATGGAGTTTGCAAAGACTCAAGAGTAAGTCCTCATTTTGTTGTCTAAGCTGTGTAGATACAAGAATCTGCCAGGGCAAATCATCTTGCAAAACGAACCTCTATGATGCAGCATCTGAGAGCATGTTTGCACTGTAATGTACCGGAGAAAAAACTAAGCTGGTGTTAAATGAGTTTCTAATGAGAAATAGTCCATCTGTGGCAGGATGGTAAATCATCCTCACTCAGAGCTGGGCTATTACAAATTGGTTTCTACTACCAAAACCAATCATTGATTATCTGTACTGTGCACATGGGCAGGAGGCCTCAGTGCTACATCTGAGCTTGAGTCAAAGACTGCAGTGATAGAACATCTTGTTCTGTCCCCTACTGCAGGGCAACCCTAAAATCAGATTTGCTGAGCCAGAACTTTAGATTTATCTAAAACATCCTCTGTTTGGTCACTAAAGTAAATGCCTTGTTGAAATCATAGTCCTTCCTGACGTTGTTTTAGCTAGGTTTGAAAAGTATCCTTGTTTTGATTGAACTGTTAATGAAATTGATGCAACTAGCTATCTTGTGAAGCATTTTGGAAGATTAGTAAAGTACTTCTGAAAGGTTCTTCAGTGCTCATTAAGTTCCAGTTATTCAGCCTTGTCATTAAAAGTCTCTTTGTAGAAAGTGACCTTCCCTGCTTCTGAGGCTTGGTTCCAAGAGTGTTCTGATCCCACCAGCCATGACTGTAATTCATGTACCAATTCAAATGTGTGAAATTAATTTTCAACTTGAACCAGCAGCTGGGGTTCAAATCTGTAAAAACAGGTGCTGCAAGGACAAAACAGGATCATATAGATTGGCTAAAGCAAATGTGTATCATCAATGAATTGATTTCAGAAAGTATTCTTTTTATTTTATAATGAGAGATCTTTGGGGAATTTTAGTAAAGTCAATTTTAGCATATTGGAATTGACTGAACACTGACTATACCTTAGACTGGAAAGATAATAAACCACGTCTTCTATACACAATTACAAATACTAAATGGAAGCAGTTCAACAGACACACAAGTGATGTTTTCATTAACCCATTAGTTACTATGTAAATGGAATCTAAACCTAAGTAACAAAATGGTCATGCTGATTTATTTTACTAAAAGGAGCTTTTTCTTTTCTGAATCAGGTCAGAGCATTTGCATTACATTACATTTTTACAAGTTGCCACCACAGCATCTGCAATAAACTGTCGAGTGCTGTCCTTTTAACCTGATCTGGTGGGCATCATGGAAGGTACAGGTATGTGCATGAAACTGGTTTTGGGGAACCAAACAGAGGTTGATTGTAACCTGGACAAATGCTGTTGCTTCTACTGTGTGAAGATAGCTCCACTATGAGTAATCTGCAGTAGCTAACTCAACTTTATCTCTATGAACAATTTTTATAATTGTTCTTGATTAATTTAGCTACATCCTTATAATATATCTTGCTAACCCATTAAATAAGCCTTTAAAACCTCTGAACATCCTATTTTCTAAAGAGAACACTACCTGGCTCCTTCCCTCTTCTAATTAACTGCTTTGGCTCTGGAACATGCCCTCTAGAAATTATAGGGCCCTAAACATTCACTCCCCTTTCTTGATAAAACAATAAAATATGAAATGTTAGGATGCAGTCTGAAACACCATGCTCTTCAGAGGAGGGAGGATTTACAGCCTCCTTAAGAAGAGGCAGACAGCATAGCTTATAGCATCACAAAGTCTAAGGATTCACAGTAACACCCTTCCTAAACATGAATAGAGGAGATTCATATTCAGATGATTAAATGATTAGATATGAGGAAAGTGTTCCATAGGAAGGGGATTTAAAAGATTGAAAGTGCTTACTTCAGACAAAAAAAATGCAGAGGATAAAAATATATATAAATAAAAAAGTAAAGCTGTAGAGGAGGTAATTATTTTTGTTATGTACCAGTGATCTGTATTTCCAGAATAGAAGAAGGATTTAATGAACTTTAGAAAGGGACATGCTTGAAATGATAAATGCAAATACTTGTGTTTTTTTTAAAAAAAGATCTCAGAATAGTTGATTTTAGGACTGTCATACACTTACTGAGTTCTAGGTGTCTGTTGGTGTCAAAAAGCCAACAAGGCTGAAGTCATTCACAAGTGGTTCTGATTTTTTCTTTGGTTTAACCTGGGATATTTGCCCTTAGATTTAAAGATAAAGCCAACCCTTTGTTGGCACAGGTTTTTTTCCACTCAAGTGTTACCATTGGAGGCAAGTCACAGCATGTTGTTTTGTTCTGGAAAAATAATTGTTGTGTTCCAAAGATATCCCTGTGGCATCCCTGCCAAGAAACAAATTCTCTGTGAGTATGCGGCTTGATCGCTTCGCACATGAAAGCAAAGCTGCAAAGGGCATATTGCAGTCCCTTTTCATCTTAACATTTTCCCTCCTTCATGTCCTTATGATCCAGGCAGCCTGACCAATTTTTGTCTGTTTTTTGCTAATTACTGTGTACCTCAGATCCACACACATGCACAATAAATCACTGCGGGTGCTTACTGGAAGGTCAGCTCAAGGTACCAGAAAAGGCTTTAATTGCACATTGTATGAGCTTTGGAGGTAGCACCTGAGTGGGGAAGACTTATATCTGTAACACAATCAAATTAGAAGAAATATCCATTTGAAAAAAAAGGACAAAACCTATTTCCAACTGACAACTACTGTAATGGTAAAGTTTAGCTTTAAATTTTCTGCTATTTCAATTATAGTGCTGTTACAAAAACCAAACCAACAAACTAGTAGAAAAAAACAAAAACAAAATGCCCTTCCCCCCTCCCCCCGAAGTAAAATATTATTATAAAGAGCTAAATTTTTCCCAACTCTAAGATGTGTTTATTTTGGTCAAACTAATAAAGTATTCACTTTCAAGCTTATACTGATCACAGAAAATGTCATGTCTATTAGTCAAAAGCTGAAGAAAGACGAAAATAATCCTGTAATCTTAACTTTAGTGATTGCCGTTGCTCCTTCTATATTTCAACGCAGACCTTTGTCAGAAACACAGCAATCTGGTTTACAAATGAAGGCATGTTGGTAAGAACGTAAGTGACTCAGCCTTTAAATTAGTGGATATAGTAAAAATAGGAAATTTAATTAAAGCTGATGTTATTACTAGCTGCTATAATTCCATTTGTTAGCAGGAAAACATTAAGGAACTATAGATAGGCAGATTGCAAAGGTGTTTTGTATAGTTATGCCACATGCATAGTTGAAGGGTATAATCAGAATTGCACATTAGACATTGGAGTGTTGTATCCTATAGCTGGGGACAAGTGAAGTGAGACAAGACAGCCCTTTTCTGCTTCAGAGGCCAAACCTGGGTATTTCCATGCAGTGCCAGGTGCTGCAGATATTCAGAATATGGCCAAGAAAGAGCACATGATGGGGAACACATTCTGTTCTCACCAGTGCTTCTGAGCCAATAATAAAATATTCCTTACTACTTGTTCTCTCCCTCTTGTGGGCCAGGCTCTGATTGATAAATCACTTTTTTCCTCTGCCATTAGTAAAGTAGTATTTAAAAAGAAACAGAATTTAGGTTTGACATATCTCTGTGTCTGCCAGGACCCAGTAGAGAATGGTCATTGTAATAAAATATGCATTCATAGCCTAACTTTTGGCTTTCTGTGGCCTGAGACAACCAAAAATTCGTTGCCAGCTCTGTTCCCTGAAAGCTGCCATTTTGAGTAAAAGGTTTGCTTTTCAGAACAAACAATTCTTTTTTTCTCCAAAATTTCATTTTTGAAGAGAATAAATTCTAAGATTTTGAAATTCTTAGAAACAAATGAATTTAGAAGTCCAAATTGTGAGGTTCCTGGCTCAGCCATAAAGGGCAGCTCTCAAATCTAACAGACTGATAAAAACAGCAAGATTTCATAGTCATGTCTGGACAGGAAGATTAATAGCTTGGGAAGATTCTCAGGTGAAATGCTGTAAAGCCAAGAACAAATCCCGTGAATCCTTGGTATAGCTGAGACCATGGGAGCTAATGAGTTCACACCTGCACAACAGGGCTGATGAATGTTGGGAGTTCTCTGCATGCTTTTCTTCTCTAAATCTTTCACTAAAGTTTCTAGGGCTTCCAGGCAGTGTGGAAGATTTGAAGCCTCATGGTCTATCAACTAAAGGCTGGGACAGAACGGGGAGTTGTTTAGTGCCATGGATCTTTGAAGAAGTGTTGTCTCCAACAAAAATTCTGCCTTTTTGTCAGGACCAAGAGCTAATTCCTGTCCCTGTGTGGGAGCATGAGGGACCAAACCAGGCGTGACTGGTGGGGGTGTTCAGTCCCTGCTGCCTGTTGGCAGTTGTGCTTTCATTGCTGTGTCTGCCTTACTTTGGCATTTGTATTATTTTTTATCAATTGAAATGAAGGTGCATCCTGACATGGAAACATGGCTGGTACCATTTGAAATTTCTAAGGCTAATGGGTTAGAGACATCCTATTGAAGCAAATATATAGAACCTGATTTATTATTCTCTTGCTAGAGAAAATGTTTAGGCTCTCAGATTCTTCCTATTTTTAATTAGGTAATCAGATAAGCTTCAAGGCTACATGAACTGAAAACTCTATAAAGTGCTTAAAATGAGTATTCTTTGCAGAATCATTTGTGGTACAATAACTGTTACAGGTCTCATTTGAATATCTTTGAATCTGGTAGGATTTGCATATAAATCTATATTCTCAATGTAATGTGAGAACTGATGTTAGAACGCCATACTCTATACTTTGTGATAAAACTTTGTTCAAGTTTGAAAATTTAAATTTGAAAGGTAATCCTGTCCATATGATCCACTTAATCCCCACCATGTGTAGAGCTAGAGGCACTCCCTGGACATTTAATTACATCAGAGGTGTGAAACAGAGTCCAAGATGAATATAAAAATGTTCTAATCTTCTTAGTAATTGTCCCAAAGACTATAATTTAGTATTGTAAATGGTCTTATCCTGGGACATTACTTTCTCCTAGGAGGCATTGGACAGCACTAAAGGGGGTGGGAGCAAGAGCTAGGGCAGCTTCAGTGGTCTCATCAGCAGAATTCCTCGATTTCTCCTGGTCCAAGTGCTGCAGGTGGCTTCCTTCTGGAGCCTCACACCGCTACAAATAAAGCTTTGCTGCCTGGAGTCTGCAGCTCCCAGAAGACAATGTAATTTTCTGCTCATTATGGCTCCTTAGGAAGCATTTGTTAATACTGCATTATGTCATATTTCCTGCAGATGTCCATTTTTAACATAGTCTGTTATGAGTCACTTTCCTCAGTGTTTTAGATCTTGACTGTAGTTTTCTATTTATAGGTGAAATCCCTCAAGGCGTTAACTGTTTCTAAAGACCTTTTTCGTTCTAACACCATTCGTACATTTTACAGAAATACCTTTTTCTTAGTATTTCTATTTGAAAAGAGTTCCATGCTAAAATGCAGAACAACCAAGAATATTAAAAAACCAGTCTGATGAATGCTTTTCTGAATCGAAAAACTCGTTAACACAAGATTTTACATTCTCTGCTTTCTGTTTTCAACTCATATTTCTTTAGATGCACATTTGAAAAACCTCCAAGGGCTCCTCAGGAGTGAGCCCTTTACCTGTTTTCCTGCCATTATTAACTCTTGCATGCTGCCAGCTCTTGCTTGAGAAGTTATCACTAACATTCGCTGTCATGATTAGGAGACAACTTTAAACTGATTGGAGTATTTATCACATGGTGTTGTTAGCACTCCCAGCTGAACTACAAATCATCCTAACTGACTCATGCTTTGTCACCCTCTGAAGCCTGACCCTTATTTTATTAATCCACAGGAGAAAATACATTAGAGAGGAGTGTATTGAAGGAGTAATAAATTAGCTGAATAGTTTTTATTAGGCATAGCTGTCTTCAGAGAACTGGGTAAATTTGAACAGTAAAAAATGCAGAGAAGTTTTGTATATGGAATCTAAGGAAATAATTCTTTCAAATTATAATGTGTGGTTTCATAAATTACATTACTTAATCTACATAATTGTGTCAAGTAACTCAGGTTGTCTCCCCCAGCAATCAATCTGATTTTATTCCCAAATATACAAACTGGTTTTATGCTATTACTTTTTTCATTGCAAGTAGGAAGATAGGTTGACATTCTTTCCCTGACTCTGTACTCCTACTTAAAATACTATCTCACATAAGTACTGTACTCTTTGTCACATACACTAAAAAAAAAAGGCAAAACCCCAGGAAAGTCTACTGGCAGAGATATCTGATCTCAGAATGAGAATTTTAATAAAAAATGTCTTTGCTCTTCTTTCTTTTTTAAGGCACATGTCCTGACATACATCCCCTGTTTCTAAAACACTGTGAAATGGATGAGTAGCTGTAGATGAAAGTCCAAGAAAAATTCTAAAGCCTCATGGACTGACAACAGTAAATATGTGTACAAACAAACCATCTCTGGCTGCCTGTATTCAGAGTCATTCCATTGGGAAAAAATGGTCATCGAAATGAAGGGAATTTAGGTTTTGTCTTCTTAATGTCCTCCTGTGAAATACCTTCTAAACCCAACAGTAGACCAACATTAAGGCAGAAAACTGGCATTTGTTTCAGTGTGTGTATGACAAAAAAACCCCAACCCAATCTGTACTGAATAATTGAACAAGGGAGTGTGAAATGTTATTAGCTGCAGAATTGTGTTACTGGAACACAAGGCAAAAAAACCCATAAAAATGTTTTGTGGGCGCATTCTCCTAGGTGTAATTTTGCCAGGTTGTGAACTTTAAAGCGATTATTCTGCATTAACCCTATCCTGACTGATGCACATTCCCACAAGTGTAACTGCCCAGGCTGAGTGATTAAGCAGGTACTGCCTGTAAATGACTACATCTACTTAGGCTCACTGTTTCCCAGCAGATGTGAGGTCAGCACTTCCCTCAGGTCATTGCTTAGGGAATGGTAGAGGGGTGAGTTGGTGAGTGTGCCTGCTGGTAGACAGGATAAATGGGAGCGTGAATGCAAGCTGGGAATTTAAACTTGTTCCTTTCAATTAAGTTAGTTGGTTACTTTCAATTGAGTTAGAAACACACACAATCTGTTAGAACCTCTCTGGTGAGAGCATAATATCATAAAGTGCAGTAATTTGATCATTTGCGGTCATCTGAACATCCCTACGTTTATCCCTTGAGCAATTCTATTGACTTCCCTGGAACTACTCCAGGGAGCAATTAAACTCTATGCACAGAGGAATAAAAAATGGCTTATATGGAGGTTTGCTTACACTGTGTTGGTATCAGAGCAGCTTTCATGTTGAAAACCCATATTCTAAATATTTTCATCTAGTGAAATTGTCAGCTATTTACTTACCTGCTGATTTTAGAATTTGAACATGCAATACATGAAGTTCATGTATTGCAAGGTTACAAATATTTGAAAGAGTAGCTTCAGAAAATGTGCACATTTTCAGCTGTAGGCAAGATTTCTTGTGTTGTTTTGTGTTTAACTGGGTTTAATTAATGTACTTATGCTGGATAAAACCAGTAATTTATAATAATTATTGTTGTCATCTGATAAAGATTTTCTTTTGCCTGCCAATCATTTGAATAGACAAGGCCAGTTTTGGAAGAAGTGAGGGAGTGCCCTAAATTGTGTGTTATCATAGAGACTGCTGAGGAATGGAGCAGTGCTTGGTAGGAAGCTGTGACAGCAAGAAGAGCAGTGCAGCAGGACACACAGTCATTAATGACACTGTGAACTTTGAAAGCCATCAAAGGAAATTACAAAGGAGTATAACTGAAAGTAAACACATCTACTCTGAGATTTTCAAGCATGTTCCTAATTAATTTTTATTAACCCTAAATCTCTTAAGAGGTTATGACATGAATTATTCTTTTGTAGTACAAGTATTCTGGCCTGTCCCATCATGTTTTGACTGAGATGAGCAAGAGTCTCTTTAGATTTCTAAAATTAAGAATAAATTAAGATAAAAAATTTCCAAATTAAGAATAAACATATTGCTGTATAGTAATAATAAATTTATCATAGGTCATAGGTAAGGAGGGTGAACATCTTAAGATATAACTACACCAAAACACTAATATGGCTGAGATTTTAATTATAAATGGGTAAAACTGGCACAAAGTACCCTGAGAGAAGGGTGGCTAAGTACAGTTAAACACAGGAGGTCTGAACTGTTAAACTGAGTCATTCAACCACCTGTACAAAATATTTTGGGCAAACATGCTTGAAGCTAATGCAGCATTTCCAGGGAGCAGCTTTTGAAATTTGCTCTCTTTCATCTAATTTGGCAGATGAAACTTTTGGTGTGGAAATAGCAGAAAGTTTACATCCTCCTAAAGGAAAATTTTACTTTGGGAAATAGGGTATAAATACTTGATAGATTGAATTGAGTTTAGTCAGTGCCCAGAGCACTGGCTGGTGCAAACTTGGTGAAATGATGGACTGCAGCTAAACATTTCAATTATTCAATTCCTACCCTAACAAATGACCATGTTAAAAAGAAGGCCTCACTGCTTCAGGAAGGTGTCAGCACACCTTAAAAAATTCAGCAAACAGCCTTTGTTCTATGTAGAATCAACTACATAAATGTAAATTTTATTCAACCTATTAAAAATATTTCATGGAGTCAAGAAACAGTTACGGTCCCTTTATACTTCCAGGGTGAAGTCAGACAGCAGTCGACCAGTATGAAGAATACTGACTGTATACGAATAAACATAAAATCAGGGTTTGAAAAAACAAGTCCATGTGCAACAATCCTGTTGATGCTGCTAGCAGTGAAACAGTCTCTTTCTCTTTCTTGAATTCTATTAACTTAAATGGGAAAGTTGTAGTTCACACAGCAGAAAAACCAGATTGTACTATAAATAGAACTATATTTTTCTACAAAGTTGACCGTAAAAATCAGTCAGGCAAAGTTCCCTTGGCACAAGCAGGAAAAGTGAACCTGTGACTGCCCAACTTGTTCAGTTGATAATTTGATTCTGTTACATCCAACTAAACTACATTACTGTGGGAAGGAAGTATATTTTGGAAATGATGAGTTCAATTCCAATTCTTGGTTACTGTATGGCAGGAATGATTCTACCACTGAGATGTGAAAGGCAAGGTGCACACAGATGCTTATGGACAGATGCAGCCTGCTGAGTGTGTATTAAAGACCTCCTCTGTATTCATGAAAACACTGAATTGTTAAGTAGAGCAAAAGCAAGTCCTGGTGTATGTGTTGGGATCAGCTTCCCAAGTTGGTTCTGCTAAGAGATAAAGGGAGGGAGCAGTTATCCATGTTAAAAGTGAAAATGGAGAATTTAGATGTACTTATTATACCTAAAAAAAGGGTTTGTTTGGTTTCTTCCTAAAAGGGGGCCAACCATATTGCAGGCTTGACATGAAGATATGATGAATAGAGCAAAGAGATCAGTAAATATGAAGATCAATAACACAGTAAAGGTCATAGTAGCATCCCTGAGCAATTAAAAATGATAATTTTAAAAAACCCAACCTGTTTTAAACATTCCTCTTATCCTTTTTCCAGCTCATGTAGGTCTTGTACCTTAGCAGTAGGGAAAATATAACCACTTTCAAACTTTTACCTCTGGGAAAGTTAAGTTACACATCCATATTCCTCCAAAATACTTTTCAGATGACTGAAATGAAGTTTAGTGAGTTTTAAACACGTGAATAATTGGAGTAGGATCTTATAGGTTTTACAGCTGGAATATGATGCAAAACATGTATTGGTTAATTCTCTGCTGTAAGGTGGTTGGGGCTGATCTGGTTGAGCTGTATGTAGCTTAACTGCTTCAATTATCAAGCTATAGGAAATTCTATGGATTATGAGATTTTTTTTCGCCAAGGTAAAGCCAAGTTTGATTTTGAAGTATAGTGGTTAAATTGCTTCCCTGAGCAAGGGGAAACTGGATTTTCATCCTTGTGCCAATGAATATTTATGCCAACTGGAACAGAATCAACAGCAGTAAATTTAAACCTTCCATTTTGGGATATGTTTGTGTGTGTGTGTTCTAAGAGAAGTGTGTCCCTATAACATCCAAAGGAAGAAGATAAAATCAGGGCTGCAGAGGATCCAGTCTTTGACTTGCGTACCAAGCGACAACCACATACCTCTCTTTGTGAATCTAAAATTAGTGATTTAGAAATTGATGTCTCAAGTTTCTAGCTGGAGAAATTAGAAGCCCAAATTCTGCTTAACTGAAAAGAAAATTAGGATCTTAGGAGATAAAGTTTCCTGAAAATGTTACTTATATGTGTAATTTGCCTTATATTGGCAAGGTACTCTTCCTGCATGATAATTTACCCTAAAGTAAATTTATTGTCTGAGATTAGAAAAGAGATTCAAAGATAGTGACTCAGAAGTCTTGAGAACTATAACAGTATTGAACTATTCTAAGCTAAATTATATATGTCCTGAACTTAGATTTCTTCAGCATTTATTTGGAATTACAAATCACTGCTGGAGTACATCGAATCTATTCTATCAGTACTAACTCCCATGAAACATAATTGAAAAATGAAAATGAAAAATAAATTGTGAGTGCCTGGGTATTTTTTAAAAAACATTTTTCTTGATGTCATGCTAAGAAAGGCCATAAGAAATTAAATGAATGGCAGACACATATACCAAGGAGTTCAACAGGCTATTGGCTGTAGAGGAGGATAAAGTAAAATGTTGTGATTTCCTATGAAACATTACCACCACTTCAGGCGAAGGACATACACTTATTCAGCACTTCAGGAATTCAACAAGCAAGTGGGAGATGAGTGATCAAGGTTCAGTGGGCACTCTGGATGATAAAAGAAAAGGTTAAAAAGTTATTCTCAGTGGTGTTTCAGACTGCTGTTTGTACCTTGATTTTCTCTTTCAAAGATCAGCAGCTTCGCAGCACCTGGAGCAATGGCATTATAGACTACACTACTATGAAATAAATAAATTAAATCATAAGGGAATTTTTCACTGCATATGGTTTGCCAGAGGAAATTGTCTCAGTCAATGACCCACAGTTTATTTTAGAAAAATTTGACATGTTGCTAGGTCTAAATGCAGTGAAGTATGACAAAGTTGCTTCATTTCATGAAGCATCAAATGGAGCACTGGAACTTTTTTTTTCAAATCATTAACCAGACAATCTCCCTAACAATACATTATCAGAAAACTGGACTCTTTTTGGTTCCCCCCTTTTTTTTTTTTTTTTTTACAAAAAATTCCTCTGTATGTCACAACAAAGGAAACATTTAGTTATTAGTTTTGAAAGAGCCTGGGAAGTCCTAAGGCTTGTGCTGTTGCCTTAATGTAATGCTTGGTGCCTATTGCAGCTGTGGGAACACCACATATATACTGAGGAGCCTCTGTGGCTGGAATCACAAAACACTGGCCTTCTTGCTAAAGCTCAGCCCTTTGCCTGCAGGGGTGGTTTTTTCCCTTGGTCCACTCATACAGATAAGAAAATTCTTGAGAATTTGAAATTCTGAGTAAAGCAAAGAGGAAGCTGAGCTGGGAGCAACAAGTATAACGAGCAAGTGTATCAGACAAGTTGTTTGTTGTGAGACTCTGAAGAGTTTGTTTTCCTGCTTTTGCATTCTGACCTGGGGAAGTTCATGACATTGCTGTTTAAAGTTACTACAAAGACTGAAATAAATGACAGATAATGAGAACACTGGGGCTGTTGTGTCCTATAGGAATGAATTGCTCAACTGACAGTCAGCTGACTGACTGACCTGACTTCTCTACCACTGATTTATGATGTGGCTGTTTCTATTAGAAATACAATAAATAGTTTGGTCTTTTGTCTTATTCTTGGTACTATCTAATTAAATTGGATGGCAGCAAAGATTGGTTCTTATTGTTTGCCCACGTAGTGTCCAGTACCATGGCGTCACTAAAACACCGTAATAATACAGTAAATAAAAGAGAATAATTTTTGAAATTGTAAATCTGATTGGAAAAAATCTTGAGTGAATCTAGTAGAGCTGAGAAACTAGTTAGGCTTCTGAAAATGGGAAAGTAGGCCTCACAGTGTGAACTATAATTAATGATACATAAATATTTTAGAGTAACAATTTAAAATGTGAGGATTTATTTTATTTTCAGACCTTCCATGCCTTTTAATCTCCTTCTTTTGTTTTCTTTTGTTTTCATTTTTTTGGATTTTGCTTTACTTGTGAATGGATTTTTTTCTTGTATTTTGGAATTGCTTATGAACTGCATGAAGTTTGTTAATCAGTTTTAAAACATTGCAGGTGGAAGTTTCTCACCTGGTCTAGTTTATCATAACTATGCTGAAGTGAACTTACTTGAGATTGCTTATACCAAGACCTACTACCCCCTGTGTTTCAAAGGTAATGCTTTCCTGTGTATTAAAGGGGTTAGATTTCCTGAGGGGAGAATTTCATAGAGTCCAGGGCCAACCTTCTCCCCCATTCTCCCAGGTGTGGCACATCTGTTCCACATCACACAGTTAAGCTGCACAGCTCTGCACAAACTTTTTTCTCCTCTGCCTTCATTCCCCTTATTCACATTGCGGCTGCAGCTGTCAATAGATTGAAAGCACTGAAAAGCTCGGGGTGTTTTGAATAGCTTTCTTGCCAAAGGGTGGGTTTGAAAATCATCTCAGTCTAGCTGTGTTTTGACAACAGACAGTTTGGTCAAAGAACAGTGCCTTCTTTGTGGAGAACTATCACTGTCAAGTTCAGTGCTGGTGGGAAGGGCACCAAGGAGATGCTCTGAAATGACAGTGTCATGAACTTGCCAACTAATTGTTGCCAGCTTGCTGGGGTTCTGGCCAAACCCTTCAGCATGATGGACAGGACAAGCACAGAGGAAGCCTTTGCCCTGTTGCAGCTACAGAACGGCTGATGATGAATAGAAATAACTCCCAATACAATGTACTATGTTATATTTTATGAGCAGAGCTGAGCTGTCTCCAAGATGTTTTGTGGCCCTTTAAATAAGTGTTCACAACAAACATACACACTAATGAATGTTTTGTTTGTTTTTTTTACCACTGCCTCCTATTCACCAAATATGGACATTCTGTGTTACTTTGATGCTGTTTGCTCTGATTTGTGGGTTGCTATTACTGGGGTGGGGTTTCTCCATACTTGTGACCTTATTACTTATGGCAACTTCAGCTTTTGTGGGTTTAGTTCTATAGGATTATCTCTTTTCATGGTACATTATTTTTTTACACATATTCCTTTCTGTATTTTGCATATAGAAAAAAATCTGTTTCACAGATGTTTCAGGATACTCTTGCTCAAGCCAAACAGTTCTAAAATTGAATCACAACATTTAAAAAGTCCTTTCCTCCATTGTTAGAGTATTCCAGGTAAATAAACTCAGAAGAATACAGCCCTGCTATACATATTAGAACTTGTAAAGAAAGAGTCATAGCTTTATGGTACAACTTGAACTCCATTTAATTGAAGTAATTAATTGTGGAAAAATACAGACATACTCCAGAAATTATTTGTAGAGAAACTAATTTAATACAATACTGAGATTAAAGCTACCTCTCTTTTAATCTGGACATGTAATTTTTGTTAATATTAGACTAGTGTGTGCATGAACAGAGGATGCTTGTATTTGTATTCAAAATCATTCTCCTCCGTACAAAGGATTTAGTTATTAGGATGCTTCAGAATTATATATGGCTTGACTTTAGCAAATAATGTTGGATAGTACTTGGACATTATCTAGAAAAGGAAAGTTGCAGGAAGTGGTTGAATAAATAAAGACAGTCATTATTATAGTATTACTATCAGTATGTACTATCATTACTACAGTAAAAGATAGTAGGACCCCTGTTAGTTTCCTTCCTTGCAGTATTCTCTAAACTTAGTGTGCTGAGGAAGAATCAGGTTCTCCATGTTTTTTTTTATTTTTTTCAGGAATTAGAGTTTTAATGCTTTCTTATTACTCTCCAATACTGAGTAGTCAGAAGATAATTCAGGTCAGAAATTGGGAGGCCTCTTATCCAAACCTTTGCTCCAAGCAGGGTCAACTATGGCATTCCTGGGACTTTATCCAGATACATCGGGAAAATTTCCAAAAATGGATACACGGAAATTATCCACAAGACAGGAACCTCGATATGACAAACATTTGGCCTGACTGCTACAGACTCTCCGGGTGAACTGCCCCTTTGGAGCCCCTCACTGGGAGGCCCTTACCTGCTCTGAGGAGGGTCTGTTGGGAAGTGGTTCATCAGGCAGAGTCTCCCAGGGTGCTGCAGCTTATCTGAGCAGTGTGAATCACTGCCTACTTAGCTGGGTCCTCTCAGCTAATGGCCAAGGATGTGGTTGTGCTGAAATGGGAGGAATTAGACCTCTTCATTGCCATTAAAGATCAGGTCAATTAGCATGGGGTTAGACTTTGAAGTCACAAGGTACCTGCAATTTAGCAAAGCGCCAAGTGGTTGAATTGATTGGGTTCGGCACTTAAACTGCCAGGAGGAAGAGATAATTTTATTATGTGCCTGATGAGGGCACATTATACTTGACAAGTAAATGTCAATACTGTTATAACTACCAAAACAATCCTTATGCAGAAGATGTTTATAAAATATATTTACATTAGTGCTAATAGCAGTAAAAACGAGGATAGTGATGAACACAAGCTCCATCTGTGACTGTAAAAGAGTAACTATATAGATTGGCACTAGTTCAGCTATCTTCAGAAATTTTAGTCCTTTTATTAAGGATGCCAGAAGCAGACTCAGTAGAAATATTTACATTTTTATTTCAGAGCAAGATAGCCTCACATTGAAGATGCTTTTGTTTCCACTGGAGCGTGAGGAGCAGCAGAGGTTATTTAAACTTGCTGATTTCTAAACATTAAATACCTGATTATATTGGAGATATTTCAAGGTCTTATTAGGGTAAGTTCCAAAGCTAAACATTTCAGTACTGACTTTTGCAAGTCTTTGTCTGTGTATCTTCATTCTCTTGTTGCATAGCTTGATAGAAAGCTGGGTCAAACATTTGTCTCATTTAGAGTAATGGAGTTCATGACTGTTTGTTTTATAGGAAACTAGCAACCCCCTAGGATAGCACCCAGAAAGCAAGTTAAACAGCTAGAAATAATAGCAAATGGAAATGCCTGCTCTGTGCTGCACAGGAAAGATACAGAGCAATGGTGTAAGGTAGTGACTGGATTATGAATAGCAGGCATTACAGTGCATTGTTACACTGGCCTTTGAAGCGACCATGGATTTTTCAAGCTCTGTTTATTTTGCTTTTTTGTAAGGAAGCTGCAGTTCACTTGAAAAGTAAATAAAATTATGAACTATATTTTCTGTGAGGGGAAGAAAGTAGCAATGTAATCACCAGTACCTGAAACACATTTGCTCTGTGTTCCTCAGCAGATGTGTTACTGAATAGAATGGCCAGACATTAGCATTTTTAATGTCCTCTAACAGCATATGACAAATGTGTCATGAATAATTAGATATTACTAACTACTGAGCAGTGCTTAATTCACTTACCTGCCGGTACATTTGCCCTTTCTATCTGACAGCTCAAGTTGAATAAATGCTATCTCTGGCTCTGAACCACCAACTGTAGGGGGCACAAAGGTCAGTCTTTCACATCATAGAGTGAAAGCTCTTTCCACTGAATAGTAATGCAGCTGCTGAGCCTGTGCTTTTGGAACAGAACTGCTGGTGGTACAACTGGTGCTGGAGGTTGCTCTCTGATTGTATGGTGTGTGAGGCCCTGGTTCTGATGCTGGTGAGACATTAGAACCAACTAAGAAAGTATTCTCTCTAATGCATCCATATCTAACTGCATGTCAAGAAACTTCTTACCTGATAAATAATGCAGTGGCCAGGTCCTCAGCTAATGAGAACTCCATTTCATGGAAGAAACCTATAGACTTAGTTGACTTCATTGTTTGGAGGAGTGTACTGAATTTATACATAATCCTACAAACTACCTCAAAAATATTGATAGGACTATAGTGGATGTGTGTGTTCTGAAAGATTTTGCTGCATTTGTTTTAAATTTGTAAGACCAGGTATACAATACTGTATGGCTTAGAATATTCTTCACACATACCTGTGTGGCTACAGTAGCCAATAAAATCAAACTTACAGCTGGAGTAAAATTGATTATCTCAGCATTCTTTGCCAGTGTTGCCAAAAATTTACATTTTAGGTAGAAAATAAGGTCATACGAAGGGCTGAGACCCTGCTCCAAATGCCATTGAAATCAATGGAAACTTTCACACTGACTGCAGAATATTTGAAGGTCAGGCTCTGAACTCCAGCTTCTCATGCTGGAAAGCTGCCCAGCACTCAGGATTGACCACTGAACAATAGGCATGGTAAGAAACTCACATTCTCTGCCAGGCAGTAGTGCTTTGACTGTAAGATTTAAAAGGAGGCAGCATTTTGCTGTAAACAGTGGGGAAAAAAGGGCAGGGAAAGCCCTTTTTTTATTAAAAAAAAATATTACTGCCATTTAAAAAAAAAAAGGATGATAAGTGTGTTTTCTTTGATTAAAGGGAAAACTGGGGAAAAAAAGCCTTTTAGGAAAAAAATAGATTGTATCTATGATTTAGACTGCAGAAAGTCTCACTGTGTAACTCGAACTGTGCTGAGTTCCATGAATGAAAACAAATATTGCTAAAGAGGAGGAAAAGTAAAAGAAAAGTGAGATGGTAGGGTTGTCCATGTGAAGACCGTGACAGAGACCTTGTGATGTCTTGTCACATCTTCCACACCTGTGAGAATGCAATTCGTAATCATTTCAGAAGTTAAACCTAATTTCAAGTGCAGTGAGGTTGACGCAGTGTTAGAAGGGTCACAGGTCCTTGGTGAAGCTGTTAAACTTTGCTTTTCTCACCTGTATTGTCTCATCTCTTTCACCACTGCTCAGCGGAAACACTGAGCATGTCCTGAGAGATGCATTTTCACAATGAGGTGGGATGGAGCTTGTGCATCTAAACTGAGGAAATGGGAGTTAAAGCAGCATTGAAATGGGCTTCTGTGCTTTCTGCTGCTGGGATATCCTGCAGCTGCTTCTCTTCAGTGGAGCAGATCTGTAGTAAGGGAAGCAGTATCTTGGATGAAAAAATGTGTTGCTGATTACTCCTTTTCTAATTGGTATGAATGCGCTTAGAACACATTATATACAAATATTTGTGTTATATGGCACAACTTAGGTTGTATTCATTCTGATCCAGATTCCTGGGTTTTATTTCCCATCCATTTAGTGATTGTCTGTGTTAAGAGTATTTAAAAAATTGGGAAAAAAAATTTTTTTTAAATTTATTTTCTTAAGTCTGTGGGAAACATCCACCCCCAAGAATAGGTGGTACCTATATTTTTGTTTGCTTGACCTTAACTGAGAAATTGGGAGATGCTGTATTTATGTTATGAATGCATGAAGTACAGAGACGAACTGTAAAAACTATTTCATATCCTGTTATAATAAATCACTACAAAATTTTTATGTATCTCACAGGATACATTAATTCATAAGATAGTCTTAAAATTGCCTGTTGTAAGTTTGTCTATGCACACAATGACACACTGACTATAAAGCAGTTTAACCAGTTCACCAATTGCAAACTGCATGCTGTGACTAAGCAGAACTAAAAAGGAGCAAACATAGGAGTTTCAGCATCACTCACATGCCTGGTGGATTGGTGAGCTCCTCCCAATTGGGATTATAGCACTCTGTTGGTTCAGTCCTGTGTTTTTCAATGATAAGTTGTATTTTTACAAATAAATAATTTGCTATTTTATTTCTGTGAATGTTTACAGGACTCTAATACAAACTGTCGTTGCTCAGCATTTTCATCTTTGTTGTTGCCTAGTACATAACTTGTAACATGTCTTTTAACCACACTTGACTCAAAAAATGTGAAGTCCATCCAATGGCCATTACTGGATAGTTGCTGTACATTCCCTGCTTCTGTTGGATGTAGTACCAGATGGGCTGATGTGTGTGTGATCCTTTCCTCTCATACACTTCCCAGTGTATGTGTAGGTTGTTACCAAAAGTAACATTCAGTAGAAGATTAAGATCTATAGCCTGAGCTGCTCCCAGAACTTGAGAACTGGAAAGATCTCTTGTTTCTTTCCAAGCACCAGCAGCTCTTTTCTGCTCAGGTATGTGTCTGCTGGTCAACTTGCTGTGTTGGTTTTCATACCTGTGAAGATTTTGTAGGGTTTCAGTATCATGGAGATTTTCAGAATCCTCTCTGTCTCCTGCAACAAGTTAGTGTAGAAGATTTTCTCTGTACTATATAATGGTAATTTTCCTTTTATGGCAGGGTAAAATGATGAAAGGGCTTTCAGACAGTCTGTATATTGAGTCTCATAAATTATTTAAACATATTTGTGTGTTATTCTACCAGGCAAATACTGGGTTCTTACCATATATATCATTATGTTTCTTAAATTTTTCTGACATATATTGTTGGATCATTAAAACTTTTCAGCAGAATTGAAGGAACTCATGCCTGTAGCTAAATGGAAAAGTAATATGGCCATTTCTTTGCATTCACAATAGATTTTCAATGCTGTTCACCCCAAGGCTCTTCGTATTGAGTGAAATGTGCTCCTTAATCAGACATGAGACCTCATTGTAATTGTAAATCTGCAGTCAAAAAGGCCTTAAGAGTACTTGCAATATAACTGTAATGTGTTCTGAGTTTAACAGTTATAGCTCAGTGTTTAGTTTAATGTGGAGTGGAGAGAATGGATCCATACCTGAGGTATTCAGAAACTCAGACTTGGGAACTGGAATGGGAATATTACTGTGGGTTGTTCTTGCAAGTCCTGAAATGAACCACTTTCTTTGCTTACCTACATTATACACTATTTAAGGTGGCTGTCTCCTAAATGTCTTGGATAAAATATGTATTTTAGGCCTCCAAAATTAAAATTGCTAAGGATTGAGAAGTTTGGCAAGTGAAGTGACCAAGTCACTAAAGTTCCTCATCACAGGGATGCAATCTCTTCTATAACATGGGCTGTGGAAACGTGAGGAGTGTTTTGAGCTGGGGTGAGTTTTGAGGAATGATGGCTGGCTGATAGCTAAGAAAACACTTGTCTCGTGTTTGAGTACTGTACTGAGTACTCTTAACACTCTCCACTGCTGAATGTAAGGAATATGTTTTTTAAAAATCAGATAAAAAATTTTTATTAATTGTTGCATTTTGTTAGTAGGAGTGTTAAAGTTGTGAATACCTCATTGTCTGAGAACAGCCTAGATCAAAACTACCCACTCAGAACATGGGAAATGCAGTTGAAGGCAGGCTTCAGAACAGTTTTCTAATTTATATTTTGAGGTAAGGATTTGCACTGACATGAATTCAGATAATGAAATTTCTCATTATGTTCTCAATTCTGTTGGCCCCATTTTATTCAGCAGAGTAGTTAATCTCTGCAAAGGCAGCGTGATCCATTTACAAAGAAGCAATGAGAAAGAATAGTATCATTGAATACCTGATCTGTTTATCACACAGGAAAAATATGTGTATTGTGATAAAATCTGGGCCTGGATGCAGTGAGGTTTCATCAGCCCTCAGGTTTCTATGGCAATTTAAAACATTAGTAGGAAATATCTTTAAATCACAAACACCCAAACCTTCACCAGATTCATGTCTTGTATTCGTTTCCATGAATTATAAGGAACATATAATATATATATAACATATATAGGTTATAACTAGACAGGTATTTAGGGGTTGGTAACTATATACAATTTCATCAATGCCATAAGAAAATAGGTCTTAAAAGCAGAACTGAATTTCTGAGGCTTTAGCAACTTTTAGAATTCTCCATGCACCTTTGTTTTGAGGGAAGCAAAAATTGATATGAACAAGTCTGGTTTATGTTCTTCACTCGTCTCAGGCTTTAGTTATAAAGTGAACAGTCTCCATCTGAATAGAAGGACTGGTATTCCTTGAGAAAGAAAGTAGAGAAAGGAAAGTACAAACAAATGGTGGAGGCCATTGATGGTGGAAGCACTTGGTGCTTTTCCCCAGAGATGGGAAAAATTAGAGGAAAATGAGAAAAAATAATGCCCCAAATCTTGGCTTAGTGATGCTTTCTGGACCAAAGGAGATTACAGAAATACATCTCCAGTGATGAAAAAGTTTCTACCAAGATATGGAGCATTTGGGGGCGCAACTGGTGCTGCTGAATATTGCTGACTAAATCCTTTCTCCCAAGAATGAGAACAGTAGGCACGGATGGTTTCCAAGAACTTGAAAAACAAGCTTCTGTTTAATTAAATTGAGAAGGTTCCTCAGTGAAGCTTTCTTGCTTGAGCTGTGATAGAACTGATTGTTCAAATAATCACTGTCCTCATTCCTAACTGTGAGTGGTGGTGATCTACACAATCCTTACCTTGCTGTGATCAGATAGTCACAGAAGGACGCAAGTTTGAAAACTCTGGAGGTTTCCAATTTGATAATTCTAAATTTTGTGGTGTATTTTTTTTTCTTAGCCTTAATTCTTCTTATGTGGATGTATTTTAGGCTTCCAAAATATGATAAAATGGTGACATATCTGTAATGATAGTTTATAAGAGCAGTATAGTTTTAAAATGCTTTATAGAGGAATGTGAAGTGACAGCATGTGGTCTAAAATAATTGAAATGAAGTGTCTATATTTCTTGTAAAGCAATTTTACCATGCTTTTCCAGATGCACCTGCAGAGGGTAATGATGGATTCATTAGATTGCATTACACTGCTGTAGAATGCTGTCATTAATGCAGTAGAGAATGAACCAGCCCTGAGTATTGGGGAGGAATTGATGAAATACTGATCTGCTGCTTACTGACCTGTTTCCTCCACCCTCTCTCTTCTCTGTAGCCCTGTAGCTTTAACTGTGGATTATTTTGTGAGTTTACTACTTGCTTCTCTCACATATGAAGTGGACAAGCTCTAGCTTGACACCCTTGTCTCCCTTGTTCCCCTTTTTACTCTTTAAAAGATCAATGGCGCTATTTATATAATTCTTACTTTTCTTCTGTCCTCTACTTGCTTTGTAATCCCTGTATTTACAAGAATCCAACAAAAACACTAATTGAACAAGCCCTCTGTCAATTATCATGTATTTTATATTGATTGATGCCAGCTGAAGTTTTGGGCTAATATTTAAAATGTACAAAATAGAACTGTAAAGATAATGGAGCAGGTTGAAGTTGGTCTGTGAAGATGTGTCTATATCACAGCAAATATCCCTCAAAGAAACTTTTAAATTTCTCTTGCTGAGGACCAACAACAGTGAAAACCAAAAGCCCTTAAATTCAAAAAGTGCTAATCTCTCACTGATCTTGAGGCACAGTGGGACACACACGTTCATCGAGTGTTCTGAATACTGGTAAAATAGTTGGAAAAAGGAAAGCTTCCTTATTTTACAGTAAGCCACACAGCAAACACTGCCCTGGAACCTGGGTTAGAGGCAAAGAATCATCTGTGGACTAAAACTAAATTTTAATTTTGTAGAAATTCCTTTGATCCACAAAGTCCCAATCATATGAGCTGTCTTTGCAGGTCTACAGCCAGGAGGGATGTAAGTGTCCTGCGAGGTCTCTGAAACAAGCCTAGTGTGGTTGTCAAAGAGTGAACCCTAACTAACATCACTGGCAACATACTTAAGTTGATGTGAAGCACTTAACAAGAGAAGTCCAAACCCCATGTTTATAGTAATAATAGTCCAGTTCTATCAATCAGGAGCTCTAATTTCACATTATTGTTGTGCTTTAATTTTATTACTATTACAGGACAAATCGATCCAGTTAACAGTCATATAAGCATACACAAAACATAGACTGTATGTGAGCAATACGTATGTGTGCTGTATTTTTATCCAATAGCTGTGGTGTGTTATTTCATGCAGACATAAAAATAGGCCATGCATGCATTGTAGCATTCAGGTCTGAGGGATTATCTGTAGATTTGACAGCTTTTCAAAACTTAAGACAGTATAATTCAAATTTTAATTGGCTTGCAATGAAGCAGTTGTTTTGAAATCTTCCTTCTTAATAAATCTGTAGCACAGCTCTCAGAGGCTTCAGGAAAAACACTTGGCCTTTTCCTTATCCCCAGAATCTTTATGCATAGAGATAGGTCTGCACCAATTGTCTCATCTCCAGACTAATTATCTCATTTACATATTTCCTGCTTTCTGCTTAGAATGCTCCATGAAACACCCAAGACTTAAATTGTGTGCTGTCAGACACAACTGGTTGAGGTGGGATGGGGGACACACACATGTGTCCATTATATTTTATTAATATTATTATGAATAGCATTGTACATTTAGTATTAACAGAATAACATATTATGCAGTGCTTCATATACTGTATTATGTTAAAGGTGAAACTTCTGTAATTTAAAAAGTGATAAAATTAAGGATTTTGTGTAATCTTTTGTGGTCACCTCTTCCACCCTCTGGTATCATTCCCCCTGCACTTTGAGTCTCTTGACTGAGTGATCTCTTTCCTTTTTTCCTACTTCAGGTAGGAAAGACTCTCATACCAGTTACATTTTGTAGATGCCATGCCACAGGACTAAAAATTTGCTCACAATAGAATGGCACATAACTGATAAAATAATGACCTGGTAGACAAGTACAAATACAGCAAGTTCTCAGCTGCAGGTCAGTCACACCCAATTAAAGACATAACTTTGGTTCCTTTCAAGGTCTGATGCTTAATAAGACACTATAGTTGAAGATTGCCTCAGTATATAAAGTGCAGGGTGAATTTGGGACCCTTAACAGCACTGAAATGCCTCATACAAGTCTGTTCTTAAATAATAGTCACCACTTGAGCTTGCCAGATAAGCCAGGTCATTGCTATTGTATTCCCTTAATCTTAAACCACTTAGGACCATGGGTGAAGGTAGGCTGCTTTCCCTCACTTTACTTCAGGGAATCATGTACTCCAAAATCTATGGAAGGTAGAAACCTTAGTAGTCTGCTCAGTGCAGGCTGTGTGACTGTTACACATTCTGCTCTACAGGGTTCTGTTGAGTGAGTTATTTTACATGCAGAGTGGAGAAATGTCATGGTTCACTGACTAATGGCTGCTAGCCCACTTCCCTCTATAGCAAGATTAATTTGCTATAGAATGAACCAAATAAGCAGCCTTGACAAGGCAAGATGTGTGTCCTTTCAGTTGCTGAAATGAACAGTTATCCCAGTTAGTGTTGACCTTTCAGTTCTACTGAAAGGCAGCTTAGAATTGTTCCTTCATTTGAGGATGGACGTTGCTTTTCTTCCTCTGCAAAGAACTGCTACCAAATAGCAGAATGTGGCCTGCAATGAAGTGCAGACCTCCACAGAGGTGGTAGGTAATCCTTTGTGGTCCTTTTCTCCCCTGAACTGTAACATCAGTCATTTTATGTTTGATCTTTCTTTATACTTTACCACTGATCCATAAAAAGTAGTTTGATGCTAAATGAGTGGAGAAATTTCTGAAAACCACCTGTCTGCAGATATCATGCATGGATTACTGTTCCTAAAAAGAACACCTTCTAAAAAGGAAATCTCAAGTTAAAATAAAAGGTTGAAATCTGTATGTACAGCTATGGCAGTCCCTTAATCCACTGCACATAAGAGGCATGTATTGTAATGCATGTTTTTCTGCAGCTTTGGAATTTGTCTGCAGCTCTGGAAAAAGAATTCTGCTTAAAACAACATTAGTCTGCCTGAATAATTGAGGTAATCAAAAAACCAAACAAAAACAAAACAACTAAACACCCTCCCCAGCCCCCAAAACAAAAGGAAAATATTTTGCACCATGTAGCTCATCAGAATGCTGTGAACTATTTTGCTTTGCTTTTGTCATCACTGTCTAATGCTTTATACTACCCATGATATCAAAGAGGGCATTCAGCTGCTCTCTAGATTTGAGATGTGTGCAATTTAAGTATTTTGTAGTGCTCATTTATGGTACCTTCACATAAGGTAGCTTCATTAGTCTGCCTGAATAATTGAGGTAATCAAAAAAAAAAAAACCAAAAACAAACAAACAAAAAACACAAAAAACCCCAAACCAACAAACAACAAAAAAAAAAAACCACCCAAAAAAACCGAAACCAAACAAATCGCAAGCAAAAAAACCCATCAGCAAAAAATCCCAGTGTAGAAGCAAAAACATTATTTCACAGCCATAAAATTAGAATCAGCAAGTTAGTAAAATCACAAAATTATGTGTAATAGCTCAGCTATTGAAATCAGTATGTTCATTCCCTTCCACATACAGAAGAGCTTATGCTGTGCTCGTCCCCAACCAGCTGAAACTATAAATACACTAAACACAAACCCAGCTAATTATAATCTAGGGTGTATTTTCTTTTGACGTATGTAGGGCCTTAAGAGCTACAATATGCTTGACTTCTGGTGTTCACTCTATTTCAGTAATTCTACCCAGCAGCTCTGTTTTCTCCATCTACATTTTAACCTTGCAGTTGCCTCATTCAGACTCCTTATGTGCTCTGGAATTTCTATCAAGGAAGAAACAAGGGTTGCCAGGGCCTAATGGCTTTGACTTTAAATGTCCTGTTTAATTACAGTTTCCTAGACATTTACCCTCTTCCATATGTATATTTGGCAGTTTGAAGCAAAAGGAATCCATCTAGTAGTAGACTGAAAGGGTATCTATTTTTACACTTAATTTTGTAGATTCCAGTATTGAACCTGTGAAAGGCTCTCTCTGTCCTGATAAATTCCATCTCTTATGTTTTAGTTGTTATTTTTCAATTATAGAAGTAACTCTGCTTTCCACAGAGCATTTTTTTCCTTGAGGAGGGTGTATGTGCCTAAGAGATAAAGTATTTTAGACTGTATTATGTTAAATCTTAAATGTAAATATAAATATTTTTTAAATTATATGAAACAAATTCTTTGAACACTTTGTGAAACATGCCAAGGTTTCCCTCTGTAGTCCTACACACACTGGAAATCATGTTCCTGAAACTGAAGGCTTCTGAACAGCAAAGTAATTACTTTTCTTTTTTCTTCAGCCAGGGGGTTCAAATTCCCAGATCCTTAATCAATTCCTTGATTATATTCAGGTAGTTTCCACTTAAATAAGTAAAACCTAAGTCTATATAAAATTTGGCTTGACACTGTGTGCCCTTCTCCTGAAGGAGTCAAACAGTAAATTCATGTTGTTTCTGAAAAGGCAGATTCAAATTACTTACCACTAGTTTAGCTCTATCTTCTTACAAGTCAGTAGTAAATCTTGTGTTGATTTTAATGGGAATAATTAGGTCAGTTGTGAAATTCTGAAAATCTAGAGTGACCAGCCTCTGTAATGCCCCTTCATATCTTCCAAAATAAGAACAAAATGCATTTATGGAGTCTTACAAATGTAGTGATTCCCAAGGCTGAATTCAGCAAGCTCTTGTTCGAGTTCAGCAATCCACAACTTCATAATTGGTACAAACTTAGAGTTCCCTGAAATGAGTATAGAGAACATTGGTTTAGTTCCCAAACTGCTGTGCTCTGCTATTTTGGAAGCATATTATAATCATTCCTATTTTAAAAATCCGTATTCTTATTGTTCTGAGCAATTGAGTGAAATTACATTTCTTGCAAGAAAAGCTGTCAAAAATAGGTGCTGGATATCATAGTAATAATCAACTTAATAGAAATGCTTAGACTGAATGTGATCTCAAAAAAGCAAAATGTGGCATAGGGCTAATTTGTAAAACCGTCTCGTTAACCTAAGTTATTTGTAGCTTGTCAAATATTAAGTTGCTCATATTGGTTCTTTGTAATTGAATTTCAAAGACATCAACAGTCTGTTGTAGTAATGAATTTAGTAGATTGTATATTTGGTGTATTTTCTCCATATTAAATTAAGTAAATACATGGCTAAGTCTTTTCACAAATTTTGCCTTTTTTAATGTCTAAAAAAATCAGAAAGTTAACTCTTCCTTACTGCATCACACTTGAAATTAATTTAAAGCTTAAGTGAGCTTGAAAAAATCAGAATTCATTACAAACAATTTTGTAGAATGGTGTGTATTGCCATATTAATTTTGAAAATGAAATTGCTATGATAATGCTTTTCTGCTATTTGCTCAGCTTAAATTGTATTTACTCTATTTTTTCAGTCTTAAATCAATCCACATGCTTTTCTTTTTCATGACATATGGAACTTTCATAATACAAAGAAAACCCAATTTTATCACTGTCCTAGAAGAAAATCTTCAGTAGGTTTCATTATAACTGTATATAAAATGCTGACTGGTCATGGGCCCATGCAGAATAAAGATTTGCTCTTTTAGTGCAGAGGTGACTTTGAAAAAGCACCAAACATTCTAATACCTGTTCATGCCTTAACTTGCTGTTCATTCATAAATGGAGCTTTGCCAGTGAGATCTGCTTCCCACATAAAATGTTGCCTTTAGGTGTGTATAAGCATCTTCCTTTCTCAGTGATGCCTAAGCAAAGTGTGTTTGGGAGATCTGTGCCTTTTTAAGATGCCCCCAGGGTTCCATTAATGAGTTTACCTCCCTTATTGTGTCTGCTGCAGAGCCAAAGGGTGGCAAAGAGTTTTCAGACATCTGCTGTAAAAAGCACATCACGGTGTCTGGATTAAGGAGGTTTACTTGGGATATGAAGTTCTATTGCAGCACAGCATCTTTTAAATAAAAGGAAGCTGAAAGTAAAAGAATAGGGATTGAGAATTTAAATTTTTTTCCCAGTGTAACACGTAACTACCCTATATAAGATGTTGTGTTATCAGTAGCATGGTCCCTTACTACTGATGGGGTTTGTTAGCATTAATAAGAATGATAATATTATCAGATATAATGCCTGTTATTCCATGATTTATTACATAATAGGGGGCTTTAGTTCTAAAATCTTACCTTGTTCAAGTGCAACTATATATAGACTAATATCAATACTGCCAGACAGAAAGAAAAAAAAAAAAAGTCTCTAAATGAATAATTCATGTGAAATAAGAAGAGACAAAAGGTGATTGAAATTGATGTTTGTTTGTCTGGGTGATGAAGTGGAACCAGTTCCTCTTCAGTGCTATCAGTGAGAGGAACCAAAGGCCTTTGTGGTTAACCAAGCGCCCAGCACACACCCCAGACTCACTTAGCTCCTTCATAGAGTCTCTAAGGGCAAAGCAGGTACCATCAGGACACTGCTCGGGCCTTAACTGCATCATGGATAACATTTGTGCTCTGGCAGTCTTAAAAAAAACCCCTTTATTTTATATGTCTATAAGTTTAAATCACACCAGGAAGATCAATAGTACTGTTCTTGCCACAGTCAGTTCATACCTTTACTGTTGGACTTTAACTGTGGTTCAGGGTTCAGTTTTGGAGAATTTTAAATAGTGGTTGATATTGTACCCAATAGATATTATTTGCTTGATCATCCAGTTGCAGCATCATCAAATATTTTATAAGCAAGGTTGTCAGGCTTTTTAAGCACTTGATAGAAGTTGTAGCCCTATATTTTGTAGTAATATTTCTTTCTAATTGTACTCTTGCCTGAGTGCAATCTGTGATTGTTCCTGCAACTAAATAAAACATGTATGAGTAGTAACTATGAGCAGTAGAGGGGTGATAATGTAACTGCTGTTTGTTTCATAACCTACAGTGCACAAGCAAAAACATTTTTGTTCTTGTGTACTGCTGCTCAGTCAAATTATGGGGCTTCTCTGCATTGTCAGACAAAACTGAGAGTCACATAGTGCTTTTTCCCAAGTGGTGAGTTCAAACACCTCTTGTGAGAGCTGGTGAGAAGGGGAGGGGGGCAAGGGTTTGGAGTCCCCAGACAGTGTTAAAAAAGAAGAAGGAAAGCTTTGGTAAAGCAAAAACTTCCACTGCTGCTTTGAACCTGTTTGTAAAAACTTTGCTGTCCCCTCAGTGAAATTTGAATAATTTAGAAATAGAACATTTGGGGGTTTAATATTTCATGTGGAATCTCCTCTGTGCTTCAGTGGGAAGTGTAGACTACAGAGTTAAAGAAACAGTGGGCAATGTACATCTAGATTTATAATCTTCAAAGAAAAAATATTTCAAAAACTATCAAAATAATTTTAGATCAGTTGAAAACTTGCATATGCATCTGTAAATAGCATTACAGAACTTTATAACAGTGGGTTTCTTTTCTGTAGGTCTACAGTTCCCTCCTGAACTCACTGATAATTTATGTCTGAAAGCAGGACAATGGGAGTTACAAATGAACTGAACAATGACATTGTTAAAGGGAGGAACAAAGTATTTTGTAGCTTCATTTATTTGAAATGAAAATTCTGGAACAGAAAGTTTCACACTGTAAATTAAAAAAAAACTATTATCAGGTAGGAACTGATATTAAATGAAGTCATTTGGTTTGCCTTTTTTTCTGTGGAGAAAGTAATCTGAAATGTATGATTTGAAGACAGCTATTTAGCAATTTCATTTACATTACAGAATGGCCTGTCTTCAGTTGAGAAGAACCCAAATGCATTTACTTACTGCAAATTTAATATAATAGAAAATAGTGTTTAAAGATAGTATGTGCTAATGTATGGTCATTAAGATTTATGAAAATTGAAGCAGATGGTTTTTGATTAGACAAGAGTTCTCTTTCATAAAGTGCTTTTTATGCTTATTTTTACCAGGATAATTCAGCTGGTGTGTCAGGGCTCTGCAGTCTGTCTGAAGGAAGAAATGCACAAATGGAGCTACAGAAATGAAGTTTCACCTAAATGATATTCAGGTTTGACAGTGCCCTTCTGTTACCAAACAGTGTACAAGAAAGCTTAAAAAAACCCTCTGAAGTTGCTGACTATTAATGACCCTCATTTCTGAGCTCCCATGTTTAAATCCTCCTTAAAAATACCCCAAACCCACAACCAAAGCCACTTAACAACTCTGGTTACAGTTAGTTACAGGTGAGCAATTCAGGATTGCTGCAGAACATAGAAAAAACCCCATACTCATCACACAAATGCCACATATTTATCAGCATGTTGCTAAATAGTTGCAGATGGTTAAAGCTGTCAAGTTTTACTGAATGATACTTGATCATCAGCTCAGTTCAGTGAAATCAGTGTGATAAGTTTTCTGCCCTTCAAGAATTTACATAATTCTGTATTGTTGAAGTTTTTAAAAGCATGCCTTCTTTTTCAAATGCTTTAGTTAGTAACTAATGATTTGGGTTATATTCATTAGCACAAACACACAGTTACTCTTCTCTTAAGCTAATGAAGGACAGCATAAGAACTGGAGCAATAATTTTTATTGATTTAAAAGTACAAAATTACAAAATGTTGGTCACTAAAAATTCCGGCAGCAGAAAATAAATTGATAGACTTGCATATAGATGGAAGAAAATGTGAAGTCTACTGCAGTATCAAGTACCATGGAATTCCTGAAACAAACAGTTCCATAAAATAGTGAAACCTGATGGATGTGCAGTGAGAAGTCAGACTTATAAAAAATCATTTTGCAATTTTTAATAATACTCATTTCTGGCCTGGGAATGGAAGTTTTAGTTAGCAACTGAAAGGTAACTCTTGACATCTTGAGTTGGTTTTGAATCTGGAGGATGGGGTTTTACTTGCAGAAAATAATGCACTTCACAAGAGAGAACCAGAATTGTTTTAGGTTCACCTGTTTTACTCCCTCAATGGCAAGTTGAGTTCTTGAGGTGCAAAAGCATACAGACCGTTTCACAGCCCACATCTAACAAATACCTCTATTTACTACTTTAATAATTCCATTTAATAATCACTTATATACATGAATATACATTGTAATTATTTTTGTTATCATATTTACTATAAAAGTTGCCTTATTCTCAACATTATTGTAAAGGTAATCCAGCATTTTGGAACAGTGGGAATGGATTTAATTGCCTGGATGCTAAGTAAAAATTTTAAGATACTTTAGACAAATGTGAATAATAAAATATGAAGTAGAACTATTCATTCCTACATGCTCTGAAAACTTAATTGTGAAGTCTACAAGTTATGACTTCTGTATTTTATTCCTTGCTTTGCTATCAAATTGATACATAGTGCCAATAGCTGTAAAGTCTAATTCAGGAAAATGCCTTAAAGCATTTCTACATTTAATGATACACTAAAACATAGTGGTATGCTAAAGTGGAATCCACAACTTTTATGTCTCTTACACAGGTTTTGCCTTTGCATATTTGTTAAGAAAGGTACCTTGAAATCCTTTAGTCCAAAACTAAAAAAGAAGCTGGGATTTTACCTTTCCAAAACTTAATTCAAGTTTCTTAAGAAAGTGGATGTCTGTTACTACTCAGCACCAAAGTCTGTTCCTAATGACAAGCCTAGTAATTTCACAACATGAAAAACAGTGGGAAAACCTTAAAATCTGGACAAAAATACATCAAAAGCATATGTTTAACCTCTATGCTTTTAACTGGTAACTTCCTCACTTAACCTGGGAGTTGTTTAATGTGGTCCAGCCAAGAAGTGCTTAAATAATCCAATGTAGAAAAAGTTGCAAAAAGGAACATGGAAACTTTGTGGAGTTTCAATCCAACAGGCTTCCTGCTTCCTGGCTGAGGGTCAGTGGCTTGTCAAAACAGAGAATCTGGCACTGCCCTAAGAACAGTTATCAGGTAAATGTCTGTTGGCCAGCAATGGTTTATATGGCCCACTGGTTATTTGACAAAATAAGAGATAATTTCCTGTCGGGGAAAAAAGCCCTCTCTACAAAAGTGCAGTGCTCTTGGCTGTAGTGAGATAGGTAAATCAAAGAGGAAAATGTTCCTCCACTTCAAAATACTTAAATAGAAAGGCAGAATCCAGAGGACAGTCAGCTGGTTCAGGCAGGACTCAAGAGAAAAACTAAGTGTAGGGAGCACCTAAATATTTTCTGTGTGAAGGTATTTATTTCTGTCATCCAGCACAGGGAGCAGGTTGCTTTTTCAAGCTCAAATACCTCTATTGGCTATCAGTAACTCAGAAACAGGAACAGTTGAAATATAATTCACCCTACAAATTAAATAATGAATCCTTTTCTTGTAGTGTAGTGCTTTTGTGTTCTGAGATTTCAACTTTGGTGCCCAGTGTGCCAGTATCAGTTACTCCCCACGGTAAACAAAGTTTGTCCAGACAGTCTATCTAAGTGACAGACAGCGTGGGAGACAGTACTGTTTCTTCTGTGCTTAGAGATTTTCTCAAGAGTACTATTCAGTGTAACCCTTTCCATTATCCTCACCATTGAAATCACCACAGATCTCCATAATACCTCCAAAATCATCAGTTGGATCACGTATTTCAACCCTAAATCATAGCAATATCTGTTTAAGGCAAAGAGGAGAGAAACCAAGCTTTCAGTAACTTATGGAGCCTCCACTATTACAGCAAATTGTGTGCTCAAGAAATGTAGGAAGTCAAATTGTGGTGCCTAGAACAACAAATTAATCCTGCAGCTGAGCTTGTCTGACCTGGGGAAGGTTCCTTGGAAATTCAGACCTAGTAATAGTGTGGTCTCTGGTATAAGGCCGACCCCAGCCAGGTGGTGAGAGGATGTGATGTGCAGCCTTAGCAGTTCTGACTCACTTAGAGTTTCTCATAGAAACACATAATCATATAGTGTAACTTTCCATGATTGCAAAGAATAGCCTGGTAATATAGTCTTAATCCTAAAGATAAATGAGAAAGAAATCTTAGCAGTGCTATTTTAAAACCAACCTCATGATAAATGTATTTGCAGTGTTGGAAAGCTTGATGGAAACTGACTTGTCACTCTTGACATCTCACATCTTCTACATCTCAAACTACACCCTCATGCCTTTCCTTGCTGTGAGTGCTCAGCATGGCTCACCAATATAACAGTGAAACACCTGTTTTACAGCTCAGTGCAGTATGTCTAGTGAGAAAGCAAAAAAAAATCTTAATATCACAGGAATTTACTCAAGACTTTTTTTTTACAAGGAACTAAGTTTTTTGCTAAAGGATCCAGCTGTCTGGTCACTTATGCCTAAGCCTAATTGAGGTGTTAACTAAGCAGCCAAGTATCCTAGACATGTCCTAAATGTAAAGTCAATGAGGTCTTTTACTTGTAATTGTTTTCCTGTAACCGTGTTTGTAATAGACTCCAAGATTTGTTTGTCAAAGTGTAGCTTGAATCAGACAGAATAATAAGAACAACTTTCAACAGAAACTGTTTACCTTATAAGACTGTATGGTACCTGTAAGCCAATTTATTAAAACTCAAAGAAAATATTCATCTGTTTATCTAGGGATCATCAAGTATACTACTATCCAGTTACTACATTGATATAATAGTATGACCACAATTACTGTCTGTTTTAAAGAAGCTGATTATAAGGTTAATTAAAAAAATCCTTATGATAAATTCCAGCATAATTTTTATTGTGCTCTGTTCTCCTAAGAGTATCACCAACACCTATATTTTTATAATGTAGAAAATCTGTCAGTAAGTGCAAAACAGTAGCAGATTTAAGTGTGGACAGTCACAGGCAAACAAATTTCAAATTGCATTTTATTTGTAAGGCAAAACATAGAAAAAGATCTGTGTTTATATTTCTTTTTCTATTTGCTGATGTATCCATTCACCAGGAATCAAAACTATTGTAGTTCATGCTGCATTAACAGTTGCAGCTTAGTTCTTGGATTGCATATTTTCCTTTCTTTCACCCCATTTTAAAGTGAGTGATTTTAAATTACTTGAATAAAGAATACAAAGAACTTTCTAAATTAAGCAAAACATACAAGAAAAATTACCAATACCAGGTAATCACAAAGATTTTTTGATGTGAAATTTTATTTTTTTGAAATACTACTTGATCAACTCTCTTTAAGTATGCACTTGGAGCATACTCAAACCCCCCCCCCCATTTTTCAGCTCTTCGGAGTCCTAATGCTGATAGAATGTACTAAACCCCTGTTACCTTCATTTTATTATTTTGTAGAAACTTTGAACTGAAACATTCAGTCGTAATCATTTTTCATTCAAATTGATCATTGCTTTGAAACTTGTGCTATGAAAGTAATCACACCATAAGAAAGACAAAAATTTAGGTCATTTGAATAAAAGGGAAATTATCATACAACTGGAACACATTCAATCTCTTCTTGCATACAGTCTTTCAGGCAAAGTTGCACATATAGCATTTTCATATTCACTTGAATGTTTTAAGTTTTAATGAATTATGAATGATATTATAGCTGCTATTGCCTGACACAGCATTTTGAAAAATGTTTCTAATTACAGTGACCTGTGACAGTTCTTATTAGTTTGTCACTCTGAGTACTCTCTTGAAATTAGAAATGTGACAGGGTTCAAACAAATATTAGTAATTCATAGTAGAAAGTATTCGTTGTCATAATGACATAAAATAATATGTTCTAAGTGAATAATTTATGTCTGATAAAAGCACAGGAAGATAGCTTCTCTGAAAATCAAATCTCAAGGATTATGGTATTGGAAAGCAGGGATTTAATAATAGAAACACTTAGGTAAGATCAGACTGTGCCTACAGCAGCCTCTAGGAGGGGTACAGAGAGAAAGAGTGATGCCAAAAAAACTACATCCCTCATTCTGTGTGATGCTTTCTGTTCAGAGCTGGCACAGAGGGGAGTTCCTCTGTACAGCCCCACTTAAATTGGGGGGGTGAGATCCCTGTAGCCTGGTCCCCAGAAAAGGGAGATGGCAAGATAAAGCCAAAAATAAAAGTGAAGAGCAATTGGTAGCTATGAAGACATGATAAGAGTAGCAGTTTTACTCTCAAGGTTTTTTTCGAGGAGGTTTCAAGGCTTTATTTTTTGCTATCTAGTTTTGCATGATAAAGAATAAATATAAAGAATAAATAAGCCATTTTGTTACAGTGTCTCACTGTGGAGCACCCTATGCACTGTATTTCTGCAAGCTTGATGTCACTTCTTGCTGATACTCTGTATTAAAGATGTTAACTTCTGACAGGTTCCCATCAAAAAACTTACAGTTGTTCTGCTTTCTGCTAAGGCTCTCAGCACCTCATGTACACACTTAATGTGAATGCCCATATACTTAAAAAATAGTAGTTTAAAGGTGACTAGCTAAAAAGAATAAACACACCCCCACAAATGGAAAAAAAAAAAAAAATCCCAACAGCCCAAGTCCTCTCCCAGATCCTCATTTGTAACTTCTACTCTGTAAATTTTAAATGAGGGGCAAATCTAGCAAAATTTTAAATTTGCAAAAATCTTCCTTTTAAAGATTTATCTGTGAATACATTTTAAGGGGAAATACCTTCCACAGCAGAAGGAAGATTCAGAATGAAGCTTTCCAGTTACATTTTCTTCATTGGATACCTGTGATGAATGGTTTTTTTCACTCTTTCTTGTTAGTGAACCATCACTACAGGCAGTGTTTCTATTTAGGAACACAGGTGCTTACCTTGAGGTCCTTTTAATACATGTACAATGAGCTGATTTACTAAGCATTGAAGCTTATGACTGAGATCAAACAAGTTTTGATTTTCCCAGGAAGTCTGAAGGCTTACCAGTAGTATTTTTATGCATGCTAATAAAAGCGAGGCTCTGTACTTTTTCTTTCTGCTTAGTAAGGGCTCTTTAATATTATTGCAAACTTTGAGTACCACATTTTATGCTGTACATTTGGAATTATACCAGGCAGAAGGATAAGGACTGTCCATGAAAACATGATTTCTGAGGAAAGATTTGGAAAACGAGGCTTTGAGGAGGACTAAAGTGTAGATCAGTCACTGATAACCTGAGAGTTTATTATAACATTTATTGTAAGCATTGTTTCTGACAATGTTGAACATTGTCAAAATGTTTTACTTGTTTGAGGTGAGTTTATTGTACTCGCCGGGGAATGAACTTTGCAAGCACTGAAGCCACCATGACCCAGGGTATTTACAGCCCTTTTCAGAGAGCAGAGGGATGCAAAGAAAAGCGAAGTAGTATATCAAGTGTTGGATAAAAAAATAGTCAAACTGCAGTTACAGAGGCTCAGAGCTGAATGAAAAGCCCAGGAGGTGTGAGAAGGGAGAGATGCACTCTTTGACTGGCCTCTATTGCCCTGAAGGGCCCTTGCCCTGCTTGGCAGAGAAGTGTCTCCTCCAGGGCCACGCTGCTGGCAGTGACCTGCAGACATGACATTACATATTATTTAGACCTTTCTCACCTGACAGTTCCTTTGTTTTATTTTCCAGACTACTTTAACATGCCTTTAAACTTGTAGAAATAGTTTCATTATCACCTGGCTTTGAATTATGAGACAGAAAAAAGGACCAATATAAACTCTATAGATTTATAAATATAATATGGAATTAATCATTTAGGTGATGTGACACAGCATTAGGAACCTCACAAAACTAATGGTTGGAGGAATCCCCAATCCAGTTCCCTTGTTTATGCACCTAGTCTTAAGCAAATTTCGTTTTCTCTCTACAGCTCACCTTTTCTTTTAAAGAGTAACACTAATAGATTGATGTCACTCTGAGATCTAAGCAGTCAACTGGAGCTTGTGATAATTGTCCCCTGTTCACTGCAGTCTGTATCTTGACTGGGTAGAAGCTGGCATACCTTCCCTCAGCTCAGTGGATTTATACCCATCCAAGCTACTTGAAGTTTGTGTATATCAAAAATCAAAGAAAGTTGATAAGAGCTGATAAGCATTGCGTTCATTCAATGTAATCATACTCAATTCCTGAATTTTAAGATAAAAGGATGTGAACAAGGCATCTGGAAAACTTCAGTAAGACATCAAGGTATTATGGGGTAGAATAACACACTGTATACTAATATGATATTAATAACACTATTGATTTGTGGGTTTTGTTAATACCATCTGTTTCTAGATTGATTTATTTACATTTAATTTTAAATATACTTTAAAAGTTCTTTTAAACTGAAAAAATCAGCTGAAGGTAGTCTAAAGCAAAATCAGTGTTGCAAACTTTTTGTGTTATCAATGCATAAGTCAAGCCATATTCACATATATCAGGCTATTCCTTCTGCCTTCTTATCATTGCCTTCCCTGGTTAGACAGAAAAAATTCAGAGGATGAAATGTACTCGTGCTCCAAGTATTCCTTACTGCATCCCTGCTGAGTTCTCTAGGAAGTTGACTAAAGAGAAGGTGAGATCTTAAGAGACCACTCTGAGCTGCTATCTTAAAGGTTAAACTTCAAAGAAAAACTGCTACAGCTCAAACCAGTATTTGAGTAATTAAAAAGCAAAGCCATTCATAATTTTCACTTACATATAAAAATAAATGCATTAGCATATTATTTTAAGATGCTTTGGTTTATTCTGTTGAAGGAATCAGAATAATGACTTTAAAACAGCTTGAACTACCTCTTCTAAGGAGCCTTGATGATGGCTGTGTTTTGAAGCTGATTGGGTTCTTTCTTCAGAACATCCATTCCTGGTTGTAACAAAACCTCCTGGCATTCTCAAAATTCCCCTTCTGGTGTATTTATCAGTTTTCATTTTAGCAGCTCTTCTGTAAATTAAGTTGTGCTTGTAGTGGCAAATAAAATGGCCAGGGAACCAGTCACTGGCTTTAAGAGCATGGACAAACCTACATCCATCTGGCCTGCAGCCAGCTTCTTTTCCAGAATATTTCCCTTTGCTCTGATTAGAACAAAACCCACTGAAACAGAGGTAAGGATTGTGAGTTTAGCAGTGCTGCTAATAAGAGGTCCAGACCCTGGATATTTTTACTGTCCTCCTTTTATTATCTCTGTGCATGTGGGCTTAGTTACCCTTTACCTTTCAGAGAACCTCATATTTCTACCAGTAATCACTTGGAAAAACCTCTCAGCTTTGTCTGTCTTTCCACCCCTCTGGTAAAAGAGCTCTGCCCAGAGCTGGAATGTTTCCCAGAAAAGGGTATCATTTTTGCTAGGGTCAAAAAACAGTAAAAAAAATTTTTTTTCTCACAATCAGTTTGTGAGTTTAGAGGGTTTTTTAATTTTTCTTGTTGTATGTAGACTAACTTCTCATCATTGAACAGATTCATAAAATTCAGAAATGGAGAGGTAAGAATTTGTCCTATTGACATGTAATATTTACCCAATAGTTTGATAAGATATTTATCTGTCTGTAGTCCATTTCAAATTCTTACTATATGAATATTTTATTCTTACAGACCTTAGAAGGGTCATGGGGTTGTTACATTTTTCCAAAACAGAAGCCTAATGGTATTTATTCCATCCCTCAGTGCTGCCAAAGCACACAAATTAAAAACCTTCCTGCTTGTTTTCCGTGACAGCTCAGGTTGATAAGAATCAGACTGAGAAATAAAGTTTATTCTCATCAGCATTTGAAGCAAGACTGTCATCAGATTTGATTTTTTTTTTGTCATCCTATACTGTCCCATTTCCCGCCTCAAAATAACAGGAATATTAAGTGTATACTACTTGAGTGGAAAATGCATAATGCCATGTTGCTTTGCATAGCACACTTTTACTTCAAACTGTGTAAAAATTCTGCCACATTTTGATATGTCAGTACAGTGCATCTCTTGCACTAAGGAGCCACAGGCTCCTGTCTGCTTACTCTGTGCAGCCTACATAAAGGGGGAGATCCTTGCAATGTGGGAACATGCTGGGACATCTCATCCTGAATATATTTTTAGCTATATAAATCGCAGGCAATTTGGCTTTTGTGAGTTTAGCAATTTATAGAATAATATCCGTTTATTTTTCAGTCTTCCACTTCATGGAATGAAATTTAAAAAAATCAAATACATGATTCTTTGCTCCCACATTTTTCTTCATCTCAAAACCCAAAAGTCTTTTATTTTCACTTCCAGAACAAGAGGAAAATAGATCTATTTTACTTAATCCCTCATGTACCTAAAGTGGCCATGAGTAATTCAGCTGAAAAATATGAAGTGGCTATTCACATTAGAACAGAAGCCTATAAAGCCACAAGGGGTGTCTTGCTTAACTTCCTGCTAAGGTTGGCTTTTAGACCATGACTGTGTAGTTGCAGGTGAAAATAATACTCTGTTCTGAAAAATTTTTTACTGGTGCAATAATGATGATTGCTTTTTACAGGCCTAGCCTGAGGACTGCTTTTGCAGATTGTTCTTATTAATAAATTACAACCTTCCATTTATTGTCCTACCTTTCCTGCACTTCAGATGAGCAGTGCAGAAATCACCCTTGTCAAACTTAAGCCACTGTCGTATGCTACACAGATCTGAATCCCAGACAAACCACCCTGTGCTGGGAAACTTTCAGAAATAAAATAGAAATAAAATTATCTTCTAAGAAGAGCATTGCTCAGCTAGAAATGTAATTAGAAATCAGATCCCTGATATGCAGTCTGTGTCATGGATTTTCCACTAAACTGAGGGTGAATAAGCTTTTCCTAGCAGGAAACAGTTTTATTGAGTCTCATAAAATGAAATATTTCTGAATAAATAAAAGATTTAACACAATAGAAAAACAGGAAAATTCTTTCTGTTTAATAATGAAAGATCATTGTTATTTTAGAAAATATTTGAAGAAATCTCTTAGTTGAATCCATTTGGATTCTGTTGCAGAGAGTTTTCTACTTGTCTTTGTAGCAGGACGTCTGTGACTGTCCTACTGTCTACTTCTGTTCCTTCACTAATAAATTACATTTCTATTCATTTTACATCCTCATCAGGAGGTATATGTGTGTGTAAGGTGGAATTAATTTTTTCCTCTACTGAATCTTCTAGAATCTCGTGTCTACCACATAAACCACTGCCTTTGCAAATGTGTGTGCTGAGAGGGGAGTGTTAGGAGTGTGGGCTCAGAATGTGTTAGGAAAAGGCAAAGATACTTTTGGAAGTATCAAGATACCAGTGTCCTCCAGCTGCTTGATAAGGTTTCTCTGCTCAAAATTGCTGATCCTAATTAGAAAAAATTTATGTGAGAACTTTCCAACTAGCTCACTGAAAAGTGAGACAGCCTAATCCACCAACAAACATTATTTAAGTTTTTCCATCTCTATATGTGAAGAAATTAGTAAGGAAATAGGAAGTGTCACTTGTTACTCTTCTAACAGGAGAATAAAATAAAAGCAGGTATTCTATTTTAAGAGCTTGTGTCATCCCTTTTTATGCCCAGTTTTAAGCGGTAACATTTCAGAGGGGTTGAATGCACAACTATTTTAAGCAACTAAATGATGAATTTCCAGGTCACTGACAGGTAATCGAAATTTGTTTTTTGAACATTGCGTGATCAAAGATTAACATATGTGACTGGAAATATGTTGTCATTCTCTGAAGTTTAATCAATAATCCTCAACTTTTTCCTCAAATCAGTAATCCTGTGTAAAGTCCAAACGCTGTGTGTGGAAGTGTTGGTCAGCATTTGCATTCTGTGACTTTGATAAATAAGCATAAATCAGTAAGAATGCATAAAATCAATTAACTAAACAAACCATGCATAGCACTCCAAAGATGTAATTCTAGGTGCTGGAAATGCAGTCATCTGCATCTCCACTTATGCTTACCAAGATAAGGAAAGTTATTTCTGCGTTTTAACGTGCAAGGTATTTGCCAAAGAGTAAATTTCAGTTTATGTTGAAACTAATGAGGGAGTTCTGGTTCATAATCACTCACGTATGTTTTGATTAGTGAGAAGTCCAACATTTCCTGGTACTTACATCTACAGTAACACATAGTTTAAAACTGAAATGCAATTAGAAAAATTTAATTAGAGGAACAAGTATAACATTAATTGAATTTTCTGTATATGCTGTCTTGTTTCCTTAAATAGAAATGGTAAAGCTGTCTGTTCAAAGAGCGTTTTAAATTTTTTGCATACATTCAATAGCAATATCTGTTCCTAAACCTATACAAATGTAGGGAAGGAAAAGTAAAGCATAGCAAGGCTGACAAAGCAGTACATACTTCACTGTGGTTTTTTTGCTTGCCAGAAAAAGCAGCCATGAGATGTTGATTTCAAAGCATTTACCTCTTCCTGTGTCTAGTGGCATTCTTTGGTCTTGATTCACCACTGGCCTGCATCTTGAATCAAAATTTGTGTTGCAACTGCTTGTAAATAGTACTTGACATGTGTTTAACGCTAATGTGAGATGAAACAAACTGGTTGCAAATAGTCTGCCTGTCTGGAGCTGGGGATGTGAGGAGATGATCATCTTTTGACTTAGGCACTGGAGTTGCTAGTGCTCCTGATGTGACCTGAAGGGGAAAAACTGAAGTGTCATTCTCATTTGGCTTCAGATCTTGGTGATGTTCTGTCATTTGACCCTGCTGCTGTGAGCTGGTGAAGGAGCTGCTGTCAGAAAGCAGCAGCTGTCTGGGTGTGTGTTTTCTGTTCGTACCTGCAAGAGAAATTACCCAGCAGGTTGAGCAGCCCTAGGCCAGCCACACATCAGGGCAATGGTGCCATCACACTGCAGACAAGGTTGCCCAACAATTTGTTGCAGTAGCCCAGTGGTGACCATCAGCCAAGAAGAGAGAGGTGCTCCTGGGCTGGCTCACAGCTCATCGTCTGCCATGGGGCAACCAGAGGGGGGCTGGAGTTCTGTGCAGCATCTGGGGAACCCAGCTGAGGGAGACCCCTGGCCTGAGACTCCTGGCACTGCCTGGGAAGTGTTTAGGGGAGTTAGATGTCCTTCTTGAAGATTCTTGTTTGTAGCCCCACCATAGTGCTACGAAAGGAATGATTTCTGAAAATCTAGTCAGTGTAGTTTCACTGAACCCTCTCTGAATACCAAAGCTGTAAGGTATCCTGGGTCTTTCAGAGACAAAGATGAGGATATATGGAGATTCAAAAACTTTTAGCACTTCAGAAAGGAAGTCACTGTCAATAAGGTAAAGATATTAAATGGCTGTCTTTAAAACTGAAACATTTTACTTCCATTAAAAAAAATCTCCATCCTTTTAAGGAAATAGTCATTACAGTAGGACTTTTAGAATCTTCCATGTTATTCTCATTTGACTATTTACTGTCTACCAGAGAACTGGACATAACTAGTTGCTATAAAGTATATCTTCATATTTGAGGTATTAAAAGTATGCAAGATTGAAGTGGCAGGGAAAATTCTGTCCTTTAGATGGCTCAGTTGTCCAGTAACAGTTTGTTGCCCAGGCCATTTTGAGACATATTTTCAAACATTTCACAATTCAATAGTACAATTCTTTCCAATTCCAAAAGGGATCTATTAATGTTTCTAACAAAAGTTTCTGCCGTTTGAGATGTAAGAAATTATTTATTTATGCTTTTTAAATCTTCTTTCAAAATCAAATCTCTAAAAGTCTAATAGTCTTGTTATGATGGTGAAGCTGTCTACAGGTGATTTGAACCCTCTCTGAATAATTGTAAAATCGTCAGAATGACCATTTAATTAGGAAGGGGACCCAGTGTATTTCCAAAGTAATAGCAGTATAAATATTCAAACTTCTAGGAGCACCACAGAAATGTATGTGTCAATGTAATCTTAATTTCCCTAGACAACAGGATTTAAAATAATTTAGAGCCTACAGTAAAAATCAATTTTGAGAATTACCTTAGAATCCTACTTGCAAGCATTCAAACCAATATTGTTGTGATTAAAACTTTTGTTTGCAGGCACCATCAAAAATACTTTCTGTTTCTAAAAATGTTGTTTTACAGGTAATGAAGATAGGCCATATAAGTATAAAATGGAGAAATTTTAATATATACAGTGCAAAAAATAGATAAAAATGTGTCAACACAGGGTCATAAGAGTAAATACTTGGCTTCTTTAAAAAAAAATTACAGGAATAGTTACAGGAAATAGATTTTAAGATTAGAAATGTACATCATCATCTACTCACACTCCTCAGTACTGATCTAGATAAAATTTCTTGTTTATGTATATGATAATCCTCCTGTATTCACTTGTTTTTTCGGGTTTTTTTTCTTCTTTTAAATTATAATCATGCCCTTAACAGAGTAATGTTGCAGGAGAATAAGGTAGGTACAGGTATAAGAAAATACTCATTCACTGATTTTTTTTAGGTTTGGGGTTTTTTTGACTAATAAATCCACAGTAAATTAGGGCATAGCATTGGCATTATGATCTCTTTGCTGTTTTGACTTGAATTTGAAAGTCTTCAAGAGAAGTACATCCTTTTTTTCATAGGAAGAGGTGTGTTAAATGTTTACATCTACTTTTCTATCACTTGTGCTTTGTTCATATAAGTTACAGAAGGAAGTTAGCAAAGTGGGTCATGAGTACTTTCTCAAGGAATATTTTAAAAACAGATTTCTAATACATGTAGGACATTTTACTGGGCTTTGAGAGGAGTTGATTTAACACAGGGGTTGTGGTTTATGTTTTTTTAACTTGACTCACTAGACACTTCTTAACAGGAAAGGGATTTTGAACTTACCATACAATTTATTTTTGGGGAGGTGGGGAGAAGGAGTGATGTGTGCTCCATAGTGGTAAAATATGTTTTAAATGAAAAATAAAACAGTCAACCAATTAACATATTATTCAGAGGAAAGAATAATGTGGTGTTTTTTGTGGTTTTTTTTGTCAAGTACATTTTTAAAGGATCAACTCATATATTCTTATGGGCTCATTTACTATTGCTTTGAATACATTTAATCATATGCATGGATGAAAAGCATGTATACACCACAACTTTTTTGTTTTGGTTTTGTCAGACTTCCACTTGTTGGAGGGTATTTTAAACATTTACTTGGACTGTTTATTTTTTCTGCATTGGGTGTCCTGCTGTTCTGTATCAGACATCACTTCTCAATTTCAAATAAATAACTGCATGACAGAATGCAGTATAAAGCTCATCCAATTTGATCAGGCATTGGAGTTTTCTCCTCTTGTCTGTTGTTACATATCTAAAGCACAATATGCTGTTGGCATTACTCAGCCATACTGTTAGATCATTCATTAATAAATAGCTGCGTCTCAGTAAATAGTGACCTCAGTTGGAAGGAGCTGAATCAATGAAGGTTTTCTCATGCATTTCTTTTTAAAAATTCCAACTTTTTGACTGTTGCAGAAAACAATGGAAACTTTCCTTAGCAACCTTGTTTCCATGATTACTCTATGTAGGTAATTTCAGTGGCTATATCAAAAGCACTGTAAATGCCAAGTGTATTATCTATAGTCTATGGATTTAGTCCTCAGAATTCTGGAATCTCATAGAAGTTTTGATCTTGAAAAGACCCCAGTCAGACAGTCTACTTTTGTATCTCAAGTAAGAGCAAAATATTTAACACATTTTCCCACTAAATGTGGGTTATTTTGCTGATTTTAAGGCCCTTGATGGAACATTTTGAACCACTCCTTATTCTCAGTGTTGTTATTTTCAGGGCATGAGAGTAATCAAGTGGTTTGTATCTTCTTTCTGCATAACTGTGCATATGACAAACCCATTTGGAACAGGGTGAATCTCTTCCTTCTCACATTAAATTAGGAGAAAGTCAGTATTGAAGCTCTTATGTGTTACAATTGTTCTTTTGTACTCAATCATCCGGTTCAGGAGAAACCTTTGCAAGGATCTATCAGAGGTGTGGTGTGGGTGTGCTAAGAAGGTCACCATCAGTGTGACTGAGCACTGTTCATCCACGGTTCTTTCACCTTGCTGCAGGTGACAGGTCTGTGTTCTGTCTGGAATTCATGCAGGCATCTTATATGAATGCTGAGGGCAATCAGTGTCTTCATATTAAAGGAAGAACATAATCTACCAGTTGCATCTTGCCCTCTGCTTAAGAGGTCTGAAACAATCATTCCCTGATTACTCAGTAGTCCTACTAATGCTGGCTAGAATTGTTATTCTCTGCCTCACAGAAGAATCATGATTACAGAACACAGTGAATCATCATAATTTGCAAGCAGTAACAGTCGAGTTAAGCCAGATATGCTTTATGAATGTGCTGCATCTTAGAAACAGTGAATATCCCTGTATCACTGTTTCTCCATTAATATTCTGTATTAAAATATTATCTATCCTACTCTTTCAAACTGTAATCATTAGGAAATAATTTGCCTGGATAATGCATGAACTTACTATCTATAAATGGTAAAAGATGCAGCATGCATAGTTACAGTTTTCCAGAAATATATTTAACTTAAGGTTTATAGAGAAATGATGTTGCCTGTTTTGTTTTTATTCTGGCATCAAAAATTCATTTATTATTGAGCTTTGTTTGACATTTCTTCATGTTCAAACTTCTTGGGATTGTGAATATAATCATGGCAGATACATGTACATCTCTTATTGCTTGGCTGAGCACAGAAGACTCAGAAGCAACCCTAGAGGAAAAAATCCACTCCCTTGATGCATTCTTTAAAATCATTAATGCTTTCTGGCTGCAGCATAAAGCGGGTGGTGCCAGCAGAGCAATGTAATTAACTTTCTTTATAAATTAAATGTGCAAATGTGTTATGCAGTGCACAGAATTTGGATAGAATTATTTCTACTTCAATGTAGGTTTAGTTGGGAAAAAATAATTTTCTAACAGCTGCTCTGTGGCTTGGGAATTTGAAACAGCTTTTACTCTCCTTAAACCAGCTATCAAATACCTGGGGCTAAGAATGGCAAAATGTGAAATGTAGTCATATATTATTATATACAGGATCAATATTTCAAAAGGCCATCTAAGCTCCCTGAGAAAAGAGGGATTTGCCATTTTTTCTGCAAACCAAAAAAGATGCATAGCTGAAATTACTTGCTTTTCTCATCACTTAGATTTTAGTAGACAGGTTTGTTTTTAATGGAAAGATGGAAAAAGAATAAATAGATTATTCATCATTAATTGCGAAGATTTTCAGGAGTTGTGGATGAGGAAAAAAGCTTGCATAATCCATAAAGGTAAAATACATTATTAAAAATAAAATTAATAATTATATGAAAGATGAGAGCTTGCAAACCATTTGTGCATAAATTTGTGAAAAAACGTTCCTTCTGCCTTTCCCTAAGGACAAGGGTGAGCACACTCCATATATTCTGGAGGAAAAAAGCATTATTTCCTTTATTAAAGAAGTGAGGTTGTTCCTTTGTCTTTACCTATTTAAAGCACAGAAACATGATGAAAAGGCACCAGATTGAAATTCAGGGAGTGCTACTAAGGAATCAGTGCAGTGCCAGCTCTGGATGCCCTTAGAGTGCCTGTGTCCCGGGAATGTGCTGCATGTCCTGAAGGCAAGCAGAAGCTCTCAAAGCAATGAACTCCACAAAGATCCCCACAGCTTCCACAGGCTGTTTTACCTGAAGGGATACATAGGACTCAAAAGATGGGGAGGAGTTTCTGAAGTTTTTAACACGCCAAAAAATTACTCCAAAATAACTGGATATGCTTATTTTCAATTCCTTTGTCCCGCGGCGGGGGCTGGCCAGGCTCCCATGTGGGTTCATTTGTAGTTCAGCCTATTTGAAAGTTGCATGAAAGCTTTCATGTTTGTAAAGACAAAAAGAAATAATTTAAGGAGTTTGTGACAGATACAAAAGTACAGCTGGAAGCACAGCAACATAAATAGTTGTGGGAGAGACTTAATCAGTGACTGCTAACCAAGTAGGAAATCAATATAGCTGTTGGTTTGAAAATTCATATGGCAGCATTCTGACTTAATTCTGGAGTAATCAATGATGTGACATGAATAATTATTCATTATTGTTTCTTTTATAATGGGAAAAAACCGCACTATTTTTTGGAAAAATCCCTCCACCAAGCTTGTTTCATTTCAAATGTTAAATCAAAACTGCTGTGGGCTTTTATGAAAGAAACAAGTAGAGTTCACACTTAAAGGGAAATCGTGTAAATACTTCCATCGTTGAATGCAGAGATGAAAGTTTCCCATGAATGAATCACACAGTAATTTTTAATTCGTGGAGCATGCCAAAAGCAGGGGAAGGTTTGTAGAAGAGAGAGTATTAACCATATCATTTTAAGATCAGTTTGAATTTTTCTTCCCTGGTTACAAGACATTTAAGAAATTCCTTCTTTTTTCCTTTCACTTTTTTCTTTCTAATAAATTTGTTCTCTGATGTGTGTTTTGCTTTTTATAAGTCAGTGATTTTTCTCATCTATACTCTTATATATTTTACATACATTATGGGAGATGGAATTTACTGTTTCTTGAATTTATAACTGATATCAGAAAACATGTACAGCTTGCCAAATCAGAAGAAAGTTACATTACGAAGTGAAAGTTGATTCATGCTGACAATAAGTTGGGGAATAAATACTCAGGTTTGTTATTTTTATGCAACAACTGTCTTAGCATTTTGTGAAAGATTAAATGAACTGAAAACTAATTCTTAAGAAGTCCAGTTAACCTGTGGCACTTTAAAAATGAATCTTAACATTACACTAATTTTTTTCCTTATGGAATTTGTACTTTGTTCCAAAATGAAGAAATAGGGAAAACGTAGAAAACCTCAGCTATCTTGTCCTTATGAATCAGTAAATTTATATTTTGGAACAAATCATTTTGTTTGATTTTGTATCCAACAAAAAAATACTACTCTCAAAATTTAAAAGTTTGCGTTACAAATGCCTCATTTCTGACTGATGGGGCGGCACAGCTTTTATTTATATGCCCTGTACATAGTCATTCATGGTGAGACATGGGATTGGTATTTACATGTCTGCATTTTAATCCTGCATGCATAAGACAAATTAGATGTAATTAAATGTTTTCCATGAAAAATATTGTCCTCCCCATCTCCTTAGGTAAACTCTCTTCCCTAAAACTTCAGTCTAGGTTTGACACTTTAGTTAGGATGTGTTAACTGTGTGTTAAGCATGGACAATACAGATGGCATCTGATTATCCAAGCAGAAGAATTAAGAGGGGTTGAGTATAAAGGTGTGCATTTGCTACGGGAACTGGCTTACCTAGAAATAGGCATACTATCCCAGGGGTGATTTTTTCATTATGTGATGAACAACATTGCAAAATAAAGAATTGTGTTTTTTGGTCACTGTATGTGTGTGCAAGCAGGATGTTATCATTGTTGAAAGTCACAGGAAAAAGATAGACCCAGAAGAACCAAGGGACTGCATTCTCACTGCCTTTATCCTTGCAGGGAAGCAAGCCATACCTAATAGAGTGTATTTAACTTCTTGGAAAGGCTGTTTAGCACAGGCAGAACGCTGCTGTCTAGTTACACCTCCTGTCTCTGGCACGTATACCTGTGCATTTGTGCTGCTTGGATAGTGTTGAGCCAGCCAGAGTCTCTTGAGCGACACTACATCGTGGCATGAGGATGGGAAATACACCCAGACTAACCATGATAAAGATGCATCAATATTTGAATGATCATTCATAGGAATTGCAAATGATTGCCCCCTGAGGTATTCATCTACTGTCTCAGCATGATTTCAGGGAGCTCTGAGCCTCTGTTTATGCTGTCTTTTGGATCAGCTAGTCTATATCAATTCAAGAGGTCTGCATCAACCGTGGTCCCGTGATACCTTTTGTAAATAGGATCACTAACCCCAATATGCTGCCCAAATAACAAGTTCTAATAACAGTCAGTCAAGCCAAATTCCTCCTGTATTCCAGTGTTGGCTATAACATTCTTCACAGCCTCCTGTGCTGTTTTCCTCTTAAACCTCCTGGAAATGAAAGCATTCAGAACTCTTAAGAAATCAAACTTTATATCGAGCATAGTTTTTCCTTCTTTCTCCTGTTCTTCCAAGAGGTGTTGCAAAAGCTAACTTGAAGTTCACTTCTGACTGATTTGTTATATGCCTAGACAGAGATTTTAAAGTCATTAAGTTACTTAGCCCTCTTATCCATCACAATTAGGGTTAGACACCCAAATATCTTCATGTCTAGACGTATTGATGGACAGTCACTGTTCTCTCATAGAAGATTATAGTTAATAATTGGGATTAAAGCATTGGCGTGTATACTAGAAATTGCTTGAGCCAAAGAACTCCTTTATCATCTGAATTTGCAGTAGATGCATAGAAAAATCATCAGTAGCTGTGTTTGCTTCTATAAACTGCTTCACGTAGGACACACCAGCTAATAACAAATGTCACTGTCAGCAGAGAAGCAGAGATCCATTCCAGTTCTGACCATAAAGGTGGAAAAGCAGCTGAAAACAATACTTCAGTCAGACTGAAAGGAAAATTCGCGGGTCCACTTCTGAACTTTAAATGTATTTAAATGCTGTAATACCAATTCTGCATTTGTACATTAGTATATGTATTAACATGAGGGTATCTCTCTCCTTCCCAGAATCTAATGGAATACTTTCTTTCTACATTCCTCTCTGTATGGCTTTGCATCATAGATTTGAGTAAAATCACACAGTTTAAGGGCCCAGATCCAGATCAGATCCTGTTCACTTGGGAAGCAGGTTGTCTGAGACCATTTTGAAATCTCCCCCAGGAAGAGGGATTTCTTTGAAAAGCAGTGACTGAGACTTTCCCTACTGAGCTCCTATGCAGGTATAAAATCTGTGAGGGAGTTGACAAGAAAAAAAAATAGGGCAGTTTAGATATTGCAGAGCTTCCATCACTCCATAGACTCTTCAGAGGAGCCCAGAGACTGGAGACAAGGCCAAGAGAGAGCTGAGAAATACGGCTGGTAGTATAAGTAGACTGAGAGCCACCTTGGGAAGAACAGACATGAACATACTGTGAGAATGATCATGACTCCTTGTTGTAAAATGTAATGTAAGAAATAATCCTGTGCATGTGTGAGGTAATTAAAAGGGTAATCAGATCTTGTAAGGTGGAGTGAAGAGCTCTTTAGAAAAGGAAAATCACTTACTGCAAGATTTTTAAATTTTCAGTGTTCTTAAGGGTTTTTAAAAATATGTTTCAATTACAGCATGTTTTATTGTCAACATCCTGGAGGATTTTTCTGGAGTAGTCTACCCCTCCTTGAGTTAAATGTATATCAAATTTTCAGTGTTTGGTGCCAGTCTATGAAGTAACAGCCACTTTGAAAGGTATCATTGCCGTATATAGAGTCTGATCCAGCAGCAGTACACAGTCATTTTTTTAAATCTTTCTGATACTGGTAAGAATTTCTTAGCCTTTCCAGGCAGATCTTTAGTACATCTGGCCAAGTGTTTCTGCATGTAGTGGTCTTGTACTCTAATTCACTCCTGGGTGATGTACCTCAAGTATTCATAAAAGTTTCATTCTTTGCTTCTTCATTTTTTCAGGATGTTACACTCTCATATTGTTTTGCCTGGGCCCTTTATTGGAGTGTGATGTGATTCTAAATCAGTGTCTGGCCTGATTAGGAAGCATCTCTTTCTGAGTCTTTCACTTTTTACTTAATGCATGCTGTATGAAATGCTGAACAGTAATATGGATAGAATAATGGTATATTACTGGCTTTTCTTAGGCCTTACACAGATACACTTAGAACTGCATTTTTTTTTTCAGGCAAATGAGGCTGAATTTCAGTAGAATGGATCATATCAAAGTTCATTAGCACTTTGGTCTTTCAACATTCAGTTTTATTACTTATTTTAATCACCAACCTTCATGTTCTTGGTTTGATTACCACCAAAAGCAAAATCACTTTAAAAATTCTGTCATGTCTGTAATGGAAACTGGCATTCCTCATCAAGTGTTTGCTGTATTGAGTATAAAAAAAATGTAACAGCAGTCTGAAATGTCAAAAACTGAACTACATAGAGGTGTTGGATTTTGAGAAGAAATCCACGCCATACACTCATTCCATATTAACAGCTTCAACAGTAAATAACCAGTGCCATGTTTCTTGCCTTTGTAAAATTGCAAAATTCAGTAACTGGTGTTATCTATTAAACTCTGAAACATTTGATAAAATATGGCCCTTATAGAAATTACACGTATGTCTTAAAAAAAACTCAAACAAAACACTGGTATCAGTGACAGAATAGATGACAAAAATACCAAGCAGTGATCTTATTTGCAGTTTCCAGGTGTAGCTATCTATAAAAAGCTTAAATCAGAGTCATATACTAAATACTTTTGTTATACTCGCTCATGGTCTCTTAAAAGGTTATGTTTTATCCTTCTCATATAACACCCCCCAATTTTCAATGAAAATCATCTGAAACAAAAGATCTTCAAGCATAATAGAGGCAAAATAAAATGTAAGTGAAGTGTATAGTACAAACACAAATAATGAAAAAAAAAAGAGCATTGTTTATATTTGATCACCCTGAGAAATTAAAATAATCTTCACTTTATATATATAAGCTTTTAAAAATATGACAATAGGCATTTAGGGGGAAAACATCTTGGTATCATTATCTGTTCTTGAAACAAAAAACAATCTCTTAGGTGCATGATTCATTTCAGTGAGTACCTTGACATCGGAGGGAGGTGAACATATTTATTAGGGTAACAATGAAACTCCTGGTTGCCTTTGGTGCTTTGAAGAGCTGGCAAGCAATATGGTAATAGGGAGTACAAAGATTTTACTTCATGCTTGTTTGCAGCTCTAACTCTTTGGTGAGATATAATGAGGTAGAATAAAAAGAAAAACAACTGCTGATACTTTAATAACCTGTCCTGTAGGACAGCTGGAATTTCAGAGCTTTAGGTCTATATGCTATGCAAAGTGTGAAATTTATGAAGAATCTGCCTTTCTGCCTTATTCTTTTATTCCTGTTTCTTTTGGAGCATTTTTCTTTGTGTTTTGGGGTTTTTTTCTTCCTCCTTATATTTCTCTACCTTTTCTACCAGGCACAGTTCACTCAAAAATTTCAAATTATCCTCCCTCCCTTAAATAGAATATTATATAGTATGCTGTTGTGCTAATCATAAAGTCCTTGCTTAGATTGTCATCTACAGAGGTTTGTGTAGCTTTTGAAGTTCTCTTAGATGTGGAAATGTTTCACATATCCTGAAGGTAAAATCATTGGATTTTCACTCCCATCTGAGCATTTATTATCATTTCATACTTGCAGAGTAAATATCTCCACAAATTAACAGGTAAGCTCTAGCTGCAGGTGTGTCAGTCAAAACCAAGAAATGAAAACTGTAGTAGAAAAGACTTGTTTGACCAGATTGATGTTCCTTTGATACTATTCAAGTATCAAATATGTAGTCAAATTAGCAGCCACAGAAGTGGCTCTTGAGTGCATTCTACATTTTCTCGATGAATGTGATAAGAATGTCATTTGACATATGAACTCAGAAGAGGGAAATCCATATTCTTGTATTTCTATAAGGAGTGAAACCAGTGTAATGGAAAAATGAAAGGCAGACGAGTCAATGCAAACAGGTTATTTGGAGTTGACCTTTGAAATAAGAATTGAGAAAGCAGATTAGCATAGAATTCAAAAATATGAGTTCCAAATGTAATCTTTGCAGTAGTCTTTTCACTGTTTGTATAAAAAGATACCTCATTTGATAACATGAGTAAAGACAGAGTCTTGATTATGGTAGACAGTTGGCTTCTATAAAGCACATCAGTGCACAGTAGCTGCAAGGGCCAGTGCTGGAGAAAGCCAAGTGGAAAAAAAAAAGAGGTTTATAAGCCTGAAAGATTCTGGTTTTGAACCACACATCCAGGGATTACAAGTGAGTCCTTAGAATCCTGAAGCAAGTTTTATAGGAGAAAAATGGTCTGAAAAAATGTGAAACAAAGAGGAATCAAAACTTTTAATTTCATTTTGCATCTTCATGATGATGTTATTGTTATACTGCAACACATTACTGAACGAGATCATAGTAAGGATGCAAAAACTAAAGATACAAAGAAAGATCCCATGTAGATTCCATCTGCAAGGGTAGAACAGTGCAAGTGAGATCAGTATAACTAGAAGTGATTGAAAAGCTCCGGTACAGGTGTACATCTGACAAATATGAATGTAACAAAATGAGGAAAGGTAAAAACTTAAGAAATAAAGAGTTGCTGTCACATGTGAAAAACTGCAAAAGAAGTTGATAGAGAAGACTGATTTGAGTACTCGGATGTACAGACTTGACAGAGTTCCTCAGTCATCTCCTCCACCCTTATACCTGCTGTTTGATCTTCTGCATATCCTGGGACTTTCAGAGATTCCACTTATTCAATAAAATAAATAATACGGTGCATTTCTAATTAGAAAATTACAAGGATATATTTACAGCAGTGAAGAGAAAGATATGAAAGGGATAAAGCAGCAGCAATTTCAGGAGTTTATAAATTTATAAATTGACACATTATAGCTGCAGTCCTGATGTTACCTTGCCTTTTCCAATTCGAGATAACAACTACAAGAAAATTTGAGAATAAGCTCATTCTTCCACACAGATGACCTTGTTTTCCTACAGTAAATATGAACTTACTAAACAAGTTAATTTCAAAATTAAAAGAGATGATATTGCAGATAAAGCCTTTAATAGAAGGAAAAGAGGTTAAATGAGTATAGAAATCCTCTGCGGACAATTTGTGTCCTTACACTGCACACACTAAGAATAGTTGGCAGAATTGGTATTTTTCATTTTGTAAACAACACATTAGCTAGTGTGTCCTTTGAGAAAAAGTACATTGTAAAGTAATGCTGCGAACATTGCACAGCATTATTCTGATCCAGTGTGACTGTGGAGATGCTATGAAAAGGAAGAAGAAAAAGTGCCTTTTTAAGCACTATTCATCTGCCTGCTTTTGAAATTTTTAATATATAAACCAATATAAAGCCCTTTCCTTATCCTTTAATCAACTTTCTAGCTTTGAATATTTGTTGGTGTTTTTCCAGATTTACACTTCTGCTATTTTACTACTGTTTCAGGTTGTCCACTGATTCTGCAGGTGCTTGGGCAATAATAAAGAGGTTTTTTTCCTTACAAGAAAAAAAAATCAAATCCTTTATCTGGGTTTTTGATTACCTCTTTCTGTGGTATTTCATTCTTTCTGCTCTTGTGAACATCCACTGAGATAGACTGTGAAAAAATGCTTTGCTACAGTATTAAGACTTTTCATAATGTAGGCAATTTAATTCATAACAGGAAGAGAAATATTCTGTTTATTGCAACTAAATTTTTTGGTTCAGAGATCAAATTTAAAATATCTATTGGATTTAACCTCTCTCTGAGGTTAAAAATCTATATCAGTCTTTTTAGCTTCATAAATAATTCTTCACTGTAATCCAGTTTATTCGTATGAAATCAGAGACGTCCAACAGATATAGATATTGTTATTCCATTAGCATTTTAAAGCTCTTGAGACTCTGGTTGCCTATGAAGAATACACCTGTCAGGGTGTGGCTCATACTCCATTTTATCTTTTCCAGGTACATGCAGATATTTACTTGCATGGGTATGGTCTCATTTACAATACAAGTATCTTTTTTAATACTTTGCTGAGGTGCACTTAGGTATATGAGGTGATATAAACTTTTCTTATTTCATTTTGTTTCTGTTCTTCACCACACAAGTACCTGAAAGTCTGTGTGCATGTGCACACCTTTTATTTTCCCACAAGGGATTAGATAGAATTCTTGATTTGCAGTTGTACTGTGATTTAGAATCAGTTAAGAAATAGCAGTCCCCCAATCCATGTTAAACTATTAATGTTATATCAGCAACAGTTCTTCTATTTTTAATAGCAGATGTTTCAGTAGACTTGAAGATTTTTTAATTTCCTTTTTTTTTACCCGTTGCACATAATCTTTCAATTCTACAAAATCTAATCTAGCTATAGAATAATTTAATAGATACATCTTTTTAGAGTATACCAAGTCTTTCATAATGAAGTCAAAGTAACATATAAAGCCCTCACACAAGGATGTGTGACAGCATTTTATTCTTACTCCTAAAATATCTTATGTGTCCTCTACGAACTGTTTTGGGGTTTTCATGCTGCTTAACACCAAATTGTATTGCAGACTGACAGAACACCTCTAATCAATTTTGTATGTAACCAGGCATTCTTTTATTGTGTTATGTATATTATACAGCTGAATTTAAATCATAGTCAAGAATAGTATCAGTTGATAAGGATGTCTGCTCATCTCTAGTTATTACTGTACTTTTGGAGACAAAGGAGAAATAGCTGTTTGGGTTTCCGGTATCGACTCCTTTAATTGGAAAATTGGAAAAGTAGCTTAGAGTTCACTTTTTTTTTTCCCTATCTAAAATAGCTTTAAATTGTCTTCTTAAAATGCCAAATGATCCTGAACCTCTTCTCGTTTCTATGACAACCTGACTGTGGTGTAGTAGTAGGCTAGGGATTCTCTGAAGCTGCAGGTGACTTTATTAAATATTTTTGTTTTAAGAAGGAAGGATGAAAGTGATTTTTATCAGATGAGCTCTCGGACCATTGTTTTAGTCTTTGGTTTTAAATACACTGTTTTGCAGCATCTTGCCTATTTTCATATAAAACAGCAAGGAAAATACAAAATTGATGAGGCTCAGCTTAGATTACTTCATGCATAGGAAAAGTAATATCTTCAGCTGTTTTTAACTAACAGAAAATTAGCTTCCCAGGCACTAGTGGTTATGCACTTCTTATTTGTCTAAAAGATACAGCTACTTTTAATTAAATAACATTTTGAGAGGAATATGTACTGTTCTTCAAGGAGAGCAATTATCTGGAGGCAAATTTGGCAGGTTTTTTTTACTTTTTTTGGTATGGCTTGCCACTGAACCACATTTGTTTTCTGTTGGTTTTGGTTTTGTTGTTTTGTTTTGTTTTTTAAAATCCTGGTTTTATGAACACTCTTCTTCAGTTGAAGAAGTTCATATTACTATGCAGTAGTTGGCAGGCCCTTAATGATGGATTGTGTTTACCAGGAGCATTGTTTGCAGGCTCAGGGCTGGTGAATGACAGCACAGCAGCACGTCAGTGAAACATTTGCTCTTTACATTAAATATTGCAAAATGGTGGGAAAAAAAAGAGTAAACTTGATGGATAGTTCCATTCAAATTTACTGTGACTTCTACTCATTTTGAACTGGGCTCCAGCCCAGGAATCATCCCCATTATGGTTTTTCCCCTACTCTCTCTCAGTGCCCAAGTGAACAGACTCTGAAGTGTTTGTGTTTCATTCAGTTTGTTGATGCATTTTTGATGCACTGTAGTAATACTAATAATATACTCCTAATTAAATGTGTACATGACACATGCAGAGAGTCAGATGCACAGCAGGTGAAAACCACGAAAACTTTATTGTACTTTCAGCTGAGTGTTCCCAGGATATAAGACCTGCAAAGTAGTAAATTTTCCCTAATTGTAAGAACCTTTAAAGCCAAGGTCCTTTACCAGGAACAGAAGAGTATTGCTATTCAGCTCTTCTGGGTTTTTTGCCTCTTCCAAACTGAGCTACATTTTTTCTAGATTGGCTTTAGTCAGTCTGTATTCACATTAGATCATTACATACTGGACCTCTTTTCAGTAAAATGAAAATAAAATGCTTGGAATATACTGGAGAATTCTGTTACCTTTTCAGCAGATCTAGTTCTGATGAATCACATCATATTTTAGAAGGTAGATTAAAGGCTTAGATCTTAACAGGTAACCCTGATACTTGTGTATATCTTATGTAATTAAAATGTACCAAAGTTTGCTGTTAGGAAAATCACGTGAAGGACAAAGGATTGTAGCCTGGTATATAGGCTACTCTATCATCAAAGGCTGCAAAGAAGTAATTTTAAAGCAATTATTGGTGTTATGTGTATGTTAACTTCCTTGAATGCAGCTACTCTACAACATTTTTGTTGTTCTACATAGATCAAAATATGCCTGCAGTTAAATTGATGAAGTGTGCCAATAAATGTTTGTATTAGTCAGGGTGTTTGTCACTGTTTTCAGTCTCTCAGTCCATTGAGAACAGGTAGTTTTAATGATGATAATGGGATGCAGAGTGCATCAAGTTCTCTCTATAATTCACCCTGAGTTATGGGAGCAGAGACAAGGAAATAATATTTTGTTATGACAATAAATGTAGACAGTGTCAGAAACAAAATATTTAGAGCTCTGGCCTAGTCCCAAACAACATCTCCATGTTGCTAGTGGATAGCTCATTCAGGGCTTTGTGTGCACTGCCAAAGAATGACAACTGAAGAGAAAATAAAAGTAAGAACAAGCTTATCCACTTAAGTAAAGATGATTTGGCAGAGAATGGCCAAAAAGATATGTTTTTCTTCTAGAAATATGAATAAAAGTGTATGACGAAGACAGAATCTCCACACAATCTGTGTAATGCCAAGAAACTGGAATTAAATAGTTCAGACCATGTATCTCTAAAATCTAATAGTCAGGTTAATTAGAAATTCATAAAATCAGAGGCCCAAATTTCTACACAGGGCTTTAATTTTCGTTCTCCAGCCCAGTCACATCATCTCTAACTTCACAGACACATCAGGGAGCTCTCAAAAGCTAAAGGACTGGTAGCAGCTTTTCATGAGATGCTCTTCTCAAAGAAGGATGGAGCAGCTTTGTCCCGTCAGAGCACAGCCCAAGCATGTTGTGTACTCTTTGCAGTTATTGTCAGGAAAACAAAGGTCTCAAAGCAATCTACAGATCAATGCAAAATTCCCTGTTTTGAGGGGTGAGTTGGTCTCTAGAATGCATCAATCAGAGATTGCTTAAGTATGAAAATTTTTTCCCAAATTGCTGATCTCTTATTAAAGGAATGCTGGCAGCTATCTCTTTTAGAAACAGAAACATCAGCTGTTAAGGAAAATAGCTTGATTTGCATTGAATAATGTTACCTTTTGAAACATACCACAGCAAAATAAACTGACATCGTGGTTGTTGGTAATTCAGAGCAGCTTCAGGGAAGAACATGGCCACAGTAAAAATGTTAACCAAAATGTTATTATTAAATGATGAAAGGGAAGTTTCTCAGTTGTTGATCCTGCAAAAGCTATAAACTTCATAATCTGCACAGGGGGCTATGCACACAGGAATATCTGCAGGGTTTGGACCTGCCAGGGGTGAATCAAGGCAGTTGTTGGGTATTGCCAGGTTATAGGTAACATTCACCATATGGCAAATCATATAGCTGACAGGGTAAAACACAGAATTGTTACTTGTGAAACAAATTTAATTGACAAACCTGAAGTTCTCTGAGTTAAAAAAATTAATGTTAATGAAATATTTTTCCATAGGATTTTCAAATATAAGCAGAATGTTGCTATGTGCAACTCCTATTTATAGATACACCTATGTGTGTGTATTTTATTTTAAAATATATATTACCTAAACATTTTTACTCATTAGATAGTAGGTGCATTTTACCAGCAGCATTATCCTAGCTGGCCTTAGGTGACTCTCTGGAGAATTTTGTAATATTCACAGCTGTCAGTTTTTTTAGGCTATCTGGTATTTTACAATGTCTGTCACTATTTAACACACCCTTGAAAACAACAGCTTTTGCTCTCAGTTAAACAGCAGTTGTACTTTCAATTGATATGAACCATTATTTTCTGAATTACAGGGGAAAACACCTGTATTATCAAAGAATCATAGAACACTTTTGTTTGGAAGGAACCTTTAAGACCATCTCATTCCAACACCCCTGACGCAGACAGGGACACCTGGTACAACAGGTTGCTCATGGCATATTACCTGGCATACAGTAGATTGCAAAGTGAACTTAAATGGTATCTTCTCTGGAGAAATGCCTTTTACTTCACACATTTGACACAATATACTCATTTAAAGTATCTGACACCAGGGCAAGTCTGAATTCCAAAATGTAAATCTACAAAGTTTACTGTGAAGAATTTCTGCTGTTAATTATTCCAAAGAAAGCTATCTCAGTAGAGCAAAGTTAAGCAAAACATGTGAATTACTTCCTTTTTTAATACCACACATAATTCATATTTGAGACAGATTGCTGAACAACATAATTGAATTGAAGAGCTCTGGAGGATTCATAAAATAAATGAACGAGACCTTCCACAGTTACATTAGATATGTAACATTTGCATAAACCTGCTTGCTCAGGATCGTACACTGCTTGAAATTCAGAATACCTTTCTCCTAAGCTGGTTATTTCATAGCTGATAGTTCAGAAGTAAAAATACGGTTTATCTAAAGTATTTGGTTAACTAATAGAACCTAGAACAATTGTCCTTATTATTCAGCCAACTTATAAATGGAGAGGAATAAGGACTAAGATGGAGGGGTAGCACTGAAATGAAAGCTAAAAATCCTCATCTTACATCTGAATACAACAGCTGGTGAAATTCTGATTCTTTGACATAAACTTCCAAATTCTTTTACTTCAGTAGGACCAGGTGATTTTCATTAATTTGTTCATAATTTTACACAACATTTCAATTCTTACATCTTTATTATAGTATTTGTATTACAAATAATAGAAGTACTAAAAAAAACAAACTCTGGACCCCTTAACTGAGATGAAAGGTTGCAATGAATTTAGGTTGAAATTGCAAGCATATTTCCACACCAAACCCCCTCAAAATACTTACAAAGTGGGCATGATGTGTATGGAGCTAAGGCATTATGCAACTCTAGTAATTTTGTAAGCATTGTCTACTCTGCTGATTTTAAACAGGGGGAAATGTGGTTTTTCCATCAAAACAGGAATCCAGCTAACCTGTTTTCCTCTGTAAGAAACCTTCTGCTTTTTAAAACAGCTGCTTTAAATAATGATATCAAATCCTACAAAAATGTCTTAAGAGAAAATTCGTATATATAAACAGTTTCATGTAATGCTGTTTCTTACATTATGTTCCATATCTTAGCATTCTATGAATTTATGTAGCTCATTATTAGCTACTTCAGCACGTAGAACCAAAATCTAAACACTGCTCAGCATTCCTTCTGCCACAACCAAGCCATTACAAGCTGAACTTGTGCCTTTACTGTTGTATTTTCAGTTTAAAGGTTATTCTTTCTTTGGTAATTGAGTTTTACTGGTTTTGCACAATTTGCATTAATTGCAGTAATTAATGGTAATATTATTCTGCCAAGTATATCGCCTCTTGTGTACCCGAAAGTTGAGCTAGTGATAATTCATCACGAGCATTGGAAAGGACAGATAATAGAATATGAATAGCTTATAAAAACTGGTCTTCAGTTTTTGAGTGATAAATTTTAATGGGGGCAAATAATTAGAGCTATTACTGCAGCAAAAAGGGCTTTAAAATTCCATTTGCTTCTGCCTTCCACATTGAAAAGTAATTTAATTTTTCCATAAACCATAATACTTTTACTGCACAAGATTTATATTGAATACTGCTAGATAGAAGTAGGACTGGAGAGATGGAGTGTGTTTTCCATGTATTTTTTTTTCTCTATAGTGTGTTTGACAGCACAGTCCTATCAAAATACTCTTGTGTGCAGTGAGATGGAAGATGTTTCTTAAAACCCAGCAAACTTTTTGAACATATCCCCACAGCAAAGTTGCCTCTTTAGTATAGTCAGATTCACACCTAAAAGCATTTTTACTTTCTGCTTTTTAACTCTCTAAGGCATCTCTGTCTCTGTCCCATTTTCAATTTTATAACATGAAAAGAGAGAGACTAATTGGAATATATTTTGCTTCTGAGAGTACTGTGAGAGGAAAGAGGAATGTTGAAAAAATTGAAAATGGAACATATTAAGATGATTAAGAAAAACAGAATGTGGCTAATAGTAGTTAGAGTAAAGGGAGCAGGCAGTGAGGTAAATTAGACAGTCACAGATAAAGAGTCAAGATTTTCAGTAGTCAGTGAAACTTGAGTTAAAGTATCCATGCAAGTTTTTTGACCATGTTTTGGGGAGGAGAATATACTGCCTATGGTTCCAGAGAGGCTATGAAATGCTATTAATTCAAAGAATTCTTTGTTAACCCTTCTCCACAGCTTCTCCAGAATTTTTTATGCTCTTACATGGCAGACTTTCACAAGAAATTAGGTCCTTGAATACATTTGTCTGTTACTTTCCAGTTATTCCATTATAAAGTGTTAATAGTATCGTGGTGGCTGTGTTTCATTTTCTTGACTTTTTTTGATGGGTTCGTTTCTGCAGCTTTTAAATACTTAAAAGAAAGATCACACCTTGGAAATATTTTATGTGATTGTTTCATTCCTTTCAGAAGAAAAACTACTGTATGTAAAAATTTTTGTGAATCTGGATCTGGCAGCTAGAGCCAAGCATGATGGGAGCAGGTGCTCTACAAGCTTTTCCCTGCAGCTCTGCCAGCAGAGCTCACTGCAGTCCAGCCAAGCTCATGTCATCTCATTACTGGCTGTCTCCTGGGCAGCCTGGCAACTGGGCCAGCTTTCTTTTATGTTGATAAAGAGCAAATTGGACTAGATTGCAGCTATTTAATTCAGTTCACTTCTGAAACACATACCACCTGGGTATTGTCACAGCCCCAAGGGCAGCAGTAGGCTTTAAGTACCCTGACCAGCTTCACCTGCTCCTGGCTCCCACCTCCACTCCCTTCATTTTCCACTTGAGCTTAGGTCTGCTTCCCTGGTCTGTGTCATAGATGTGCCCTTTTCTGTCTCCTGCATAGATGGTGTGGCCTGTCCTTCTGCTCTGTGGGGTGGTTCCTGCTAGTGCTGCACTCACCTCTGGCTCCTGCTCATCTTCCTGCACAGAGCTGCCTCGCTTCTGATGCTGCTCGAGAGGTAGGTCTTTACAGAGACTCCAGAACTTTGCAGTTGTATGCAGAAAGCTCAGAAATGCTCGAGAACTTACGCAAACATCATTTTGATCTAGAAAAGTGGAAGATGCTTCCTACAGGTAAGTAGTTGGAACGTTTTATTCACATTGTAACCCCTTAGGTAGTTTCGAATACATAAGCTTAAAGTGACTAACTCAGCATGGTGAAAGAGCCATGTGGCTCAAGGCAGAAATTCAATCCTAATCCCCTTGTTACCCATCTGCTCAGTTAGTGAAGTGGATTCATATGAGAAAACAGGCAATTAAAAGTTGTTAGTGTTGATTTTATAGGTGATACTGAGAATTCATGCAATATCTGTCTAGTTCAAGTTTTCTGTACTTGCATCTATTCAGAAAACAGGCATTCTAACGTAGGAAGGAAAAACACCTCTATCATACTTGGTCATATGTGTCAGTGCCTTGATGTAAAATAAATGCAACTAATCTTTTCTCCTCAAACACTTGTGAAACCTAAAAAAGAAAAAAAGGCAACTATTAGAAGAAAACTCTCTTAAGTACTTGCTGATAAGATAAGCTTGCATTTGTCTGTCTCCTCTTTCTCCAGCAATATCAGCTTCCTGCAGCATGGTTCCTTTAAACTCAGTATATTTTGTGCTTGGCTATTAATTATACCTTCAAGATGTTAAAAGCCTTGGAATCTAAATATGTGATTTTTTCTCAGTATTAAAAAGCCTCATGTGCTCAAGAAGGAAATCAAAGAATAGGGCAGTACTCAGAGCCAATAGTTTTGGCATTATTATATGTTCTGTTTGTCTCACTTTCCAGTATGCTTAGTCCTCACAGCAAAAAGAAAATGGCAAAATAAAATTAATGTTTATGTGGCCTTACTATATCCCTTCTTTCACTGGTGCTTCCTAAACTGAATTCACATTAATTTTCTGTGAAGCTGTTTGTTATTTGTTTAAGAAAACCCAGCCGGAAATCTCAAACCGTAGCAATTTCACACCTGCTCCCCCAGACCAAAGTTTGTTAATCAGCACAAAAGCAATGTTTCCAAACTCAAGTATTCAGAAGTGCTCTGTGCAGAGTCCCTCGCAGGTGTTCGTCACAGGAGGTGCCTCAATGATATTTCTTAACTAGGTACTTTTAAACCATTCTATTCTGAAATCTCGTACCATTATTCATTTAATTTCTGACAGTGTAGTTTACTGCAGTTCATACGAACCAGTGCCAAATAGACATAAATGTACTCGATTTTTTTTTTGTTTTAATATCTTCTTGAAGATTTCATTTTTAATCAAAACTATCCTTCCTAAACCTCATCTACCTTCCATTTCTTTCCCCAGAGGCCTCATTTGAGGCCCATGGAACTCACAGGAAATTGTTTCAATGTATTGTCAAATCTTGAAATTTGAAAGCTTTGAATCAGCTTTCAAAACTGTGTTTCATGTGGAAAAACAATGCCAGTACCTTTTCCTTTTTTTTTTTTTTAAAAAAAAAAAGGCCCACACTTGTTTTGAATAATGTGCATTCCTTGAAACCATACAGTGCCTTGTTGAATTCAGTTGTATGTTGGGTAATTGAAAATAAGTATTTCTTTCACGTCAGAAAACAACCTTCAGTGGATGTCTGCTGTTCTGTATTGAACTGTTAAATATAGTAATTTTTGTATTGTAGTAGCATTTTTTGTAAACAAGAGCAAAACTGTTTTTCAGCACGAGGGGTTTTGTTCTGTTCTTGCAAAAAGAACCCTCAGAATAACTTACAGGCCCTGAGGGGAAAAAATCTGGCACTTGTCTTAAAACCCTCTGTGCTGTAGTACAGTCCCTGTGGCTGGACAGTGGATCTGCAGTTGTTTGTGCCGTAAATGGTTAACTTGGAGCAGCTGTCCATGGTAGAACCATAGGGAATGTTCTGCATGTAAAAACAGGACTAAATAGGTTTGAATACTTTCCTTCTTGTAGCATTTCTCTGTCCCTGAATATGGCCCAGGCACACGTTGCAGAGTAGATTGGAATCAACACATCTCAGGTGATTCCAGCAAGTCATCTTTATCAGATACGTTTTGCTTATAAGAGCAGGTGCTTTTTGATAAGCAGCCACATTCTAAGAAGTGGGTGGAATGTGGGTTTAGGCACTTCTTCAGTTGCCAGACTGACCCATTATCAGATAAATCACAACTTTAAATTCCATTCAATTAGAACTTGTCAGATACTTCATAGCATTTTCTATTTACAAGTCTTATATATCTAGACTTTTTCTTTTCTCAGAGTACTCACATTCTTTTAAGATCAACTTTTACAAATATATTTTCCTCTTTATTTGTAAACTGTTTGCTTTAACAAATAACTAGTGATATTCATTGCTGTTGTCATGGAATATTGATTTTGGTTTTGGAGTGGTTTACTCAGGTTCTTTTAATACTAGAAAAATTACTAATGTCTGAAAACTTTTATTACAAGTTCTTTCCTTAAATGAATGATTGAAAA
>VYXB01004468.1:123054-136233 GCA_013397135.1 Pachyramphus minor | reverse complement strand
GCTCCTTTGAGGGACACACACACAACCCATCCCTGCAGCAGGCAGTGCCAGCCCCACCCCTCCGTGCCCTGGGACAGCTCCCACAGCCCAAAGGGATGGAGTCAGGCCCTCTCAGGAGACACGTGAGCCCCTGAACAGTGTGCATCCACAGCATGTCCACACGTGCATCTAAATCTCCAGGCTGATGAGTCTCACAGCTCAGGCTGAGGGAAACAGACCTACTGTGCCCTCTCTGCAGTTCCTTCACAATTTCTTTCAGAACTTCATTTGAATCAAGGGACTTTTTCTCTCCTGGAGGTGGGTTCTTGCCTTTCACAGGACCCAAATGGGAGGCAGTTCCATTTGACATGAAAGGCTTTGAGAAAACCAGAGCCCAGCCTGTGAGGTCAGCAGGGACAGGCTACTCACCCATGTGATGTGAGATGGGTTCATGTGGAGCAACCAGCACCGGACCTGGAGAAGTCCTCCCTGCGGACAACCCTGTAACTCAACAGGCAGAGAAGGTTCTGTCACCTGGCTCTTGCCATGTTTTCAATGGTTATTCTTCAAGTGGATATTGAGATTTACCTGCAGAAGGCCTGAAGGGCTCCAAAACTTCACGCAGCCAATTTAAAGGAGAAGCATTCCCAGAGCCTTCATTTAGAAGAAAAGAGGGATGGGAACCATTTCCATTGCATGATCTCTTTCTGCCTCAGAGAACTGTGGCACTGCAAGGGGGTTGGGGAACACTGAGAGGGCCAGATGTCAATGGACACGGCCAGAGCTGCAGAGGGGCCTGGGCAGCTCTGGGCTGGCTCCTGGCTGCTCTCCACACTCTTTCCAGGCCCTGTGCAACATCCCTGGAGGAGCAGCTGGAGCAGCCAATGGCCCCTTGGGCCTCTCTCCCTCACCCAGAAATCCCTGGCTAAAGCCCTGGGGAAAACCCTCCCTGACACTTCCCGGGGAGAAGAGCCCGCTGGGCCGGGAAAGGTGCCCCAGGCCGCCGGCTCACCTGCTCCCCGCGCTGGCACCGGAGCAGCCTGGGCAGCCCTGGCGTGCAGGGCCACTGCCAGGAGGAGGAGGAGGAAGAGGCGGAGAGCAAGGGCCATGGCCCCTCGCCCTCACACCGTCCTGCAGCTACTGCTGCTGCCGCTGTCCTGACACCGCTGTTGGACAGTGTCTGTCCAGTGATCTCTGTCAGGAATCTCTGTCAGGAATCACTGTCCAAACACCACCAACTCTGACTCGGCTGCTGCCGCTGCTGCCGCAACAGTTGTAGTGAGGGACCGAGTGGTCGGTCATTGTGGTGCTGTGGGACCAGGGGGCTCTGTGACCTCACAGCCCTGCTGTGACCTCACAGTCTGGGTGGGATTGTGTGGGCACAGATCTCAGGAGCTGCCCTCCCAGCGAGGGGAGCACGTCCCGCCACGCAGCTCTGTCCAATTGACTTGTTTGCATGAGAACTGGTTTATATGACATTGCACAAGTGAGACGTGTCATGGTTCTACCTGCAATATCAATGCCCAGTCCAACATTCCACTCCTGTCGGGGATTCCCACTCTGCAGGCAGCACCTGCAGCTCTTCCCCCGCCACGCCGACACCGAGTGTGTGCTGTGCACTCAGTGCTGGGTTTGGCCCATATTTAAACAGGGAAGGACTCGATGCCGTCATTCCTAAAAATAAGGCAAGGCAGGCAATCAGGGCAGCTGCAGAAACGCCAGCACCGTGGGCCCGTGATCCGTCCCTGCCTGCTCCATCCAAGTGATGGGACCTTTGTTCCAGCACAAGGCTCAGCCAACACCAGCAAGCAATGAATCCATTGCAGACTGGACTTCCACGAGACTAAAGGAAAAAGGCTGGGTGTCCCTCTCTTGCAATTTAGGCTCCCAATTCCCTTGAGAGCTGCAATAGCATTTGCATTTGGGCAGCCATGGGCTTCCAGTGACTGGAACGGAGAAACACCATCCTTGGAAAGAGAGAACAAGCTCTGCTGCAGGGAAAGGGATGTATTAAACACCAAGAGTGAACATGGAGCTCTTGATTTGTGAGAGCACTTTGTGTTTCCACTCTCTCTGCCCCAAGAACTGAACAATGTCCACTGTCACTTTATCCTTTGCTGACTTCAGACAGCTTTGGATCCAAGTACTTGAACTGTAACATCTGTCCAAGTATCTCAGCTATGACAACAGGGAATAAGAAGCCACTTTTTGGTGTGTTGTGACATTTGCTCTCCAGATGAATAAACTGAGGGCAGTTGCTGTAAAATGGCTGCACAACCGCCCCTGCCCATCACAGGCAACAGGAGGATGGAGCTAAGGTGTGCTGAACCTACGGGCCAAGCAGCCAGAGATCCTCCTTCAGCCCTGGCTGCATTGCAGCCCCACTGAGCACCAAGCAGAGGGCTCTGCTGAGAGTTACTGGTTTAGAGGGCCAAACTTTTTAAAGAAAAAACCCCAGGATTAGCCACTCTTCCCAGGGAGAAGCATTGAGGCTCTCTGCCCCTCAACACCTTGTGGGCCATGGTCACTGCCATCTAAGCCGTGGCCTCGGAACTAACAATCCCAGGCTCCCGTTGGTGTGGGAGGCCACGGGCTCAGCTGTACCCCCGCAGTGCCTCCTGTGCCCTGGCGAAGCACCGGGGCTGTCAGCGTGTGTTTGGCTCCATTAGGTGTCAATAGGTGTTCTTGCAAAGTTTGTCGTGCGGTGACAAGTGCCTGGCTGCGCAGTTGTCAGACACAGAGAGGTGCAGTGAGCCCAGAGACAAGGGCACGAAGCAGCAGCAAAGAATCCGCAAGCCCCACTCTGGAAACGCTGGGGACCCTTCCCCTGCTGGCCGTGCAATGGGGACAGGGTGGGCGTGTGGGGAAGGCTGTAACCCCCCGGACCTCTGTCTCTGGGGAAACGGGGAGGGACCTGCGCTCCGGGCAAGGGAGAACAGGGGCTGCGAGCTCTGCGCAGGGGAGGGACCTCAGCGGGGGTCTGCAGTGGGGTCTCCCTTGTGCTCCTGTGAGGCAAGGTTGGGGATCCAAAGATCCTGATGTGACTTCAGGGAAAGTCTCAATAGAGACAGTGAGTTTTCAGTGGTTTACTGCAGCAGTTGTTACAGGGGAGGCTCCTGCTGATACAGAGGTGACCTTCTAATGGGAGGGGAATTTTGTGGAAGAACAGAGAAAGCAGTAGAGGCAAGCTGGGTCCTCCTGTCCCACCCTGCTGCTGGCCCATTGTCATCCTGCTGCAGCAGGATTTGGTGAGGATTTGAGAGTCAGCATGCAAGGCAGTTCTGATGAGTGTGAGGAGAAATCTGCCCACACACCACCCACAGCTGCAAGGCTGTCCCACAAAGCTGTGTATGAGGAAGTGACAAGGAGTATTTGCTGTTCAAACATTTAATAGAATCATCACAGAGTCACAGACTGGTTTGGGCTGGAAGGGACCTTAAAGACCATCTCATTCCAACCCCCTGCCATGGGCAGGGACACCTTCCACCAGCCCAGGTTGCTCCAAGCCCTGTCCAACCTGGCCTTGGACTCTTCCAGGGATCCAGGGGCAGCCACAGCTTCTCTGGGCAACCTGTGCCAGGGCCTCCCCACCCTCACAGGGCAGAATTGCTTCCTAATATCTAATCTAAATCTACTCTCTGTCAGTTTGAAGCCCTTGTACACAGTCTCTCTCCATCTTTCTTGTAGGCTCCCTCAGGTACTGGAAGGCCACAGTTATGTCACCCCCATTTGCATCACTTGGGTCACAAATTAATTAAGAGGCTGCTACTAAAGTCTGTAGCTTTGAGTATTCATTCAGATGGGCTATTTTTGGTTTATCCATGGTGGGTTCAACCAGATGTGGTGACCAGTTTGACCATAATTGTAAACACACTTGTCAGTGAACCAAAAAACATACTACATAAAGAAGTGCCCAGTTCTACACTATCCACTTACATGAGCTGTGTGGAGGTAATTTTTTGAATGCCAACGCCTGACATGAACTTCAGAAAGGTTATTCCAGCTGGAGCTAATGATATGTGAAAGCCCTTGTTCATTACACTGATTTAAACAAAACTGACCTGGTTTCTGCACCCCAAGCGTATTGGGGCATAGAAATAAAAAGCTAAAATACACAGCTAAAGTAAATAAATAGCATCAGGAATTGGGGTTGGCTCTTTGGAGCTGTTAACTGTAATGAACTCAAAGAATTTCTTGGGAAACTAAGACACTTGCAAATGCATTTTAGTGTTCCCAAGCCTGACTGCTAAAGGCATGCTAATGTGAAACTGCTTGTCATGTTGCCTTCCCTCGTTACAAAGCTGGGTTTGTGCATGTGATTCACATGTGATATTTTCCTTGCAAGTGTGCTTATTTTAGGATGATTCTGTCAAAGTACTTGTATGGATCTGAATTTCACATAAAATCATCCAACAGTTGAAGCAGCTATAAGTTATGTATGTTTCAAACTGCTCTATTTTTATCTTTAAATATTAGTCATTTACATTAATGAATAAAAATATTTTGGAAATGGACAGATTCTTGTTTAGCTACTTAAATATATCAAACTGGCATTCCAGTCCACATCCAAAGGCTGTAATCCAAAACTGCAGTTATGATGATATTCCAGTTCTTTCTGTCTTATTAGATAACAAGGTCTCTACAAAGTGTGTTGCAGATAATATGTTAATTATTTTTAATATTATTATGTTATACTTATTTATGCAAGATTTTGCTGAACATAAGTACAGATCAAATTATGTCCTTACTAAGATTTCATAATGAAGTGGGTTTTCATTTAAATAAAAGTTTAGCTAATAAGGTAACATTTTACTCTTACTCTAAGCACTTAAAATGCAGAAGTCAATTTTCTGTTAAAAACAGTTTAAAGCTTTCTTAGCCAGAAAAAGTCTAAATTAAGGGCTTGATAACTAATACTCAACACAATGTGTTTCTCGCCTGCAACACCGTTTAGAAACACATTGGTTACAATTATTAAAGAGATCTAAAGGAAAATATTACCTGCTGTCAACAGCAGACCTCAAGATCTGTCCATTATTACTCTTTGCCTTATTTTAAAATTTCTAAAAGGAAAAGCAGTTTCAATGGTTCAGCCAATATTTATTTTCTGCAAAGTAAAATAAAATAACATGAATGTAAACAAATGTAATCCATAAATATTAACTCAGTTCGTCAAACCTTTGTGTATCATGGCACTGAACTTATGGCAATGGTGTAACTTGAAAATAATGTTTCTTGCCAATAACAGAGGTTTTCTAAATCAATGAACACATTTGAGAACAGGAGAACCCTTCACAATATGAAAGCACAGTACCTGAAAACCAAATGCTACAGAGTATGGTCACACAGGAGCTCTTCTTTAAAACTGTGTAGATTGAACAACTGCCACTAAAACTCCCTCTAAAAAAATAAAATGATTTGTTAGTAACTACTATTACCTAAAGTTAGGTAGATCATGCCCAGTAGCACAAAATACAGTAGCTGGAAAATGCAAAATAATTTGGTAGGCCCATCTAATTCTTCGGCAGAGCTTGCAGAAATCAAGAAGGATTCTCTGTTCCTTCCTTAATCCTTTTCCTTTTTTCTTCCAGTGTTTGTTTAAATACATTTTTCAAGGTATTGTAAACATATGGTCCATTTTCAGAATCGAAGCTTGTCTAATAAAAGAGAAAAATCTCAGTTCAGTTGTTAAATAGATGGCACACAGCAAAACCCAAAGTAGATGCCCAACATTCTTAAAAAGCAGCTTTGAGATTTATCAAAGGAAGTATGTGTTTGATGATGGAGTGCTTCATGCTACGTGTTTTCAGTTTTATGCTGACTAGACATTGAAATAAACTGTAAAAGGAGAAATGTCATGACTGTTTTAACAGGTGACACAAGAGATTAGGAAGCAGCATGGGGAACATTCTGTTCCAATTCAAATTTCCTTGGCTGAATCTGCAAAGAAAGCAGCTCTGAGCTGAGCAACAGCTTCACCTGTCACTGTTACTGGATGATCCCAAAAGCACAAGTTATTATCCACATCCTGCATTACAGGGCTGAACCATAACTGGATTGCAGTGTCATTTCAGAAAATGGTTTAATCTGATGGAAAGACTTCAAGTAGCACAGAACCTACCAAAGCCTTTGGTAAGGTACTCCCAGTGATTAGTTAGTCTCATCACTCAGAAATTACCTTTTCCCTAATTTGAAGATGCCCATGAACTGGCAGTGGTCCAGAAACAGAAAAAGGTGACTCAAGGATTAAGGCTGTAGAGACAGTTTTATTTTGTTGAGAATATTTGCTACCCTTTATATAGGCTGATTATTATAAAATGTAAACTCTGAACTAAATAAATGTGAAGGAATTACTGTAACTTTTCTCACAGAGCCCTTCCTGATTTAAACCAAGTAAATACAATGCCATGGACATTTATTTAAAGTTACTTGCCTTGGTGAAAGCTTTAATAGCACGAGCAAGTAAGGCCTCCTCCACATCACCTGGCAGCATCTGCAAGTTCACCACACAGTGTAAAATACAAAGGATAGTCTGACACTGCTCCTGGTGGGTGAAAGGAACAGCAGCTCATTAGAACAAATATCTCCATGAAAAACATTTTAACATTCAGGTGTTGTTAACTGCTGGTTAAATATCAGGCTGTGCCTTCCTGTACTGAAACCTTCAGGTGCAGGAGCTGGGGAGGGAATTGCCACAAACCCAAAGAGCCTCCACACAATTATTTCAGTTGCAATGGGAAAAACTCCTCTCAAGTACCACAAACTGCTCTGGGAATTTCTAGGAGGTCAGATGTGCATCTGGAGACTTATTTTTCAAGCCCCCCTCCATGAACAGTAGTGTTCATGTCAATTGGCATAGAACTGGTGAGACTTCATCTTTGTAGCCCAAAATGCCAAGCATGTTTAGGGCTCCTTCCCCATCTAACTCAGGATGATCTTGCATCTCCCTTCATCCTTCCAAGTGCCCATAACCACTAAAGGAAGCTGGCAGGCAGACACCTGAGCAAGGAGGCATAAAGGGAGCAACAGGTCTTGTTGGCTGCCTCTTCCCATCCCTTTTCCAGCTTAAGAGCATCCTTAATTCAGGCACTGGAGCACCTGCCACACAAGCAGCCTGCTCTAGGCAGCCCTGTTTTGAGCTTGAGTTGGACCAGAAGATGTTCAGAGGTCCCTGCCAACACAGCTCTTGTGGGATTCTGAAATAATGCAGGATGAGATAAGGAAAGATAAAATTATTATTCCTTTCCCAATCATTTACAGCAGGTGCGCAGCGGTTTTTATTTATTGTAAGTAGAAGGATAAAACTCTGATAGAGTGGAAGAATTCTTGAGGAAGAAACATGATGTTTTTAGATAAACTTGGGAACTCTGAATGTCACGTCATGAAGATGGTAACTGCACATGAAGTTCTGACAACCTCTTGATTAGAAGCTGTATTTTTGGGTACCTGGAAAAGTAAAAGGGGCTCTATTTTCTTCAAAAATACTTCAGAACCAAAGAATTCCCAACAAATTAATTGTAAAATTAAGAGATCAAGAATGGAGAATTCTATTTATTTTTTAATTTACCTCGTAAATTTACTTTCCCTTTGGGGAAAGCACAACTAAACAGTTTGGATCACAAGTACCTATTTTTCATAGGGATTTCACAGCACAGGTGGCCAATGTTCTAACTTCTGTAGAAAAATTAGGCCTGGCTGCTGCTTCTTTGAATTAGCAGATTCTTCCTGTTGCTTGTCCCAGCTCTCCCAAAGCTGCCAGATTAAGATGTTTGCACATCAAACAGGACAAGCATGAAGTACAGCTGCCAGATGTGACAGAGCAAAAGCCATCCATGGAGTCACAGAGCAAAGGTTCCTCATCTTTGCCTCTGGATCTCAAGGTGCAGAATATACAGGACAATGTGCTGGAGCTCAGCTGCTCCTGGGTGGGGTTCAAGGATTGTGTCTGGTATTTTTCTTGCAACGTTCATCACCCCAGTATTGATTACAACTCATACTATTCCATACAGAATGAATTCTCATCCTGATTTTTAAAAGGCTTTTTAAAAAGTGCAATTCCCTTGCCCAAAGTTAAAGGATGAATTGACAGATTCCTTTTGATACCTTTCTCAGCAAGTAGAGTGCTTCCTGTGACTCTGTGCAATTTTTTGCCAGCATGTCAACATCATCTTTGGATATAACAGGTTCTTTAAGCTGCTCTAGCCAGGACCACATCAAGCTGCAGAGGATAAAAGGATCTCTCTCGGTGCAGATTTTATCCCAAGCTCCATCTCGAGAATTCAGTTCTTTCTTAAAACAAAAGAAAGTAAAACAAAACTAGAAATGCATCATCTATTCACCACTGCCAACATTCCCTTTGATTGCAGCAGTACTTGGCTGCTTATGTTTCAACAGGAAAAAACTAAAAAGTTACCCAAAAAAATCTGTATTTTTTTTCCAAAGTATCAACATTAATCAGCAGTAATACAAGTGATTCTTTAAAACAGAAGGGTGACATAAACAGCGCAGCTGAGAGCCTCCCAATACTCTACTGGAATACATAAACCAGCTTTGCATTCCAACTTCAAAGCAAATGTTGCTGGGAGGATTTGGGTCTGAGGATAAGCAATTTAGTTTCTACGAAATTCTTTTTCTCTTACTCACAGAGTCCTCTGATTAGTTCTGAGAAAGCATTGATCAAAACCAACACAGGTCTACCTTATAGTCTGTGCTATTTTTTGCTACCAGCAGCCAAGTTACAACCAAAGATAATGGCATCAATTTTCCCTGGGTAGAAAAGTGAAGGAACACATCCTGAGATGAGGTCTCTACCCTCCTGCTACAGACCAGAATTTGCAGGTGCAATTTGCCAGCCTGTGAAAGAGCTGGCCCATAGCTGACAACTACAATTATTTACTGAACCACATATAAACTGCTGTCCCAATGTGCCACTTCAAAGCTCCACGTGGTGTTTCTGCCATTCTAGGAATTAACCAAGGTGAAACATGCAGAGCCCATAACAGGGAATCGAGTTAAAAATTACCTGCCATACTTCTACCTTCTGCTTCACTTCATCCTCTTCCAGAAATTCATTTATATCTGCAAGTGCTTTTGCTGCCAAAACTCTCCGGGCTTCCAGACTTAGTTCTGACTGCACAATAATGTGTGGAATTGTCTCCGACACATCTCTGCTACCATGGCTTTCATATCCAATGGAAAAGTTCACTTTGGAAGAAGACTCAGAGTCCTCGGAGGCGCAGACTGTCCTGCCATACACGTTAGTCTTGCGTTCCTTCCCGGGATCCACCTCCTTGGCAAAGCTGTGCCTCGGCATCCCGGGTTCCCTGGCGTTGTGGATGGAAGCGAGGCCTGAAGAGAAGGTTCTGCTGCGTTGGACTTCTTTGGTGGAGCTCCTTCTGTGGTACAGCGAGGATCCGTCTTTCCGTCCGTCCAAACTAAACCTGCCCTGACTCCAGAACACGCACGTGTTGCGCACTAAGGCTTCTTTGTTTAATTCCAGCCGGGGCTTGGGTTCACCTGTGGCAGAACATTCCTCACCACTGTTCTGCTTGAGTTTGTTGCACCGCAATATCTGAGCAGGCACTGTCCAGGCAGTGTTGTCTTGTTCTAGAAGAAACTCAGTTCTCCTTAAATCTGACTCACTGTAGCTTAGACGCCTTCTCAGATGAGTAAGAGGCTGAAGGCATTCGACATTCCTTCTTTTACAGAAAGAATCACATTCATGACCCAGGGAGCAATGAGAATCCTGGGTCTCAAAAGCAGAGGAGTGGGTGTGGGATGAGTCTGACATCTCGCTGTCCTGCCTGGCAAGATCTTGGTTGAGCTGTGTGGACACCAACCGAGAAACAGTCTTCTCGATCTCAGCTGAGAGGTCTGGGATGTCCAACAGCTCTGCCTCTACCACCTGTCTGTTTTCAGCCAAGTCCAGCAGCAATTTGCAGACCAGGTAAACCAGCTTTGGCACATGTTTGAGGTGCCTGCTCTCGTAGCCGTGGAGCAGGTGCCTCTGCCGGGTCAGGTACTGGGACAGGGTCACTGTGTGAGCCCTGGGCTCGCAGCAGGCAAACACATTTCGCAGGGGAACCAAGAACTGAGTGAACTCCCTGATGCACAGTAACTGCCCCCTGGTCTGGATGGAATTAGGCCTTTTGGCTCTGACAAAAAGAATTGCTTGATCAGCACTCATTCTTGTGGCAAAAACTAAGTAGCAAGCTATTAGAACACCTGGAAAATACAGAGACAAGATTAGTTAAAGAATGGCCAGACTAAAGCAAATACTCAGTGGAAATACAGGATAGAAATTAATATAAGTAAGGACACTCTATTTAATCATAGTTGCATTTGATGAACCACAGGATAGTAAAGCCCTTCTCACTAATCCCCCAGTGAGAGCTAGTTGCTCACCACAGCATCTCCAAGAGTTCCATCATTTGTGGACATAGGAGCAATGGGGGCTTCTGTGGGAAGGACACAGGCAAAAAGGACTTGAAAATAGCAAATGGAATTTTAGCTGCTCCACCAAATCCACCTGACCTAACAGTGATTGGCAGGTTTGTGAATGTGAAATAAATACTGGACAATGAAGGTGTACCAGGTGATTTTTTCCCACCCAAAACCACCTGCCACATTTGAATGAAATGGAATCGTGATACAGATTAAAAAATTCTCTGACCTTAGAAGTTTCTGGTTTTACTATACTAAGACTGATCTCCTCTAGCCATTGAGAACATTTTGACAAAGCAGGTTAGCACTTTTAACCATTTTATAGGTGTACATCTAGCAAAGATATAGAATCTAAACTAATGATTTACAGAGACACTTTTTGGCATTTTTACAAAATCTATTGTGTTGACCCTGCAGTAGAGCACATACCTGTCCTCCCAAGTCCTGCATGGCAGTGAACAGCCACCCTCCCCTCCTGCAGGGCAAAAGCCATCACTTTTACCATGTCAAGTATAGTAGTGAGAGATGCCACACCATAATCCTTCCATCCAAAGTTATAAAAATAAACTAAAAGAAAAAGAGAGGAGACAGTGATTTTCTGCCGTGCCGAATGTGAACTGCGTAGTACTATATCCAAAGATGACTAATAACAAATTTTAGTGCTAAAACTGCATAATGGAGCTTATAAATCCGACTACATCTTGTTTGCAAGAGAATATTTTCTCATTTCTTTTTCTATTCAAAGATACACAAAGGTACCAAAGAATTATCAAAGTGAAGTTCAGCTGGAATGTAAAAGCTGTAACAAAACTGAGTGATTGGGGCAGGAATCCTGAGCAATATATAGGGACAGGGTAATTTTTTTTTTTTTAGAAATAAAAGCACTTCTTCAGTCAACAGCTGCTTCTTACAGAGAGGCACTTTCCCTCTTGTCCTCACACGGAATCACCTTTTATAGTCTAGATAAGAAAACACGAGTTGTACCAGAATTTGAAACATGGTTCATATATTTGTGAACACAGAATAAAAAGGAAAATTTAACTAACTGTTGCCCTTTCTTTATTTTAAAGAGCTGAACATAAACCCTCCATCTCTCTCCACATAATACATGATCTTCAATAATGTGTTATTTGCTCTTGATTATATTTGCCAAGTTTCATGTTTACATCCCATTCTGTGCAACGTTTCTTACAGAGCTGCTTTTAACACACAGGGATTCAAGTAAAAATCTCTCTAAGTGCCAAAGTCAATAATTAATGAGGAAGAGCAGCAGGAGGGAACTTACTTCCAGCCTCCATAAAGGCTTCAGGAAGGTAGGTGAAGCCACTCTCTTGTTCCAGAGGATTCCCACAGCTCGCATGCTCCCCAGGACGCTGGAGGTTAATTACGGTTTTTATGCCATATCTTAAGGAAGGAATAGATGAGTCAAAGTATTACATGCAGCCAAAATCTCATTATCCCTCATTTTCTGAAACACACATTTGTTCTTAGTGGAGAATAAATCTTTACCTGCAGAGCGTTAAAATGAAAGGACCTTTATCAACAATCCAAATCTATGTTGAAAGAGAAAATGGATCAGGAATTACACTAGTGATACTTACAATAAATAATGACTGAATTTGTTACCTTTCAAACTGCTCAATAATGTTGTACTTTTCAATTAATTCTGTTGAGGGTCGAGCCATAGCCAGGATGTTATCTGTTATCCTGAGAAATTAGAGAAGTAGGTAATAATGTGGTTATGAAACATTTCTTGGGTATGACCCTACCAAAATAAGAATACTGTTATATTCAAGAAAAACAGAAATACCCGGCTGATTAATTAGAAATGATTTTTTAAAAAATCCCACTATCCCATAGTATTAGTGGTATATCTTACTAAGCTGATCCAGATACAACATTATCAAAAGACCATTACTGGAACTGTTTAAATGCCAGGACATAAGTGAAAATTCCTTTGAATAGAAATCTGGACTCGGATCCCTGTTTGGACCTTTAAAGTTTGTAAATGCCCTTTAATTATCTGCTGTCTGAAAAAAAGCCAAACCCAGTGAGAATGCAAAGCTACATTTCACGTGACTCTTGCTGCACATGAATGTCCCTCTGAACACATACCCACAATACTTCATCTGCCCTAAGTGTTCTTACTTTTCAACTCTACCACGAACATGTTTAATTAGTTTGTACCTTAGCCTGTAGGGTTTTTTTTTTACAATTTGTGGCAGAGAGGTATTTATTCCTTTGGACCTGAACCAAAGTTGCTGTCAGTCAACAGAAATCTCTCAGCATTACTGGGCAGCGCATGGTGGCGATTATTAAGTCTAATTCCCAATCGATCAGCAGCTGATTGGGAAAACAAAAGCAGCTGCTTCTCACCAGGAGGAGTAGAGCCCTTTGATGGCCTGTTCCTGGTCACTCCAGCGAGCAGGGTTCTCGTACTTGCAGGCCCGTCCCCCGCAGGCCATGGAGCACTGCATGTGGCCGGGGATGACGTGCCGCAGGCGCTCCCCCACCTTCGTGTACTTGGCTGTCGGGCGCCTCGAGCCTCCTGCAGGGACAGCGGGCAAAGCCAGGCTTAGTGAGGCCTCGACATCCAGCTCCGCCTTTAAAGCGTCACTTTAGACTTAGAGTGGGGAAGTTACCAACAGCAGAACGACATAAATATACACCTGGAGATGTATAAATATTAATTATGTGTTCTGTAATATAGAGATGTTAAATAGACTATATACTTAGAAATATAGAGAAATATATAAA
>VYXB01004468.1:108373-122389 GCA_013397135.1 Pachyramphus minor | reverse complement strand
CAACGTCACAAACAGCAGAAATATATAAAAATATAACTATTTATAAATACATATAAACATTAATTATATAGATATTAATTAAACTATATACTTATAAATTTATAAAAACATATTAAAATATATATTTCAGGCTCATTTTTCAGGTAAGGATTGTGAGGGGGAAAAACTGCTTGCAGTACTGGAGAAGTTGTTTTTCTCTGATGAAGTTAGAGGTGTGCAATAGCCCTTGCAACTGAAAAAAAAAAGGCACATTCCTGTTCATCCTGAAATCCAAAATAGTTATCCACATATTTGGTGTGTGCTTGAACGTGTGCTTCTGTTTTACCTGTTGTTTATAACTGAGCTGTCAGAGTAAAAAGCACGTGTTATATACATATATATAATAATACTCGAGTAAGGAATCAGTGAGCAAAATATAAAACACAGGAAAAAATCATTAAACCGCTATTTTATCCACATACATAAAACACAGCTCACAGAACCGAAGCACGGTCGCACAAATACAATACCCAGCGCCGCCGACAGTCTTTAATGAAAAGTACTTTACTTTTTTTTTCGGGAAAAGTTGCATCCAGCTCCTCGGGGCTGAGGGACGACAGAGCCACCATCACGCGGTGGGTGGACGAGGAGAGCAGCTCCACCACGGAGCTCCGGCGCCTCTGGCTCATGCGGAGGAGGGGGTCGGAGGAGGAATGCCTCCGACCCTGGAAGAAGTGGCTAAAGATGCTGGCGGCCGAGCGCCGCCGCGGAGAGCCCTGCATGGTTCCCCGGGCCGCTGCCGCCTGCGCGGGGCACACCGAGGGCACGGCAACTCGCTCAGCGCTGGAGCTGCCCGAGCAGAGCATCCCTGTGCCGAGCATCCCTGTGCCGAGCATCCCTGTGCCGAGCATCCCTGTGAGCGCCGGTCCCCGCGGGCTGAGCGGTCGCCATGGCAACTGAGGATGCAGCCCTGGGGCTGCTCCCCTCGACAGGGATTGCAGGGATTGCGTCTGCTCGGGACAAATTGTTCCGCCGCTCGCTCGATGAAAATAGTTGCATTTCAAGTAGGTAATTTTCAAAACGCGCTGGGAACAACCGAACGTTTTCCATGAACAATGGGAGTATTTAGTTCCTTCTAAATAACAGGCATTCAGAACTTGCTAAGACACAAAATACTCGATTCGAAAGAACAATCAAAATGTAGCTGGAGGCTCTGCCTCCTGAGAGATCTGTAAGGAAGTACATTATACTCCCCCACCTCTTGGTTTAACATTCCACAGCCACCTCTCCTCCTCCACTTTTCTGCTCCAAAATGCATCATTAGCTGGGTAATGACTGGGATTAGTGTGTTCCTGAAATGGTTCAGCACTCCATGAATTGTGTGGACTGCTGGCCTGGACCATTCATATCTACTAACAAAACACAAGTTGTTATTCAAAACAAAAGGCTGATTTTTTTTTTTTCTGGCCACAGCTTCTTTATTATTAGTCCTGCAGCCTGAGAGAAAGCAGATAATGTGGAGGAGAAGGTGTGTCACTTGAGTGCTTCAGGCTTTCAAAGGTAGCTATGAGGTGGCAAATTGCCTCCCACTTTGCTAAGGAGGAGAATGAGGTGGCCAGAAAGATTCCAACACCCCGAAAAACAAAACTGTGTGGAGAACAGACTACAGCAATGCCTCTGTCACCCCAATGGCTGTGCATTAGGCTGCCCTGAAAGAGGAAGGCTTCTTATATTTAATTCTACTTCTCTTTCTCTTCCCAGAAATTTATCTTCAGTATGTATCAAATGATATTGGAGCCAGAAGTGAGCAAAATAAAATGCTGCACATCATTAGTTTCCTAGTGAATCTTTCAGGATTTGCAAACACCCACCCAAAATGGTAAGAAAGAATTGGATCCTGTAAGAGTTTAAATACTTTATTAGAAACAGGAGTTTTGGTGAAAGCACATTTTTGTTTTCAGAGAGCTAGGCAGTTTCTCAACACAAAAATCACACATTTAGAGACCTGACAAAATGAAAATTACAGAAAAGATCAACACATTATCCCCATGATGTGTTGATGAAAGAATGCAGTTTGGTATTGTTACAGACGTTTTAATTTTATAAACATGGATAATGTTTCTGTTTGGGTTTTTTAAATTATTTTCCATGGACTTTTTTTTTTTTCAGGATTGCTCTAAGCATTTTTTAATGAATGGCACATCAGAGAAAAATTCTTACCTGAACTCATATTTGCAAGGTACAGACTGCTCTCTATCAACGAAGAGTATGGGAGTTCATTTTGCAGCAAAACTCCTGCAGCCATTGCAGTACCTGTTGAAACAGGAAAATATGCACTGAAAATCTACAACAGAAGCTCAAAAAATTCAAAGTAAAGCCCAGAACCTGGCACCTGGTTAGAGAATTGTCCAAGGCTTAAGCTTTGGGCAGTCAGGATGGACTGCACTTAGCAGATTATCTACAAGCCTCCTCTACTCTCTTCCCTCCACTCTTGGTGTTTGAAATCACATCTAGGAGGATTCTTCTTTAACAAGAAAACTCAACACAAGAGTCTCTCTAAGCAGAAAACAGATTTTTGTTCTCATACTTTAACATTATTTCTAATATAAGGTGGGTTCTGCTCTAAAGACCTTCTGACAGAAAGAAAGCTGAAGGGAAGCTGTGAATCTGAACACATTAATCAGTTGCTGTGATGTTTAATTAAATCCCATTACATGGCTCTTGAGTAAAAGTTCTTACCCAATGTAAGATTTCCATTCTGTTTCTCTTATCTCTTTAGGGAAATAGCTGCAAGTATAACCAAAAAAAGTGCATGTTTTTATACCAAACTAAACATCTCTGCTGTATCATTAACTGTAGAAACTTTACTAAATAGATAAACTTTATGTCCCATATCCTGCAAAGACAGTATTAGGACTCAGCAGCATAAATAGAGTTTTAAGAGACAGATTTGCTAAAAAAAAGCAAACAAAAGAACATTGTGTGGATAAGGTGATACAACAGTCCTGTGCTGTAGAGATGCTGTTTGCTGTTCATTGTCCAGCTTTTACCTCTAGTTCTGCATGATTGTTTTTATAGTGAGTATTTAAATAGAACTTCATTCATTCAGATATTACATTATCTAGCACATAGCTTGAATGAATTATTCTTCCAACAGTGCTAATGGACTTTATCCCCAAAGTCACCCAGTGCAGCTCTGTCTTTTCCAAGATGCTTAATGGGGGGAACAGAAGCCAGATACACATTAAGAACCTTTAATATTGCTGCATCAGTCCTCTCAGAGGGATGGGGATTCCATCTGTCTGTGAATGCCAAAAACCCTTTGGGGATGTCAGTGATGCTCAGAAATGCATTTCCAATGTCAGTACATTCATAAGAATATGAATTGAGAAGAATCTTAATAAAGATTAAAGAGCATCTGGAGCATTTCACTACTCAGCTACTTGACCATCTGATCCCACACCCCAAAAAGTCAATCCTGCAGTAAACAGGTAGCAGTACTTGTATATAATTGCATTCTGTCTGGAGAAGCTCCAAACCCTCTATTTTTTTTATTTCCAGTGGACTTTGAAATCACTAAGTGATGGCTTTTATTATCAGAGGAAACTTCATACCAAAAGAAATAATTTTATTTTATCCCCAGAATTTCTGTTTAGAGTTAACAGAGTTGAATTAACAGAAATAGTTGGTTTCTATTTCTCAGAAAATTCTCTTAAAAATTTGTAATAGTTTGTCCACATAACATTTGAGAAAGACATGTCTCCTCCTATGAGCAGCAGAATCACCACCACTATGACTGGTTTTCCTATTTCTTTGTACTCAAGTGCTAGGAAAAAAATGAAATTAAATAGCAGTGATATTTCTATCATGTAAAACTATTTCCCCCCCCTTTTTTTTAACCAGGATTCAGGCTGACAAGGACTCTTAACTGAAAAGGCAAGAGATGGAGGTTAATCCAGAAGAGAATATACCTAAGGTGTTAGAAAATACTAAAATGATTCTTCTAAATGGCAGAGGTAAACTATGTGTATCTGTTGTATAACCAATTTTATTTCAGCAATACACCAAATCCATAATTCCCAAGCTGGAATTAAATTAATTTTTAATATTTTAATTAATAATACCATTTAATTAATGTACTGTGGTGATTTGGGACAGGGGTATTACATTCCTGCAGTGATAAAAGGGGTGTTAAAAGTAGTGTTCAAGTAAAAGCAACAGCTCCCCTCCTCCTTCATCTCTGTGCTGGATATTCTGTTTTTAAAAGATATTCTGCAGCATTTTGATCACTCCATGAACACTGGATTGTGCTCATCCCATAAACACTTGGCAGGAGCTGGAGGCACAATCCCAGAGTTATTCCAGGTCACGGTCCTCATCAGGTGCCCGAGGGATCGGAGTCACGTACCTTGGGCGAGCACCCTATCGCCTTAATCAGCTCTGCTCCCTTATCTCTGACATGCATTCCATTGCCATGACAGCAAAGAGGATGCTCCTTAATCCCTGTTCCCAGCTGAAGTCACGGTGTCTCCGGGGTGGAGTTCCACCTCTGTGTTAGCACAGGGAGAGAGTCACCAGCCGTGTGTAACACACCACAGGGACACCACTCACAGCCACCGTGGGGCCTCGGGGCTCTGGCAGCCTTGGGGTTCAGTGCCAACCACCCTCTGGGGGAAGAACCTTTCCCTGAGACCCAACCTGACCCTGCCCTGACACAGCTCCAGCCCTTCCCTGGCTGCTGTCCCTGGGCACCACAGAGAAGAGACTGGAATCATCTCTAAGCACTAAGGGGCGATTTCAGGAGGTCCCCTCTGGGTGTGGGTTCGATACTTGCTTTGATGTCTCTATGCAATTTTAAGATTGGGGGTTTTATTTTCACTTTTGAGAGGACCAATTTCTAACAGAAAAGATGTTTTGTTTGCTGTTGCACTCAATTCACTTGATGCAATTTGATTACACGATATCAAGTCCTACTTGCTGCTCCCAACATGCAGAGGTGCCTTTCTTGGAGGGGAAACAGTGTAGGCACGTTGTGCTGTAGGAAAGATCACTCTGTCCTTCCACTTTCTTTACCTCAATTCCCAACTCTGAACAAACATCTCCAGTTTGTGATTTTTTTCCCATTTAATCTAATGTAGTCACTTAGATTTGCAAAATAACCCCACAAACCAAAATAAACAAAACCCCCAGATGGCACACACAACTGCAAATGAACTTGCAGTGACCAGAGAATATTTTGCATCAAGATCAAAATATTGTTGAATCACACAATTCATATATGAAAAATACAAGTTGAATCAAATTGAGAATACCAGTAAAAGGTTTTGAACAAGTTTAGCTAAACTCACTTTAAAGTCATACCTTAAGTTAAAATGAGGCAATTCTGAGTTTAGACAAGGCCTCAGGTGGTAGAATTACATCACAACTTACAACCAAGATCTCCAAAGTTTTGCTATAAACTAGACATAACATTCCTTATATTTCTGAACATTCAACCCAGAGATAACACATTCACCTTTCATGTTTTTCATGCATAGGAAAGGAAAGAAAAAAATTATTGGGGTGACCTGTGCAGGGCTGAGGGTTGGGCTTGAAGATCCTAGTGGCTCTTCCAACTCAGCACATGACATGATTCTATTATCAGGGGAGTGAAGCAGCCTCTTGCCCACATGCATTTCCTCTAGAATAGAAGCCCTTCACTTTGTAAGGTCACAGGTTGAGCAGTAAAGTGCCACGGAGGCAGCAGGACAACAGGAGATCAGGGATCCCCATGGGAGCAGCTCCTGGGCCACAGGAGCAGGATGGACTCAGCAAACCAGCCCTGGGGTTTGCAAATTACTCACTCTGCCTGGTCACAAAACAAAACAAAAAAATTCCTTTGGAGTATTTCAGGATCTGGAAATCTGGATTTTTGCCCCAGAATGAAACCAGAGAAAGGAGCAATGTCTAATATTTTAAGAGCCAAAAAGGGAGGAGACAAGAAGATGCTGGTGTCACTCTACCTCTGCAATTAAGTGGTTGTTTACGAGATGTGGTTACTATCCTTTGCTTCAGAACACGTTTTCAAAACAGAGAGAAGAGGCTGCATTCCCAGCTGGAAGGATTCCAGTTAGGGCAGTCCAGCTGCCAGCATGGACAGCAATCCCATGGTAAAGCTCCCCACTACGGAGTCCCCTGGAACTATCCACCACTACTGAGGTCCCAAGTCTCTAGATTCGTGTGGCTCTGGCAAACAAGAACTCCACCCATCCCAAAGGATTACTTTTACGTATTAACATGAAAAAATCATGGATAAGCTTTCAGTTTTACAATATCAATATAAGGCAAAAACTCTTTTAAACCTCAAATATATTCATACAATACAGGCAAATGCTGCTGCTTAGGCCTGTCACATGAAATTTTGAGGTTATTTTTACTGTTTTCTCTTCTTCTAAAGGGAATTTACTCTCTCCCTTTTGCAGTCACGTGTAAGTAACTACCCAGCAGCCAAATTTTTAAAGGAATATAGTCAACTACAGACCAGGTAGGGGCCATTTTAGTCCCTAAGCACCTCTAAAATTTCCCAATTCTACAAGTACTTGAGAAAAACTTTGCTTTTGTGAGAAGTCCCACAGAAGTCAACAGAATGTCTACATAAAAGATCACACAGGGTAAAGTTTCATTGCCAGAATGCAAAATCCTGCAAACTGCACTAATGGAGATGTTTTAGACAACTAAAGATAACTTGGATGATTAAGACTAAGCAAAAATAGGATAGTGTAAGGAGGACTGGTTATATTTAATGAAGTGGTTAAGAGCTACTAAATTATAATTTTGTCTCTAAATTCAGGCTTTGAATCTGATGTTTTAAGACTGGCAGATGATGAGAGTTTCTAACAGAAAAATCTTCTAAATTGGCAGAGACAAAGTTAGTCACTTGTACAGGAAGCACTAGCAAATGAAATTGTGTTTTAAATTACAGCAGACTATCTAATGTTAACATTGCCAGGAATAACAAAGCATTTATTTCTAAAGTTTTGTAAAAAATGTAGGTAACTGGAGGGTTTTGTTAAATTTGATTATTATGATCAATTAAACAGGATGCAAAGGTTGTTGTTCTAATGTCTGTATCAGTGGAAAAGCTCACTGATAATGGATATTTCATGAATACTTAAGGTACAATTTAACAATAGTCCTGAAGGCAGTTTTGGCATTGAGCACACATATTTCAGGAGGCACACACCTCAATTGCCCAGGTGTGTTAAAAAGCCCAATTATTTGAATTTTGAACTCTTTACTACCTGTAAGCAAACACCAAAAATTTGGAAAAAGCAAATGGACAGATGAAAGGCAGAGAGAAGACCAGGTAATAATTTAAACAAATGATCATATAGTTTAGTTATATGCTATTTACACAGCAGAAGGATGCTACAGCTGTTGTAAAACTCCAGGATTTCACTGGAACCACAACCAGAATGGATTTGTTATTTCTAGATGTGTTTTTCCCTCTTTGGGAAAAAAATATTCCCCACCTGTCTTAGCAAAAGGTGAATGTAATTTAATCATTAAGTTTGATATTTACAAAGGACTGTAACTGCCTTCAGGTACAAAAGAGACAAAAGAATGTAATTCATTGAAAGATTATGTAGGTGTTGGTCTGCTGATTCAATGTTTGCTATTCATAGAGTTTTTGACATAAATAGCAAGAAACTGCAAGGTAAACTGATGGACAGGTCTCTCAATTGACTTGATTCATGTGATTTAAATCACCTCCTTCTGTGGTAGGGTTAACCCAAGAGTTAACAGAAGTTATTTTAAACTACCTTGAACAGGCTGGCAGGCAGTAATTACTAGTGAGAATTATAAAGGAGATGGCGTAGATTGAATACATTAACTGTTCTACAAACAAAAGTGGTGACTCAGAGACTCTTGATCATGAATATCATGTTTACTAAGAGACTGTGAGACTTGTAGGACTGGCTACACACACAGAACAATGAAATATTGTCAGCAATGCATTCTGACAGCACTCAGAAGTGGAAAAATTTAAAAACAAACTCTGCAAGTTAGAGGAATTCTTTTTAAATCTGATATAGTCAAACCCACAGTAAATTTACATGAGTTTTAATAAAGTTTGAATAATTTCAGTTTAACACCTTACCTGTGACCTGGCAAAAAGAATAAGTGAGTGCTGATCCCTTCATTGTTGCAGCATCAGCCACGAGCAACACCTTGTAGGGGATTCAGATTTTAGAGCAGAGAAGCTGAATGAATTCCCAGGGTGTTTCCTGGAGCTAATTGGATCCGGGATGGTTAATCTGGGAGGAGCCAGTAACTATCTTTTCTTAATATAAGACTGTACAAGGAGTGCCTTAGGGACTATCAGATAATCATCCCATAAACTGCTTTCTGTGTCTGCCTGGGCTTTAAAGGGATTGAGGCAAACAGGCCACACCAGCCTGATGTTTTAATAACTGAACATCTCAGCCCCTTTTTTTTCCTGTTCACCTGATTTTCATCTCACCAACCACGTCTCCATGACCAGACAACTACACACACAGCTGCAGAGATTTTGTGATCTTAATTACAGTTAAACAGATCATTAATTTTGAAATGCCATGAAATAAAAATCAAATATAAATGTTTGTTATCTGGGCTTACACCCTGCACAAAATATTTTTCTCACCCAATAAAGCACAGAATGTCACTGAAGTATTTTCTTCAAGTGTGTTAGTTGACTGCATTAAAAGTAGTATCTCAAAAGCATAATGAAAATAAGTTCATATGAATATAAAGGATGTAATCAACCTAAAAATACAGCAAGGATTTTGTTGATTTAACTAAATACTGAATAAAAATTGTAAATAAACCAGGGTACAATATCATATTCTATCTTACTAAATCAAACACTAAATATTAGCTGACCTAAAAAAGGGTTTTCATGTATTTCCATCACTACCCTGCATATCTTGTTAAAAAAATCCCTAATAAAAATAGGGATTAATTAAAAATGCCTCCCAGTTATTTAGAAACAAAATATTTGTGTGAGCTCCTGTGGACAGGAAATGTGTCTTACTTAAACAAACATGGAGAGCAAGGTACAGGGAAAACTCAAAGCTGATGCAAAGAACCTTATTAACTCCAAAGCCATCATCTCAGCTAAACACCTGCCCTAATTTTGGTTATAGACAGAGCATATAATGGAACTAAATAGCTTTGTTAATTTTCAGAAATAATTTTGCAGTCAGATTTTTGTTAATAAAAATCAGAAGGAAGAAGAATCCAACTATTTTTCTATAGAAAACTTAATTTACTGAGAACAGAGACAAATTTAACAAAGTAGTTCTTAAAAATACAAATCTAGTTTCTTACTAATCTTTTAGGGTCAAAAAAAAAAAATCACATGTGTGAACTGAACTGTATCCAGCTATTTCAGTAAACAGCAAATATCATTTTATAGAAACAACAAATATCATTTTTATATATGTGTATGGAGTTTGCCCAGAGAAGCTGTGGTTGCCCCTGGATCCCTGGAAGTGTCCAAGGCCAGGTTGGATGGGACTTGGAGCAACCTGTGGGTGGGTGGAACTGAATGAGCTTTAAGGTCCCTTCCAACCCAAACAGTTCTGTGATTCCAAGTTTTTTGGGGAAAAAAATGAAATAAAAATGGGGCTTCAGAAGATTTGCACACAATTTTGGAAAACCCCCTAAGGTACCCTGGGTACTTCAAAACCTGGAGAGATTGTGGAGCCTGTCTGAGGGTCCCTGCACAAGGGACACCCCCCAACAGCAGCAGCACTTCTTGGTTCCATCACACACTGTTCAGTCACTGCAGAGGTGGCTCTGGAAATCTGAACCCATGAATTATGAGTAAAGGGACACATGTACTTTTCAAGTGTCAGCACACAAAAAATGTGTTAACAAATGGAGCATCTGGCAAAACGCTTTGTAGGAGGAGATGGAGGGAGCTGGCATTTTAGTTGACTAAAGCACAAAGAGCAGCTTCAGATAATTAATAAATATTAATTAAATTCTTAAAAGCAGCAGACTCTCTGGGGCAAGTTCTAAATGCTCACATTTGAGAAGCTGTCACTGACATACTTAAGCTTTATTTTCATGATAATATAACACTATTTACCTATTTGATTCCAGAGGGGGGTTAATTCTTGGTGCAACAGTCCTCTGCTCTGCTGTATCCATTTGTGGCTGTCAGAACTAGAGCTGCCCCTTGTTACCTGTTCCTACATTTATCCTCTCCAGTACTACTGAGTTTATTCAGCTGAGGAACTCATTTTCTCTAGTGCTGTGCAGAGTTTAGCCAGTTCCAGGCACCAATGTTTGAGCCAAACATTTGCTCAAACAGGCCACGTCACCATATTTTAGTCGAGACAAGGCTTTGTGCCAACTGAGGGTGACTTTTTGGGGGAGTTAACCAGCAGGCTGAAATCATTTCCAGGGCCATTTCCAAGGAAAGAATACAGAGCAGGTGGGCTCCTAATGACTAAACTAGTGATCTTCATCTCTCTAGGTCTGGCATTTTCCTGTTTCAACAAAATGAAGAACCCTCAGTCCTCTGGAAAATTCTGCTGAACTGTGACTGCCATGTAAAGATACTAACAAGCTTTTTAGGTAAGTAGAACAGGATCACTGGGCTTCTGGCAGCTTATTTCTCTTGCACTGCACGTGCTGCCTCATGGCTGCTTTACAGCAGACTTAGCAAATCCACCTGTACCGTGACCTTAGGCACAAGTTTATCAGATTAGGCAGGTACAAAACTGTCTCAATTGTCTCATTAAAATGTCTGACCACTGCTTAGACTGCACTGTTTTCATTGGTACATAATCAAAACATTACATTATGCAGAACTTAAAGTTTACTAAAGCCTAAGGTTCATTTTAATTGAGTACAAATTGTGTGTTTGGATTCCAAGCTGGCTTTGGACATTTCCAGCTTCTCATTTTGCTTTTTGCTCTTCTCATAGTTTGGACCATAAAAACCAATTAATGCTGCTTTATTTTCAGCAGGGAATTCTTTAGTTTTGTGTAACTATACAACTGCATAAATGTTATTAAAGACCTTTTGTAAGCTCTGCTTTTAAATATTACATATTTTTATAGATAATGTTTTTCTGTCTCTTTGCAGTACTACTGCAAATCAACAAGCAGGGACAAAGCCTTTGGTAGACCTTTAGTAGACAGCAGCAGTGTTACAGTTGTGAGAGAACTGTACACATTTAGCTGCTTAATGAGAACCCAGAGCTGCAGCCCACTGTGATCCCTGTCCTCTTTCATCATCTCTACTTCCAACAGTCTCTCTTTTCCTGTTTGTTCCACTGTTGCTTAAAATTGCCTGTAAAGGGTAAGATGGAAATGCAGTGAAATGTTAGCTAAAGGCAGCAGAGAAGTATCAAAAATTCCAATTCATAAGACAGATCTGAAACTGAAGAATTGTATCAGGTGCTACTCACAGGTCATTCAATGGACTTGCAATGCAAAAGGTGACTACAAACCCAGGAAAATGGTGTAGAACCTCTTTTTAGCCACAGGATTTGAAAGAAAAGAAAAATCACCACTTAAACTGGATCTAGCTATAAAAAAGAAAGCTCTGATTTGTGAGACAGCTCATTTTCTACACCCATGACCCAGCAGTGTTCAGGCAGCTGCAAAGCCCTCATGGTTTGGGTTGGTAACTCTTTTTAAGACAGCCAGCAAATGTCAATTTGTCAGAAAACAGAAATTAGGAAGAAATCCTTTCATACCTTTTAGAAGCCTTCAAGACCTACCATATGCTAGGCCAATCAGTGATGCAAAAGCACTGAAGGATGGACAAATACCTTCTAAGAAACACTGGACCTGCTGTGGGTGTGCAGAACCACTGCTGGGTTTATGCACAATAAAACTGTCCAGAAGGGACAGACCAGGCAAAGGAAATGAGGAAATGGGAAGAAATTAAGAAGGCCTAAAGTAGCCAACCCTTTTAGGCATTTTACCATGTTCTTTTTCTAAGGAACAAAACAGTCAAGCCCTGTAACACCCGGAACTCTTTGGGGGAAGAACTGAAGAGCTCCAAGGAATTTCCTTTAAGTGGCCAGAGAACAAGGGTTCAGGTGGCCTCATGTTCCTGAGATAGGATTAAGCCCAGTAAAAACTCCACAGAGGAGAGAAAACGGGGGAAATATGTACGTTTTTATGTGGTTTTCATATTTTCAAACAATAACAAGCTCCACAAGATCAGCAGTAAAAATGTTTACAAATTTCTCTGTTTTCTCGAAAAACACAACCACCAAGTAATTTGGCTTTGGTTGTATATTTGATTAAGCAGTTCTGGAGTTTCTGTCTCTTGTTTCACAAAGACACAAAAAAATCTGTGCCTAGGAAATGTGTCTGGGAAACCTGGTCTAGCAGCCCATGGGCTGGAATGTGGTGATCTTTAAGTCCCAAACCCAAACCATTCTATGATTCTGTTGCCAGAAACTGGGAATATATCTGCCAGCTGAAACTAAAAGATACAAGAAATCTTGTACCTTATCTGAGCTTGCAATCCAATTTTTTTATATTATTTGTAGCACATTCTTACCCAGCAACTACCCTCATCCATGTCAGATTTAATAATAGTTTCTAGACAACTCCTCTCATTTATAATTTTACTACTAGTACATTAAAAACAAAAATCCTATAACGGTACCATTGGATTTTTCAGTGAAGTAAAATATTTACTCAAACATGTGGAAGAAATGCTATTCAGGTCGGTTTATGCATCCACCCAAGGAAGAACATCATGAGAGAGGATTACACTGCTAATTATATCTCTGAGGTGATACTCTCGCAGCAGCTGGCCCTGAACACTGTCTTAATTCTTATTTCCTGTATTATTCTTATGTATTATATCTCATTTCATCTTGTCTTACACATGCAGTTACCGTGTATGTTCCACATAAACTACTGATGAAAACAAGCATGGAAAAATCGTAGAATCACTGGATGGTTTGTGTTGGGAGGGACCTTAAAGCTCATCCAGTCCCACCCCCTGCCCTGGGCAGCGACACCTTCCACCAGCCCAGGTTGCTCCAAGCCCCATCCAACCCGGCCTTGGACACTTCCAGGGATGGGGCAGCCACCACCTGAATCACGACCTAAAAATGCTTTCAAGCAATACAAAACTGCAAACATGTCTACTTTGTGCCCATTGTTTCGGGATTAATTACTCCGCGGATGTGGAGCTCGGTTTCACTAACTGCGGTGCAGGACTCCCGAAAACACATCTCTGCCTAAGAAAAGCAAGAGAAATGGAGCTGTGCAAAGAGAAAACTCTGAAATCTAGATTATTAATACACCACGTAATTTTTTTATCTGTTAACTCCACTGAAGAGTATAGTGACAGTCTGCTGCCAAAAGCAGGAATAAATAATAATAACCTAAAAGTTACTCTCCTGCTTAGACTGACAGACGTGCCTTCTCCCTTCCAAAGGAGACTGACCAAGCTGCGTTTTTCGGGTGATTAAGTGATGATCAGAGCTGGGTACAACCCCACAAAGCCCGAACACACTGCAGAGAACGGGGAAATGCGCTTCCCCCGCCCCTGCCCTGCTGTCGGTCACGGCCCTCTCGCTCCCTGACAGCCGCGGGCCCGGGCGAAGCTGAAATCACACCGATTATTTCTGATACTGAAAGCATTTCCAGGTCGTGATTCAGGCGGTGGCTGCCCCATCCCTGGAAGTGTCCAAGGCCAGGTTGGAGCAATCCGGGATAGCGGACGGTGTCCCTGCCCACGGCAGGGGGTGGGACCGGCCGGGTCCCTCCCCACCCAAACCGCTGTGGGATGCTGTGATTTTCTGGTTCTGTGACTGTCTCGCGGCAGAAGGGCCGGGTCACGGCACAGCCCCTCGGGGCCGCTCTGTGGCGCGGCGGGTGCCGGGCTGTGCCCGGGGGGGCACAGCGGGGTCAACCCCGAATGGCGGCGAGCGCGGGGCCGCCGCACAGCCCCGGTGGCGGCGGCGGGCGCGGGTCGGGGCGGTTCTGGGGCTGTCGGGGCTGTCGGGGCCGGGCGGGGGGCGCGGAG
>VYXB01004468.1:96641-107605 GCA_013397135.1 Pachyramphus minor | reverse complement strand
TTTATGTCTTTGTGTGCATTTTTGTGTGTGTGTCTCTGTCAGTGTGTTTGTGCATATCCGTGTTTGTGTGTCTGTGATTTTGTGTGTGTGTGTGTGTGTGTGTGTGTTTTTGTGTGTCTGTGATTTTGTGTGTGTGTTTTTGTGTGTGTGTGTTTGTGTGTCTGTGGTTTTGTGTATGTGTGTGTTTGTGTGTCTATGATTTTGTGTGTGTGTGTGTCTGTGATTTTGTGTGTGTGTGTTTGTGTGTCTGATTTTGTTTGTGTGTGTTTGTGTGTATGTTTTTGTGTTTGTGTGTCTGTGAATTCTTTGTGTATGTGTTTGTGTGTGTGTCTGTGTCAGTCTGTGTTTATGTGTGTGTGTGTGTCTCTGTGTGTGTTTGTGTGTGTGAATATTTTTACTGACACAGCTTAATGTTTTTAGGGTAATCGTTCTTCTTAGTGGTTAAAGGTTGGGAATTCAATTAAAAATGTCCAAATGTTTTCCAGGTAGGCGGTTCCTGCAGGTGGAGGGTGTTGTCACACTGAAACCCCGAAGGTCTCACTTCATCCTGCTGTGCTGTTGGTGTGTTACCAAGGGTTCTGCTGAGGAGGTGCCAGACAGACACCAGGCAGGGCTTTGAGAGGCTTAGCTCAAGTTTTTTGACAGATATAAAAGGTATTTAGGTCTTGGACACAGACTAGAATGGGTTTGTAATGGTTTATTTTAACACTGGAGTTGAATACACAGTCACTGATTAAAGGAGAAGTGAGAGCCATAAACCTCTGTGGTGCATTACAGTGCTGGCCTGAAACATCTGTCTGAGGGCCATCAGGATGTTTTTGGAGTGAGTGTCCTGGTAACACACTTGGGAAGTTAAGCTGTGGTTTTCAAGGTACTCGCAGATTTTTGGCAGTACACTGTGTCTGTCTCATTAGCCACATTAGTACATTAGCACCTAGAATCAGTGTCTCTAGTACATCATATCATTGCATAAACACTAGCAGGGTTTACAGACTTTTAACTTGCATTTTTTAAAAGTAAAGACAGATTTGGGAACTTGTGGGAGATCATTAAAAATGCTGTTGCTCCTTTCTGCTAAGCTGAAGGAGACAGGGCTTCCCTTAAAACATGTCAGTCCCGTTAGTGCTGAAGTGTCTTAAACTTGTCTTGGTTTTTGGCAGCATTAGCAAACCACATTCCTACAATAATACTGATTTCTAAACTAAGAAAATAATGGCTGTGTGACTCTTCCTTCTGCCCTTCCCACGTCTGCCTGTCGGAAACTGTTACTAAAACTCACCAATTCCGTTTTTTAAATGAACTCTGGGACACACATTAAGTGTCCTGTCCCCCTGAGTGTGATTTGGGACTTTGCCATCCATTATCATTCTCGTGTGTTCAGGGTTTGGCTGGCTCAGGGCTGGAATGCTCAGCACAGGCTGTGATCACGCCATGTGATCTGCTCCCAAAATTTGTGTTTATTGTTACATAATTACACACATAAACAATCTTTTGAATGATTCAGGAAGAATTTATGAAATTCATAGGAGAAAGCACAAAGCTTTCTTTGTTGTGTTGTAAAGATACAACCGCAGAGGCATGAAAATAAATGCTGCCTTTGCTCTTTTTTGTCTGAAATAAGGAAAAATATGATGTTTTCACCACACTGTGTCCTTGCTCTGGCTCGTGGTGCAGCTGCACAAACACTTGTGCCTGTACAGTGGTGCAGAGAGGGGCAAGGCTGCTTCTCTCTCCATGCCTCAGCAGGCTGAGCATGGACAACCCCTCAGGACCGTGAGACAGAGAAAGCCACGTTTCTGGAATGCTCAGAAATGCCATATTTTGAATTATATGGGGTTTTTTTGGCTCAGGGAATGAACCAGCAGAAAACTCAGGCTCATCAGGAGGTACAGGCTCCCAGTACAGCCAGGAAGAGAACTCTTAGTAAGAGTAGCTCAATAAAGGGTGAAAAGGGGGAAAGGAGACTTTTTTGTCTCCCAGGAATAAGTGTGAGTTCAGGTTTGGTGATGAGACTCTCTGATGCTGTAGGGCCGAGTTGGAACCTGACACAAAGGAGTAACTCCAGGGAAGCTGAACCTGCTGCCCCCAGGTGTGTTCAGACCTCACAGACCTTTCCCGACTGGATCCTATTTTCCAGCAGCACATGCCACCGTGTGGCAAAGGAACACGATGCAGCTGTTCCTTTCTCAACTCTTGTTTCCTTTAAGGTCCTGTCCTCTTTCTGTATCCCTGGGGTTGCTGGGAGCAGAGGGACAGGATGGGTTTCAGCTCCCATGTCCCTGTGCTTCATCTCAGTAGCTTGGAAATCCCAGCTGTGCAGTGTGGTGGGGTTTTGCAGGGTGATGTTGGGCCAGCACAAAGTGCATTTCCCCATTCCAAGAGAGCAGGTGACTGAAGAATAACTGCATGGGGATAATCTGTAAAGTCAGGTGTGAAACCTTTAAACCTTTGCCTTCATTTTTGCATCCAAATTGCTCGTGGTGCTTGTCTCCCTTGCACAAGCACTGGATTTTGTGGTGCTTTAGGGGGAGAGGGACTTTTTATGTGTGCAGATAGTGACAGGACAAGGGGGAATGGTTTTAAACTGAGAGAGGGCTGGTGTAGATTAGATATTAAGAAGAAATTCTTGGCTGTGAGGGTGGGGAGGCCCTGGCACAGGTTGCCCAGAGAAGCTGTGGCTGCCCCTGGATCCCTGGAACTGTCCAAGGCCAGATTGGAGCAACATGGGCTAGTGAAAGGTGTCCCTGCCCATGGCAGTGGGGGGGAGTTAAATGATCTTTAAAATCCCTCCCAAGCCAAATAATTCTGTGACTCCACGATTCTATGGTTTGAATGCTTTATTCCACTTGTTGTTCCCTGCCACCCCAGTTGCTCCCTGGGGATAGCAGTGTTCTCTTCCAGCACAAACACAGCCTTTACAAAGATGATTCAGGTTTTCACTGGAGCCTTTCATTGGCACTGTTTATGCAGGCACGTTGTGCACTGTACAATATCTCTCTTGTTTGCCATGAACATCAGCGTGATGGGAAGGCAGCAGAAGACTCCAGGGGATAATCAGCAGATGGAATGAAACAATGCCAACAGCAAGAGAAAATAGCTGGAGATGCTGCTCCTGGGGCAAGACACGTCCTCAGTGGAACGGGGCAACGCTGTTGGGAGTGTGGAGAGAGGATCCTGAGTGCAAGTGAGTTTGTGTGCAGAGTCACTGCAGCTGGGGGATCTTCCAGATCCTGAGTGTTCTGCTGGAACTCTCTCCTTGTCCTGGGAAAGATAAATGGTGCCTACTGCCACAGGTTTCTAGGAGGTTTGGCCTGTTGGTGATACAGCAGCGTGAGGATGGAAACCTTCACTGCCCACTGGGGGTGGTTTCAGAGCAGGGCAAGTGACCATTTCATATCCTTTCATTGGGGTTTGTGGGGATTTGGTTGCTGTTTCTCCTAAAAACATGCTAATGTATCTCTGTCATGTTACTGGTCTCCTGTAGAATTTTCTCATTCTCATTACTTCTTTTTTTAACTATCTTCTTTTTTATGGGCCTTTTTATTGAGTTTCCTTCTCACCTCTTTGGTTTTTATGTTCACATTGAACGCCAAGACCTTAAAACTGTGCTTTGGCCTTTACAGGTCTGAGAGCCTGCTAAGGCAAGTGAGAAGCTGTTCAGAGTGGGTTTGTTATCACAAAAGGGTAGATGTTTCTGTAGCTTACCTTCCCCACACTTGTCATTAAAGCATTTTTAATAATTAAGAGCTAATTATCACCCCCCATTTTACAACAGCACGGGTAAACTAAGATCTGAGTGTCTTTGGCTTTGAGTGGCTCTACTTTAAAATAATGAGTAAGAAATTAGATAGTCAAAGTCAGCAGCTTTGATTGTGGTGAATTCTTTCCCAGAGGAGGGAATTCAGGAATTTTGAGACCCTCTTCTCCACCCTGTGAGAGGTGTGTGTTCTTCCAGACAGATAATAATTCAATAACGTTGTGGTAGATGAAGGTGTAACTTACTGCATTTATTTCAGAAATCTGCTTTCACCACTCACCTGTGTGTAATGTTCTTGCTTTCTGAAACAAATGCTTAAACATTTTCCACTTTATAAAGCCTGTGATGGTTGAAGTTACTCGCAGCTCTACAACTTCAAATTAATATGAGCCACAATGGAGCAAAACAGATTTTACTGGGATAACATGTCAACTATAAGTTTGCAGGGAGCTGATTTAAACCATACACTCTTACCAATCAGCCTTGAGCATTAGTAAAAATATCTTAAGTGAGACATAGTTCATTCTGGTTGAGATTCTAATGGTAATTTTTCTTGTGGTTTAAGCTTTTCAGTCTACAGCTTTTTTTTTCTTTTATCATCAATTGACAGATTTTTTTCAGTGACTTCTGCATTAGATTGGACTGTTTTTTTCTGACCCAGAAGTAATAAATGCCAGATTCCCTGTAATGCTCAGTGAAAATTTAGAATCATATTGTACAAAATGTGTTCAGGTTCTTAAACTCAAGAGCTGCTAAGGCCCTTGATGTGCATTAAAGCAGCTGATTTGCTGCTAGAATGGGTATTATCTCTACTCAGATTAGAAACAATTATTAACTAAATAATAGTTTTCTTTCCATCAGTTCAGCAGAAAGGAATGACACCTTCCTCACGGAAGTTGAAAGAGGAGGGATTGAAGAAGTGAGTTTTATTTTTTGGGAGGGTTTTATTTGTTGGCAAAGAAAAGAAAAGAACAAGGACAAAGAAAGATGAATCACTTTTTAACAAAACATCTGGAAAGACCAAGTGAGGCAGTGTGGATCCTCTGGTTGCCAAAACAACCCCACCTGCCACAGGAATGCTGTAGGAAGAACATCAGGGAGGCTGAGCTGCAGAAGTGAAGGCTTGGGGGTTCTGACCATTAAGGCACTGAGGAAAACCTGTGGGGACCTCAGCATGAGTTACACTTTGACCAAGGGAAGGGCAGGTGTTTGTAGGAATTTCCTGGTGTTTATGTGTGCAGGTACCCCTGCAGCTGGTGCCCAGAGGGAAGGGACAGCTCTTGGAAAGATTGCTAGAGGTGCATCACGGGTTGTCTAAGCAGAGGGTTGTTCCAGGTACAGCTCCCTGGAGATTTGTATGATATGTTTGATTGGGATTTTTCTTAAGTCCCATCCAAGTCCCTGAATAAGCCACCCCTGGAAGAGGAACTGGAGTGTTTGTGGAGGGGGTGGTGAACCAGAGCCTTTTTACACTCTTGGTTGTGCAGGAACAGAGTAGAACACAGCAGGTTGTAGCTCAGTGCCCTCAGCACTGTCCTGGTATGGGAACACTTGCTGTGTGCTCACCTACAAGGCTTCCAGAAGGTTCTACAAGTAGCAGTCAAATGCACCTAACATAGTTCTGCCTTCCTTGACATAATGGTGGGGCAACAGGGAGGGACTTTATGAGCTTGGTGCTACTGCAGAAACCCTTTAGGTGAGGGGTCAGTTTGCTTCAAGCTCACAGCATCTGCAGGGCACTGCAGGAGTTTTTATGGATCATCAGAGAACAAAGGCTTGGGGCACTCAGAGCATCAGATCGTGTGTGAATGCAGGACACAGATCAGTTTGGAACACATCTGCACCATGGGAAGGGGAAGGAAGTTACTTCAGTGCACCTGGTCTGGTGCAAGGTGTCCCTGCTCATGGCAGGGAGTTGGAACGGGGTGAGCTTTAAGGTCCCTTCCCACCCAAACCATTCTGGGGTTCAATGATTTTTCAGAAATCAGTATATATGGCAAAAGTGGAGTGTTCAGACTTTAGAACAAATTTGGTTTGGCTGTGGTCTTGTCTACAAGACCACATCTGTGCCAGTGAAAACATGTGGGAGCTGTCTGTCCAGAGGGTGAACTGTGCAATCATCTGGAGCAGTGTGGACATTTGGTTCTTTGGGGACATGAGCAACACAATGTGATGGACCAGCTTAGTCACAACTAACTGTTTTGGAAATGGCTTCTCTGATTCCACACAGCAATTTTGGTTTTAATTAAAAAAAATAGTGGGCTTTAAAACTGTAATTGAACTCAAGGAAACTGCTTTTGATTCAGGGATATTATGGAAGCAATAAAGAGGTTTTAAAAAAATCAGCAGTTTTCTGGCGATTATTTGCTCAGCTTTCCTATTAATATTGTTTTGTTTGCCAGAGTATGATCAAAAACATTTGGCAGGCAAGGCTTGGTGGGGAAAGTGAGCCAGTAAAATTGAGCTGTCATCTAAGTACATACAGAAAAACTGTTCACTTGGCATGAAAAACAGACTGTTTACAGAAATAATAAACATGCCCTCGAAAATTATGTTCCTTCTCTCTAAAATCACGGAAGGTCACGAGACTTTGACCTTACAGAAGGAGCATAACACTTTATGAGACTCCTGTCAAAGCACATGATAAAAAATAAATACACTGTAATAAAGAAGTGTCAGGCTGATGGCTCGAATGTGCCTTCCTAACATATCCTGTGTCCTTCCCATAGGATGTGGTCCTGCTGCCATGCAAAGAGAGCCCAGCTGGAGGGAGAGCAGATCCATCCATTTTCCTGACCTATTGGTTGATATAATTAACTTTTGTTTCATCTCCCAAGTAAACCTTGCAAACCATAAAAAGTGTCAGAGGAAAGTTGAATTTATTGTAATTTGCAAAAGCCCTTCTGGTGATTCAGCTGCTGGATAGAGCCCCAGATGCTGAGTGTCCATGAGGGATACAAGGAGCTGGCCAAGGCTTGGTGGTTTTTCCGAGCCCTGAGGATGGATGAGAGCTCTGAGGAAGGGTAGGGGGCTGGCTACCTCAGGAGCTACCTGCTGCAACACACACAGAGGGCATAGTCTCACCTGTCAGCTCTTCAGGACTTCCAGGTTTACTCTTTGTTTGGATTCCTCCTTCCTCCTCCATAAAGCTGTTTGCTTAAATGCTCCTGTGTAAACTTCAAGCGTGGGAGTGAGACACATCACTCGTTCCTGAGAGCCAAACCATGTGGTGTTCAGTGTTCCTCTTCACTCCTGCAGTGACCCTGTGCCAGCTGCTCCTGGCACTCTGTGCAAAGTGGTGACTGACACAATGGTTTGTACTGGCCATGAACTAACAGAGTGGAAGGTGTTGCCCTGAGAAGCTTTGGGGCAGTGTAGCATCAGGTAGTATTTACATGAGAACTGAGGGGAGGGGAAAAGTCTGTTTCTAAACCCAGTTGTACCACAGCATCTCTGACTGGGACCTGCTTATCACAAAAGGCTGTTGCCACGAAGGGAGAGAGAGAGTCCAGTACTCACAAAGACTCTACTCAAGTTACAGGAGGACACTTTATCCTGAGTTACAAGTGAGAATCTCCATTGGCTACATAAGGAACCAAGGAAAACCAGTATTAGTAAGTTAATCTTTCTTAAGAGGTCCTTGGAGCACAAGTCTGGTGTGGAGCAGCTGAGGGAACTGGGATTGTTCAGTCTGGAGAAAAGGAGGCTCAGGGGGCCCTTATCACTTTGTACAGCTGCCTGAGAGGAGGTTGTGCTGAGGTGGGTGTCAGTGTCTTCTCCCAAGGAACAAGGGTTAGGACAAAGCAAAATGCCCTCAAGTTGCACCAGGGGAGGTTCAGGTTGGGTATTAGGAAAAATTTCATCACTGAAAGAGTGGTCAGGCATTGGAACAGGCTGTCCAGGGCAGTGGTGGGGGAAGTGTTCAAGAAAATGTGTATCTGTGGCACTTGGGGACATGGGTTAGTGGTGACCTCAGCAGTGCTGGGGGAATAGTTGGACTCAATGACCTTACAGGGCTTTTTCCAACCTTAATGATTCTGTGATTCTTCCCTCCTCCAATTACTTGCACAGCTTTTACCTTTGTATTCTTCCCAGCTGCCTGTGCTGGTGTTGCTCACACCCAGACACAGCAAAGGGGCTTTGCCCTCACAGCTCAGTACAGCAGCAGTGGCAGATCCTGGAGAGGAGCAGGGTGAGCACTGTCCTGGGCCTTGAGCTCCATGCTGCCCACAAATATATTGGTGTCTCACTCAGCAAGTTAAAAAAGGAGCAGTCAAGAAGCTTCAACTCCATTTTTGAGGGCAGTTCAGACTCGTAGTCAGCACTGCTGTGCTACCTGTGGATTTTATGGACTGACACTGCTCGGTGTCACACAACCATCAGCCCTTCCTCCAGCATCCCTGGAGTTCAGAGGGAGCAGAAGTGTTGCTCCTCTGGCCCTCAGTGGCCCCTCCTCTCATGTACAGCACAAAATCAGCCAGATGACCTGTGTTTTGGAACTCCACCCACAGAGCTTCTACATGTGGAGAACATAAAAGATATTTAAATTTACAAAGCCTGAGCTCTCAGCATGGAGGGTGAGTGTGCAAGTATTTGGCTTTGGGTCTGTCTGCCCCTGGCCCCACAAAACAGTTTAATCCAGGAAAAAAAGAATAATCTAAAAATACCCTTCATTTGCTGGCAGTTTAGAGTCTGTTTAGTTATAACTCACAACCTCAAAACAGAAGAATTAAGTTTAATAGTTCATAAATTATACAATACACAGCACATACTGTTGTAATCTGTGCTGCACATAATCTATATGAAGTATTAACACCAATGTTTAAACAAAATGCAAGGTCACTAGGGGCAGCCTTAAACCTCAGCTGTACAGTTCTGCAGAACTATTTTGGCTATAGATGTGATTTTTCACCCCTCTACCCCCATATGGAATTAATTCAATTGTTTTATATGTTATACATGCGTAAGAACTAGAAGGGATTTCCTCGAACAACAAACACTGAGGATAAAAAGGTCAATGTTTATAGAAATGTCAAACTCAAAGGCTCTTCCGTGAGTTGTTAGAGGTTTGCTATCAGGGAAGACTCAAAGCCTGTCATTCAAGAGTCCTCTGGAGAGAAAACTAATCCTGAGTTTCTACTCGTGGGTTGCTGGTCGGATCCCTCCACAGAGCACCAGCAGCAGGAGTGCTGAAGGGACACCAGGGAAATTTGGATGTAGTTTAAAAGATCCAAAAAACACTGTTGGATAATTCAGTTCTTGATCACTCTGGTGTTTGGTTTGTGCTGAGGAGCTCCCCGAGGAGCAGCTGCCAGTATGGTGCCATTGATGTTCATCCCATGGGCTGTGGCTGCAAGGTGTTGAAAAGGGAACCTCCCTGTTGCAGTTTCTCTTCAATAGGCAGGGTGGCAAACAAGAAATCACTAAAATACATTGTCTTAATCTCTTTAAAAGCGGTCTTTATGTCTCTGCTCTTTATCTGCAGCTCTACATGTGTTCTGGAAGGCAATGCTCAGTCACCAGATGAGGTGGGAGAGTGTTGGGCACAATCCCAGCAGTGGCTCACCAGCTTCCTCCCTTCTGATCAAATAAGACATCAGCAATATAGAAATTTATAAACATATTTAGGAAAAGGGAGATTTGTGTAGGAGCTCCAGAATAACAAAACTCTTTGAGAACTGCTATCAGTTAAAAATGTGATCTCCCTGGGAATGCCTGTGGGACAAAGATCTTGGAGTCTGCTGAGGCAGAAGGTTTCATGGGGAGTTAGGAGGACCAAAGTTACTCATACTCGATGGAATTGGAAAGGGAATGCTGTGGTGATGTCTGGAGCTTCACAGTGGTGAGGTCTTGGGTCAGCAATGGGAGCAGGAGCAGGGTCTGGTGTGGGTTTGAGGAGATGCTCCTGTGTTCTTCTCTGTGTCCTGTTTTCTGCATGGCTGCAACATCAGCTCTGGGCCCAGAACACCCTGAGGTGAGTGAGCCCAGCAGGGCCTCGATGCTGAACAGGGGTGCAGGTACCTCCACTCTGCTCTGCAAAAGCTCTCCATGAGCCACATGAGCCAATGCCACAGAATCCCAGAATATCCTGGGCAGGGAGAGAACCACAAGGTCCAACTCCTGGCCCTGCACAGACACTCCAACAATCCCACTCTGTCCCTGTGAGCGTTGTCCAAACCCTCCTGGAGCTCTGGCAGCCTTGGGGCTGTGCCCACTGCCCTGGGGAGCCTGGGCAGTGCCAACCACCCTCTGGGGGAAGAACCTTGTCCTTAAATCCAGCCTAAACCCACCCTGACACAGCTTCATGCTGTTCACTCAGGACTTATCACTGTTCATCAGAGAGAGGACTGTTGGCTGTGCAGATGTGTTGGTGCTGCCACTTACACAGAAAACCTCCAGGACCCTCATCCTCTCCACAGCCCTCCACTCACTCCAGGAGCTCCCTGTCTCTCCTGTCCCAAGGAGAGGATCAGCACTGCAGGTCCAGCACCCAAGGCTGAGAAGAGGGGAAGGATCACCTGTCTCTGCCTGCTGGCAACGCTCCACCTCAATATTTCCACTTTCTCTTGCCCTCTGCGCTAATATTCTTTCTATTCTGCAGTTCCCTTTTCTGGACGTTTTCATGGCAAGCTCAGGAGTTTCTCTCAACTTGTATTGAACATGAAAACACCGAAGGGGTGCCCACCCAACTCCCGCTCCTTGCTGCCCCCAGCCCCTGGCTGCTGGAGTGAGGATGTGCTGGGAACTGGGGTCCCCCAAATAGACCTGTGGCATTGGGAGCAGGAGCCCCACAGCACATCCTAAGTCCCTGGCACTGGGAACAGGGACGCCCTAACACGCCCTTAGCCCGCAGGAATGGGAGCAGAGCCCGCCCAAACGCACCCTGAGACGCTCGGGGTGCGGGGTGTCCCCGTTTTGGGGGGGTCAGCGGGTACCGCGTGCGGTCTCTCCCGCCGCCGCCAGAGAGCGCTCGAGCCGCGGGAGCCGCTTCCAACGGGAGACCGCCGGGATGTGGGATACGGGAGTGTGGGATGGGAGTGTGAGATGTGGGAGAGAGGGATCCGGGGTGCGGGATACGGGAGTGAGGGGTGGGAGTGTGGGATGTGGGATAGGGAGTGTGGGATGTGGGATACGGGAGTGAGGGGTGGGAGTGTGGGATGTGGGATAGGGAGTGAGGGGTGGGAGTGTGGGATACGGGAGTGAGGGG
>VYXB01004468.1:29764-85716 GCA_013397135.1 Pachyramphus minor | reverse complement strand
TTTTTTTTTTTTTTCTGCGTTTAGGAGAGAAAGAGCAAAGCGTCAAGACCCAGAGCAAGGGAGCAACATGCGTTAGAATATCTAGAAATCAGTAATATTTTCAAGATGAACTATTCAGAACTATTTGGAATAGCGGATTAGATAAAACGCTCTTTGCGTCACTCACGGCTCGGTTTCGTAGGGATCAGCGGGAGCAGGATCTGGCCCTGCAGGGAGGGAGGCGATTTCAGCTCAGGAGCTCGAGGAGAAGAGCCCGCAGAGACTCCCCTAAAGGTCCTTTCCCCCAGGCCACCCCCGTGTCGCTGGGAGGGGACGGGCCGAGCAGGACCGAGCCCCCGGGTTTGCCGGGCCGGGACCAGCGCTGGGGCTGCGGGCCCAGGCGGGGAGAGCAGTGGGGGCGCCGGGAAGGATCGAACCGGGCCGGGCCGAGCCGGGGAAGGGAACCGAGCCGAGCAGCGCCCGGATAGACCGGGTAAAACTGAGCAGAGCCGACCGAGCGGCGGCCCCAGCCCGGGGGGAGCACATCCTCGGGGATGGGCTCGCTGTCCTGTACTGGGAAGCTCCTTCAGAGGAAAATCGCGGGGCTGAGGTTCACGGAGAGGGATAGAAATTGTCACCAAGTCAGAAATACGCTGAAAAGTTCCAGAAAGGGAACCCCGGGACCGTGCCCGGCCCCCGCCGCCCGCCAGGCCCGGCAGCTGTTGGGTGACAACGAGGGGAAAGCTTCTGGGTTGATTTTAATTATTTTTACTTGAACCACCCTCCCCCAAGTAATTCAATAATTAACATCTGCCGGTTGAAGGGTAAAACACGACCCGGTACCGCGGAGGAGGCGGAACCGGGGGGGACCCAGGACCCGATCGGCGTCCCGGGGGTCCCGCACCCCTCCGGCCCCGGGAAAGTGCGGAGGAAGGAGGAGAAGGGCCCGGGGTTCCTTGCAGGGTCTGGCCCCCGGGACACGGAGGCACCCTGCAGCCCCGGGGGTCCCCGATATCTGCCCGGCGCTGACGGCCCCTCTCTCCCGCAGCGGTGCTGAAGGCGGAGCCGGCAGCCGTGTTCAAGTTCCCGCTGGCTCCCCTGGGCTGCTCGGGGCTGGGCTCGGCGCTGCTGGCCGCCGGCTCGGGGCTGCAGGGCGGCTCCGCCTCGCCCCATCTCCCGCTGGAGCTGCACCTCCGTGGCAAGTTGGAACCGGGGCCCCCCGAGCCGGGCAAGGCCAAGAAGGGGCGCCGAAGCCGCACCGTCTTCACCGAGCTGCAGCTCATGGGGCTGGAGAAGCGCTTCGAGAAGCAGAAATACCTCTCCACGCCCGACAGGTAGGCGATAGCGACCCTCGGACCGCGGGACAGGGCTCATTTTGCCTGAGAAAGTCGGGAAGCTGCCATCCGAGAGGAAAGGTGCCCGGCTGACCGCCTCTCTCTCTCGCCCGCAGAATAGACCTGGCCGAATCGCTGGGGCTCAGCCAGCTCCAGGTGAAAACCTGGTACCAGAACAGGCGCATGAAATGGAAGAAAATAGTAAGTGTCCCTTGGTCGTCCTCCACAGTGTCCGCGTTCGACGGGGTACCGGGCGCTGCCCCGCGGGCTTCGACCTCCTGCACATCGGCCCTGGGCTAATAATTGTGATGACGATAATAATAGTAGCAATAGTAGCATTAATAACAATAATTATTATTATTATTATTATATGCCCCTGGTCTCTAAGTCCATCACCGCCTGGGCCCCGGCCGCGCCCCCCGAGCCCAGTCCCGTCCGAGCCCTCCCGCGGTACCGCTCGGTCCCCAGGGGCGGGGGGCGGTGGGCGCAGCTCCACAGGACCCGCACTGCCGAGTCAGCCTGGGCCCCGCGCGGTGCTTCGCTGGGGGCACGGGGGAGAGAGGGATTCCTGCGCCCCGGGCTGAAGGCAGCACTGTTTTACCGGGGTATCCCCCTCCCCTGCCCCCTCCCCGCCTCGCAGGTGTTGCAGGGGGGCGGCCTGGAGTCCCCCACCAAGCCGAAGGGCCGCCCCAAGAAGAACTCGATCCCCAGCAGCGAGCAGCTCTCGGAGCAGGAGCGAGCCCGGGACGCCGAGAAGCCGCCCGAGAGCCTGGGCTCGCCGGCCGAGGTCAGCCAGGAGGAGTGAGGGGCGAGCGCCGGCCCCGCCGCCCCCCGGGCGCTGCCCGCCGGGACCCCGCACCTCTCCGGGCCCGGGGGAACGGGATGGAGGGCAGCTCGGACAGTGGCTGCGGCCGCCTTCGGACTCGGGAGATTTGGACGCTTTGACCGGCCGCATCCCCCCCGACGCCCCTCTCCGCACCCGCGGAGCGCTGCGCCACGGCCGCGGTGTTGTGCGACGGCCCGAGGGGCCAGGAGGACACTGGATCCCACCTTCCACATCTACTCGCTGTCTAAAACCCTGTGGTGCCCCTAGTTATTCGAAAACTGCATTTTATGATCAGTTTTATTAATGCGAAGATATTTACTTTATTTCAATAAAGTATTTTATGAACTGTTGCTCTGAGTAACGTAATGCTTTGGGATTAATCTTTTTAAATTTGTTAGGTTTTGTTTTGTTTTTTTTCCCGCGGAGGCAGGTTAGAGATTCAAACCCAAGTTCCAGGCAGATCTGCACAGAGAGAGCAAAGTGCAGTGGTACCGGGAAGATTCTCTCATCGTTTTCCCCAACAGCCCAGCTGCCCGCGGCCGGGAGAGGCCAAACCCTCAGTCTTTCTTTAGTCAAATTCGGATGCTTTTACATTTTAAAGATACGTTAGTTGCTGACAAATAGATTAATTATTTCCCACATCGCGCACCCTAAACGATACTTTTAAAAAATGGTCTTCGTGAGCGGCTGCGATGTAGCACGAATTCTTGGCTCTTTGTTGTTTGGGCTTTTTTTTGTGGTGGTTTATGTTTTGTTTTTGTTGTTTGTTTGTTCGTTTGTTTTCCCCGAGTCCCCGCTCCACGTTTTCCGTCGGGATGTCAGTTTGCAGAGCATCTCCCTAGAAAGGCGATTACCGCCGTTCTGCTGAAAACCAGCGGCACCGCGGGGACCGGCGAGAGCGGCGGGACAGCCCCGGGCTGAGCCCCTGCTGCGGGGGCGCCTCCCAATTAACGGCGGTAATTAGCGCCCGCGGCTCGGGGCCCGTCGCTGCCCCCCTGCCCTGGGTGGCGATGCGGGGTGGTCCCGCACAGCAGCGGCTCCCGGCAGCGCTCCAGCCCGGGCTGAGGGCACGAAGACGGCGGCCCGGTGGGAAAGGAGCACAGCGGGCGACATCGGCTTTAACCCAGAAGAGCCCCGAGCCGCCACCGAGCTCTGCGCTGAGCTCATCCCGGTCTTTTCCAAGTTTTCCTCGTTTCGCCGCTGCAGCGGGTGCGCGGAGGGCCGGGGGTGCCTCCTACCCCCGCCCGGCTCGGGAGGTGCCCGGCGCCTCCTCCATCCCAGGTTAAATCAGCTCCAGGGACGAGCGATGGAGGATACGGCCAGTGCTTGGTAAACAGGAAACAACCTCATATTCTTACACTGAAATGACTCACGTATTTAACCAGACAACCCCTTGGAAACGTTTTGTTTAACCTGGGGTTAGGGATGAACGCTGGGAAGCGGGAAGGCGGTGGCGGGGCCGACAGAGCCCGGGATCTGCGGGGTTCCTCGGCGCGGGCAGGGCACGGTGGGCGTGTGGCTTTGTCACTTCATTGTCACTGTGTCTGTTGACTTCAATGAGCGCGATAACAGCAGCCGGTTTAAATTAAAAAGGGAGATTCACTGGCGCTTTAACCCAAATTAACAGAACGTCGAGATGTGTCCATCAGTGATGGCAAACAGAGGGTTGGAACAGCCGACCTTCAGTCGGTGCTATCGCGCTCGCGATAGAATGTTAATATTTTCTTTTCACACTTAAGTAAGTGGCGGAGAAGTGATTATTTTTTCGCAGACCATAAAGTGATTATTTTTCCGCAGACCACGGAGGCATTAAATAGTTTTTTGGCTTTTTTTTTTCTTGTAGACGGCGGGAGAGAAGAGCAGGAGGGGTTTGGGATGCTCTGGTAAGGTGGTTTTCTGCAGAGCCGGTGCCGAGCAGAGGGTCCGGTAGTGCCGGGGATCCCCGGGGCGGCTCTTTCCGAGGCTTCTGCACCGGCCGCTTCCCCGCAGGATCCAGAGATAACTTTTTTCTTATTGTTCCACGGCAGGAAAAGCTCCGAGGGCGCTCAGGGGAACCTTCTCTCTCCCGCTGGCAGATGCCCGAGAGCCCCGTTCCGTGTGGGGCTGACTCCGTGCCCGGAGCCTCCCCAGCGCTGTTCCACCATCTCCCGCTCGGCGATTCCTTCCCGCAGGACAGACCGGGTGGGACAGACCCAGCTGGCCCCGGGCTCCCGCTGCCCGTGTGCGGGTGTGTGAACACGCCGTGAATGAGCACACTGTACCTCCCGCACCGTGATCCCCGCACTGACGCGCTCCCCGCTGGAGCCGCTGGCCCAGGAGCGTCTTTATGGACTTCAGTGACTCCCTTCTCTTCGGAAGCAGCCGAGTCCAGCCCGGAGCGGGAGAAAGCCGTGCTGAGGGACCCTCCTACCCCCTCATCGACGCTAATGAAACCCAGAGTCCTCCAGGGCACAGGAGAAGCCTGTTAGAGTTATCTGATAATATACCTGACTATTGGGATTTTTTTGTATTGCCTGGTTTGTTTTTGTTGTTGTTTAGGGTTTTTTTTCACTGCAAAAATTATATATTTAGATCATTTTATCTTTTAACTGTTTCGTGTATTGTTTTCTGTCGAAGTTTAACTTCCCATAATTTCCCGCAGCTTCTCCAGGTGCTGGGCTGGCTGGTGTGGTATCACATCTCGGTGACAGCAGCTCGGACCAGGAGCAGGCGGGTCCCAGTGAGTTACTCTCGAATAAATGGATAGTTCCTGCCCACGGCCGGGGTGCTATGTGGAATGAAATGATCTTTAACGTCCCTTCCAGCCCAAATAATCCGGAGATTCTATGATTCCGTTTGAAAATCCAAATCAAGTTCCACTAGCCGTCAGTGACAGCCCTTCCAAAGGTGTTTGAAAATACCCCCGGCCATTTAAAAACAGGGCTTTGGGGTTAAATAATAGCATCAATAAACTTTGTTGGCTGGTGAACGACCACAGGAAGATGACACCGGGACTCAGCTGCACACAGGTTAGTGTGGGACAGTTAGGATAATTTCGGTTAGTGCAGCATAATTGTTTCACATTCTAATTGCCTTTTAGGGGTGTAATGAACCAATGCGGGTGCTGTCAGACTGATGGGCGATACCCGTGTCCACAACACTGCAGCAGCAGAGCTGTGTCAGCCCAGACACCCAGAGGTGTCCAACAGGAGCCTTGGGGAAGATCTGGGTGACTTTGCTCAGCGCTGTAGTTTCCCCTCAGAGCCCTGTTCTGCCTGCGGGAATGATCTCGCTCTGCAGCCCCTTAAAGCTGCCAGAAAAGCTGCTCCCTCAGCTGAGGGTCGTTTGCCAGTGCTGTATAATTCTGGGGCCAGCAAAGTATATTTGTAGCTAATACACCCGATGTTTATTCTCTTTTCTGTGTATAAGTAAGCTGTACTGGCATAACACGTTTATTCTGGCAGAAATGCAGCCGTGCCAGGGAACTCCACCATTTTAATTACCGGTGGAGGTAGAACAGTGCATGTTTTCCCTGTGAATGAAGTAGAATAGCACAGACTGCAGGCTGGAAAAGTGGGTCCTTCCCATGTTTAAAGGCTCATCAGGTCACAAGTAATCAGCAAACGTTATGATGATTTTCTTAACAAAAACCCCTTTAGGTGAGTTTCCAGTACAAACATCCTAAATTCCCTTTTTATGAAGCATCTCAAAGAAACCTTAGAAAGGTTCTGCTTTTTCATCAATGTCAATTTAAATAGAGCTCCATGGAGCCGGGGGATTTGAGGATTAATGACTTGGGTGTTTATAGGAGGTGGTGCTCCATCAGGACCAGACACTGGGGTGGTGTTGTGAGGGGGTGTCCTGCTGCTGGGGGCAGTGGCCTGGCCCTCATTCTCTGCTCCATACCTGCAAGGCAAGGGGAGATCTACTCCACCCTTCTGGAAGAAAAAATTGATCCTAGAGCAATGCTATGAGGGCACTTCCCACCAAAAAAACCCCCAAAGCACAGTCTTGATGCTGCACTTTCCCTTCTGGAGGGCGGTGGAGGGGGATGTGCAGTGGGGGGAGGGGTGTGGAGGGTGTGATGGGGGGATGTGGGAGGACTCAGGGGGCTGTGTGTGGTGTAGGGAGGGATGTGGGGATGCAGGGGGATGTGGGAGGATGCAAACACATGTGAGGGGTGTGAGGGGGGATGCAGAGTGCAGGGCTGTGTGTGGGGGATGTGGGGCTGATGGGTGAGGAGGCTGGAGGGGGAGGCAGGGAGGCTGGAGGAGTGGGAGGTGACATATGGGGGTTTTGAGGGGATGGGGGAAATGGGGCAGGATGAAACAGGTTGTGAGTGAGGCTGTGGGGTGAATGGGGGAGGAATATCCAGGGATGTGTGGCTGTGAGGGAGGGAGTGCAGGAGTTTTGGTGGGGTATGGAAAGGAGGGAGGGGGACACTGCAGCAGCTGCAGCCTGCACCCCCAGTACTGATAACACCCCACGTAGCACCATGTGTGTGCTGAGCTGAAGCTGGGGTGGGTCAAGTCTTCTTGGACTTGGGGAAAAAGCATTAACATCTACCTGGGACTTTTTCTCACCATTTTGGTCCAAAACATAATAAAGGGATCGATATAATGTATTGAGTTCAGTCAGATTCTCTAAAATTCATTAACTAGCATGTGAAAGTCCTGTTATCAGACATTTGCCTTAACCTCAAATTTGGCCCAGTAGTGTGTAAATGCAGTTCAGGGTGAGTTTGCACCACCACACCAGCACAGCTCCCCAGGCTGCTGTCTCTGCTTGGCTCAACCTATGTGGAATGAAATGATCTTTATGCCATGAAATCTGTGGAAATCTGTCCCCCAGCAGCCAGGCTTGGGGACAGGGATGGTTACCTTTAACGAGCTTGGGGATGACTGTTACATCAGTTTTTGTAGCAGATGTTAAAAATACATCCTCTTGTCCAGGCAGCTCTGTGTTGATGGAAAAAAGTCACAGTCGTGCATGGACTCATCCGTTTACAAACAGAGTCCATTAAAACATGATTATGTACAACATGGGCTCTTCCTCTGCAAGATCCTCAAATCCATTGTTTACATTGCACCTATATTAACAAACCACAAAATAAGCTTGAAGAGTATTTAAAACGTAATTTTTTTATTTTTTTTTTAGGATGGGAACGTGGAAACTTTCTGAAATCAAAACAGTATACAAGGCAAATGAATAAAAGAGTGATTTGTGTCTTCTGGAATGAGAAGATTCCACCTTTTCAAAATGATTTTTCCCTCAGAGAGGGGAATTTAATTTAAAGGGTGTTAGGCAGTGCACACTCACTCTCTGAAAAGACACTGAAGTTAGTAAATGATATTTAAAATCGAGGAGGAAACCCTGGAGCCAGTGTTGAAAACCTTTCCTGCTGAGTTCAAGCACAGATATGCTTAAAGTGGGATGTCCTTGTTCATTCAAACTCAGGAGTTACTCAGGCATGACTTGCAGTGAAAAATTATGCAAACCCCCATTAATTGTGGCAGTTGTTTCCAGTCTGATGTTTCCAGGCTGAAAACTTGCTTGTGATGTTCCTGCAGGATAAAGCAAATAAAGGGTGAACAGAGCCCAGAGGAGAACAGGCAGATGTGCAGGAGCTGTTCACACACAGAAAACTGCCTGTCCCAGGAACTCTGACGTCTGTCTGAAGACACAGGATCACACTAACGAGGAGGAGGGAGCCTCCAATGCCACTCTGGGCCATTTTACAGAAATGACAGCCACTTGAGATGAATTAGATGGATTTATTAGGAATTATCTGCTGCAGATCTCAAGCTTTTAATTTGCATAGGATGAATATCGTGTCAGGCAAGTGTTCTGAGCAAAAATCTACATATGGCAGGAGATCCAGATCTGACTTGGTCTGGCAAGGAAGGTGCTCCCAAAATGCAATTTTTTCTCACCACAGTGAGGTCTCCAAGGGAGAAGTTGGCTGTTCACTTTGAGCTAACAGCCTTTTTCCTTCTCTGCTGCTTGACAAGGTCTTAGAGAGATCCCACACTGTTAATGTTGCTAGGAACATTTTCTAAGGGATTTACTAAGGATTAAACACTAGTAGTTAAGAATATAACATAAATCCCAAATATTTTCAAATTATATTCTCTCTTAATTATATAATTTTCTGAAATACGGAAGTCAAGAACATCCTGTCTGAATCAAAATAGCTTTTAATAGGTGTTTAAAGAGAAGGATAATTGGTGTGTGTTTTCCTCTTCTCCTTTTTGTAAAAGTGAGAGCTTTAGAATATTCCCATTTGTTGAACAGAAATTCTCATAGGGCCTGTTCAGTCTGTGCAAAATGCTGGATGTTTGTCCATCTGTCCCCTCAGAGCCTCCTCTCATTGCCTCTTGGAGGCTCATTGCTGTCACAGGTAAGGTTTAAGGGCCCTGTAGGGCTTTTTTTTTGTTTGTTTAATTCTGTGGTGTGCTGTGAAATTTCCACATTACTGAGTGTGTAAATATTTCATATTCTCATTTTGTACTGTTAATTTTAGAAGCCACAGAGCGCTGCTTGTTTCACACCAGGCGAGTGCTCGTGTACAAACCATGTGTGTAAAACAACACAACATGTTAAGCTCCATGATTATTTGGAATTAAAATTCCTTATTCACTAGTATTTCTACTAGTAAAGCACAAGTGTTCAAATATTTGCAGAAAGCACCTGTGAAGCAGCTGTAAATATGGCTGAATATGCTTCTGAATTTAAATGAATATTTAGCAAATTTTTTGGCCAAGCTGTAACACAGAAGGTTTGTAGGTGCCAGTGCTTTACACTTGCCAGTGTACACTTGCAGCTAAGCCCACTGGATTTACCTTTTATTAATTTAAAAGGAAAAGTACAGCCTAGTTTGAAAAAAAAATCCTGTATCAACCCCCTTGGAAAAAACACAGAGAACATCAGAAGCTTTAGATAAACACACACATTAGTGGTCTGGGGGGAAAGTAAATAGTGTGGAGTTTAACTCTTGCATTTCCAGGTGGCAGCAGCAGTGCACAGAGGTTGAAGGAGGAGTGTGCTGCTCAGGATTCACTGCTCAGGGATGAGTCCTGCAAATCAAGGTCTCACCCTGCAGTTCCAAAGAATTCATTCTCCGGGTGGAAGACAAGGAGTTTGTAGTTGCTTTCAGAAAATATCATTTTAGCCAAATTTTGTGTTTTCAGTGTGAAAATGGGCTCAGTGTGATCGGGACTCAGGTATTTGGTTTCAAAGGGATGCAGTTTGCTCAGGTTTGGAAAGCTTGGTAAGGAAAGCACTGTTGGGCAATGTACTGCAGGGAGAGTCGTGGCATCTCTCAGCTGCCTGGATACACATCATTTCCAGTTAGTTTTGCTGCCCTTGTTCACCAGGAAATATCTGGATGGCAAAGCATTCATGGATTTCTGGGAGGATCTCTTGCTTGTCTTCCTAATGCTTAAAATTCAACAAAGGACTTGCTGCTGTAATTTGTGTTCTGTGTTTTCAGGATTGCTTTGTGCTCCCACCATGTCCACAGAGCCCAAGGGATCACAGAGCCCAGTCAAACAGAGCCAAAGAGATCCAGGAGGTAACAGATCCAGGAATGTGCACTGTAGAGTAGTTTTGAGGGCTTCCACCAAGCTTTGGAGTGTCCAGAGGTGCTGGATACCCAAAGGAGCTGTAGCTGAAGGGTCAGAGTGATGTCCAGCACCAGAAGTTACAGTGTTGGTGAGCATGTCTGTGGCATTTGCTTGCTTGCTTTATATCTGCCTACTTTTTAAGTGACTGTGCTTTCCTCCTACCCATTAATCTCATTCTTCCAGCAGAGCCCTTTTTGCTACGTTGCACGATATATTTTTTAGGTTTTGAAGTGGTGCTTCATTATTATTCAGAACAGGATCCTTTTCAGAATGACAAGCAGGTTGTCATGAAGGTAAGGAAAGGGATCTTTGCTGTGAGTCTTTTGTAGCCTCCACTCTGTAAAACCACATAACCTGTTGGGTTGTGCCCAACAGATGTGCACGTGGAAATGCTGCTCAAAAACACCTACAGGGAGGCAGCAAAAATCCCCTGTATTGTCTTGAACTGTCCTTACTAAAGCAGTCCTAGTGTATTTTTAGGGTATATTTACACTCTGTTAGGATTTAGGAGTTCCAGTCATGGGCTGGCTGTGTTGCAATGTTGGATGGGTATGGTCATCCTGTTGTATTCTCTTTATTGTGTTACAACCTTTGTGGGTTTCTATGAAGGGATTTATAAAAGCAACTGACATCCTGACAGACCTTCCTGTAACCATATCATGATATGGATAGGGGAAAAAATAGGGAGAAAAGGTAACTTTGTACCTAAATTTTTTGATTCAGTGTCTTCTCTCAGATGAAAAAAACTCCAGAGGAGATGTTATCCCTGTATGAATTTGGGAGAGTTATGTTTGGATTGGATAAGAAAATACTACCTTTATAACCAGAGAACCCAAAATTGGCAACGCCCAAAACTGGGTCAATGACTGTGGCACACATTTGAGTTTTCTGCTCTATTAACATTAAAAACCCCACTGTGTTTTCTTAGGCTTGGATATGAGCACTCTACAAGAATTCTCTTCTTTGACCTTACATTTACACATCTCACATTTTCCACATGTGTTTTTCCTGATGATATTTTCATTATTAGTTGTCATGGTCAGCGTGTCCTTGAGTGTCCACAAATTCTGCCCAACATACATCCTGTTCCTCCATTCAATGCAGATGAAAAGCTTTAAGGCAAAGCATAATTTCCAGGTTTGAAGATTTTATAAATGGAGCTGCTGTACCTGGGAGATGCAAGTTCTCCTTCCAGGAATGAACTGTAGGTTTAATCCTGAATCCTTCTGTGAACTGATTTTATAAAGAGACAAGAGACAATGATTGATCTAAAAGGGCAGGAATACATGTTTCATGCTGTTCATTTCTAATCAGAAGGATTTTTCTCTGCACTTCCCAAGTTCCTGAGTTGGGTCTGGCACAGTCTTATTCAGCACATTCTGATCCCTCTGGTTTCTGCTTCACTACAGCCCTGAAGAATTGACCTGTGATGAAGAACCACTTCATCAATTAGGAGATGAATAACGAGACAAGCCCAAAGATTTTGCATTCTGGGTTATACTCTCTCCACTTCAGTCCCTAATGATGTCAGCCTGTGCTGAAACAACCAAGTTTTGGTGCCTCCACCCTCAACACTTCTCTGTGGAGACCAATATTTACCCACAGAGGAGGGTGATGGTCAGAAAGCTGAATTTCCTAAGACTACAAGGACTGGTTCAGCTTTAACCACACTGCAAGATTTGATGGAGCTCAGCCTAGAAACAGGTATGAAGGGAGATAAAGCAAAGAGTGATTCACCTCTGAGCAAACAGTGCTGCTCCTCTGTCCTGCAGTTGTGCTTAACATCACTTGGATTTCCCAAGGCACAAGTGGACATGTGCATTGGTCTCCAGCAGGGATTTCTTACCTTTATTTGTAATTTTCAGCCAAATTATGCTTGATATGTGCCACATTGTCTTTTGTTGTCTGTGCAATGCTACTTCCCCTTGTTTGCTTTGCTAATTGGCCACCTGATCATTTCCCGTGATGCCCTTAGAGGGTTGTCACAAAGATAAAGGCTTCTTTTCTTCCTTCCCCATGCAAATCTTTGGTTTATGGAGCTCTGTCATCATTTCCCTCAATGTTTCCCTGCCTTCCCTGCATCTCCTTGGGCTGTGCTGAGGTTCACCACGCTCTGGTCTAAACTGTGGTGGGTTTCATTTCCATCTGAAGAGCATCAGTGACTTCCCTGCCCGTGGCAAGGAGGTTGGAACAAGGTGATCTGTAAGGTCCTTTCCAACTCAGGGTGTTCTGTGGTTCTCTGATTCCTTGTAGGCATGTGAGTGCTTTTAAAACAAGCCCCTAGCACAGCCCATTCTTGTGTTCTTCCATATATTTATCAAGAGCTTTTTCAGAGTTCTGGATGTAAATCCATGTCCTGAAATCCCCCATATCAGTGGAGTGAAACCCAATCCTTGTGCTCAAATACCCCCAGCTCGTGTAATGAGATGCCCTCTAACAGCTGGTGTGGATTCAGAGCCCTCTCAGGCTTTCTGATCATCAGAGGAATTTTTCCTTTGATTCCTGTGGATTCCTTAAATGTTTTATTCCACAAGGTTTTGGTTCATGTGCTGACTGGGCAGTGGAGCTGTGCTGTGCAGAGGGAAAGGTGGAAGCCTCTTCTGAGGTTGTGGTTGCAAGGCTGTTCATTTATAAAGCTGGTTTTGATCTCTTTTAATTAACTGTACCTGTTAGGAGTTGGCATTAATTGCTGTCACATTTCCTTATTGAACAGTGTTTGTTGACTGTTTAAAAATACTGGACTGAAAACAGCAAAAATGGGAGTTCTTAATGTCTGATGTTTCATCCTGTCCCTGAAGATTCCCAATGGATTCAGAGATGTTCTCTGAAGTCAAATGGCAGAAAAAAACCCTGTGAAAACCAATGAAAAGGGAGAAAAATATGGAAAAAAAAGTTTCTTGCATAGGTAAATATGAAAAACTTTCCCTCCAAATATTTGAAACATCTTGAGTGTTTATTGTGGGTTTTATTTTATTTTATTTTATTTGTTTTATTTTTGTTTTAAACCTAGGTAATATGACTGGTAAGGAAGANCTAACAGCTGGTGTGGATTCAGAGCCCTCTCAGGCTTTCTGATCATCAGAGGAATTTTTCCTTTGATTCCTGTGGATTCCTTAAATGTTTTATTCCACAAGGTTTTGGTTCATGTGCTGACTGGGCAGTGGAGCTGTGCTGTGCAGAGGGAAAGGTGGAAGCCTCTTCTGAGGTTGTGGTTGCAAGGCTGTTCATTTATAAAGCTGGTTTTGATCTCTTTTAATTAACTGTACCTGTTAGGAGTTGGCATTAATTGCTGTCACATTTCCTTATTGAACAGTGTTTGTTGACTGTTTAAAAATACTGGACTGAAAACAGCAAAAATGGGAGTTCTTAATGTCTGATGTTTCATCCTGTCCCTGAAGATTCCCAATGGATTCAGAGATGTTCTCTGAAGACAAATGGCAGAAAAAAAAACCTGTGAAAACCAATTAAAAGGGAGAAAAATATGGAAAAAAAGTTTCTTGTATAGGTAAATGTGAAAAACTTTCCCTCCAAATATTTGAAACATCTTGAGTGTTTATTGTGGGTTTTATTTTATTTTATTTTATTTTGTTTTATTTTTGTTTTAAACCTAGGTAATATGACTGGTAAGGAAGATGGGAAATTTTAGCAAAGGGGATTTTTTCCATGTTGACTTTTTAGTCCAGCATAGTTTTGAGTAGAAAGGGTCTGGCAGTATCCTGTACTCTCCACAAATATATATATATATATTTACTTTATTTACTATATATACTATATATTTAATATATTTACTATGTTATTTATATATTTTATATACATATATATATAGTAAACTGCAGGTGATACAGCTGAATGTTTCAAAACAGCTAAACCCTCCCCCCAAAAAATCCGTCTATGCAGAAGAAAATAAAAGAGAAAATCCCTAAATAATCGTAGCTTTAACCAAATTTTTGAGCTTGCAAATTGAAGATGGTGTCATATCTGTTTATGAAACTCAAATTTCTTAATAAAAACAACCCTTAAAGACATGTACCATTGATTTTTTTTTTCCTTTGGTCATGCAATGCAGTAGCATCCTTGAAGTGAATTTTAGGTTTGTCACGGGATTTAATGACATTAAGATTTTACCTCCCAGATCTGAACACAAACATCTTAACACTTACCCAAAATAAAACACTTCTCAAAGTAGGAAGACAAACAGAATTCTTTGGAAAAGATATTGAAGAAATAATACATAAGGACAGTTTTACATTCCCTTATATGAATATTGTGCATGATTTTCCTACAAGTTTCCCTACACCCTCCAAGGAATCTCGTGCACACACCTATAAAATCCAGCAGCAGTGGTAATGTAACAACATCAACTGAGTATACTGTAAATTAATTTAATTCCTAAATTCTTTTTAAGAGTATTTATTAAAAGCTAAAAATCCAGGCAGAAACAGTGGAGTTGCCCCAGCAATGAGAGACAAACTAAAGGTATTTCATTTAGTGCCATGTGGATATTTGTGTGTACTCGGTAAGAACATGTGGGGCTTTTTCAGGATCACACCTACAGATCTCTGTGTATTTATACATCATGTGAGATGCTGGTTCTGCTGGCAGAGCTCCACTTGCCAGGTATGAAGCTGCTTGGAGGCTGTTTCTGCAGCAGATGAAGCACTGAGCCTGCTCAAGCCCAGTGACCCACACCACCTCTGCAGATCCTTGGAAGAGCCAGAACCAGCTCCCTTCGTATAAGAAAAAGACATCTGTTTTTTTTTTTATTACTCTCCAGATTTTGTTTTGTTAATGCCTGATACAGGAGTGGCCAAAAATCAAAGTCAGCTTGATTAACTCAGCTGCTAAACCCAGAATGATCCCAGTGCTGCACCCAAAGGTTTTGATTTGGGGTCACCTCTGGGTGGAAGTGCTTTTAATCACGTGCAATGGAATTACACAGTGGTTTCTGGTGTGGGATAGAGTGGGCACCACATACACCACGATTGCAGGGAGAAATTTTGATAGGACAAAGCAACCTGGAGGCTGAAATGTGTGACAGGGCCAAGTGAGGCCACCAGAGGAGGTGTCTGGCCTTGTCTACAGAAACAACCATGCAGTGTCTAAGTTGGTAAGCTCAGCTCAAATCATGGGTGTGAGTGTTGTTTGGAGGTTAAAGGAAGCAGAAGGAATAAGTGAACATGGCAGTTCTGTACTTATTTTTATTTAATGGCCTGCAGAAATTTCAAATCTGCTGCAGACCTCACATTCAGACTGCAATTTTGCAAGGCAGGGACATCCCAAAGTGGTGCTGGATGTTAGTGTGTTAGAAAAGAAGGTAAGAGAGAGGAAAAAAGGAAAAAGAAATAAAAAAAAAAAAAAGAAGAAGAAAAAGGCTCCCCAAGAGTTTAAAATGGGATTCTGGTTTGTGTTGGATTCTTGTCCTGTAAGCATAGAGCACTCTGGTCCACCTGAAGGATCAAAAGTGCCCTCAAGCCCTTAAATAGATGACTCGGAAATACTTGAAATGTGTTTCATTTTATGGTAAGTTTAATGTTTCTAATCCTGGTGCAATTTACAATTACAATAAATATCACGAAAAATTAATGTGGCCACTTCAAATACAAAGGAACGACAAAGTGTAATCTGAGAAAATTTTATCAACATGCAATTTCCTTAACGAAAACATCAATGTATCATTTCAGCATGCTGAGAAATATTTATCTTTTGGGACAGCAAAATCATTTGCAGAACGTTTTAACTGCTAAATAAATATTTTACTGGCAACTTCTGAAGCATCATAAATGCAGTCAATATAAACAAAGCAATGTGGAAACCAGCTCCAGCCTTAGTTCAAATGGTGTTTGGCTGGTTCATGGCAACACAGGACTCTGGGATGCATTTGGCTGAGCCTCAGTGCTTGGAAAGATCTGACTTCTTCCTGCTATTATAAGCAAGTTTGCTTAGTTTATTTGGAAGTTCTGGCAGCGGGAGCCACAGTGAGCTCTTAGGACTAGTGATGCAAGCAGTGAGTGTTTAACTGAAACTGCCTTTTAATAGTTAAATTTTATTTTTTAATTGAATCCAGTGCTTCTGAAAAATATGGGATTTGCAGTTCTTGGAGGGAAAAGTTGTCTGCTTGGCTGCAGAACAAGGACAGCAAGGCCACGGGGGCTCGAACTTCCTCGCGGGTCTTGGCCAATGTGCTTCACTGCGTCACTCCGGTGTCACAGAGTCACAGAGTCACAGGATGTGCTGAGCTGGAAGGGACCCACAAGGATCATCCAGTCCAACCCTCAGCCCTGCACAGGTCCAGCCCCAAGGGTCACCCCCTGTGCCCCAGAGGATCATCCAAACCCTCCTGGAGCTCTGGCAGCCTTGGGGCTGTGCCCACTGCCCTGGGGAGCCTGGGCAGTGCCAACCACCCTCTGGGGGAAGAACCTTTCCCTGAGATCCAACCTGACCCTGCCCTGGCACAGCTCCAGCCCTTCCCTGGCTGCTGTCCCTGGTCCCCCCAGAGCAGAGCTCAGTCCTGCCCCTCCTCTGCCCCTGGCCAGGGAGTTGGAACTGCACTGAGCTCTCCCCTCAGTCTCCTCTGCTCCACATTATCTTTGCTCTCCTCTCTGGCCCAACTCAAATGACACTTTTAAGACTGGTTTCAGAAAGTTGCACTAGGGAAGTTCTCTGGAAACAGAGCAGAGACTTGTTCCACAGTTGAAGAAACAGTTATTCCTTACCAGGACCTTATTCCCAATGATATCATCAAATCATGGACTTAGTTTTCCTTTTTGTGTGGTTATTACTTAGCACGTGCCACCTTTAAAGTGGTAGAAGAAATTTATTGCTGTGATTTGACTTCAGACAACACTTCAGGAGTTTGGTTGACTTAAGGATTTTTCACACATTCACCTTCTGCTTCTGGGGACATATTTTAGTATTTGAAGCAGGAATAGCAGCAAAAAGAATGTGGGTTTTTTCAGGATGAGGTAGTAATTTCACAGTGATGTTTGGCCTTTGTCAACAACAAGATTCTTCAAAGCTTAAAAGACATTGGTAGAAAATCAGAGGTAAGATGGTGTAAGAGTTTGTGAGGAGCTGCTTCCAGACCACCAGAGTCATTGCAAGAACTACAAGTGACTAGTTGAAAATTGCTGCAAAATGAATGTTGTCTCCTAATTCACACATTAATGTGTCTCCATGTGGGTCCAGCATTTCCCCTGGAAAGGGTGAGAGTGGGAGCTGCTCCCTGAGCTCCAGCTGGAAATCCAAGACTCAGTTAAGGCACATTGGCTGAGAGGTGTCAGGAAAGTTGTAGTGCTGCTGCCTGATTTCATCAGTCCTTCTTCAGCTCCCCCACAGCCTGTCCTGGCATTTGGTGCATGGATTGTTCCTCCATCCAAGGATAAGGAACCTGCCTAAGCCATCCTTTTATCTGCTCTGTATTACATTCCAGAGTTTAATCCTGCTTTTTAAAATAAAGCTGTAGCCTTTCCTCCTGAGGAGAGAGAAATGAAGAGGATTAATAAACTCCTCTTGCCCTTCAGGAATGAGTGCAGAGCTCAGGTCCCAGAAGAGGGTTTTGTGCTGGTTAGAGACAAATGGAAAATGAAACCCCTTTGTGGGAAGAGATGTGCTGATACCTGTGTGTGCCACTGCCAAACCACTGCATCCCACCTGTTAACAGCTTTGTTTGGGATGAGTTTGGGAATACAACACCTGAGGGTGAGCTGATAGCCATGAGGTAGGAAGGTGAAGACCAGGGTATGGATGTGATTGAACCAAATGGTCGTTATCCAAAAATAATCACAGAATCATCGAGGTTGGAAGAGACCTGCAGGGTCATTCAGTCCAATTGTCAACACACCATTAAACCACATCCCCAGGGGCCACATCCAAAGCTTCTTGAACACTTCCAGGGACAGGGACTCCAGAACCTCCCTGGGAAACTTGTTCCACTGCCTGATCACTCTTTCAGGGAGGTTTTTTTCCCCTATGAAATCTGAACCTCCTCTGGTCACTACCTTTAACTCATCTGAATATATTTCTCTGTAGAGAAGCTTCTTCCTTCCCATTCTCATTGAGATCAGGGAGTCAGAGGGAACAGGCTGATGGGATTTAGGACCATCCAGGTGAATGCCAGGATGTGGAAATCAGCCAGATGGCATCTTGAGTGCTCAGTAGGGGAGACACAGGGGTCATGCCATGACTCCATAAAATATATATCTGGTCTTGTATGCATATTATAATAATGTATATAAAATGACACATTTGTTTGCCATCTGAGCAAATGCTTTAGGTTTTGAGAGCTACAAGAGAGTTGGGGCAACTTTACCTTTGTACAGGGCATAACTCAGTTTAATTCATGAGGCATTAAATATCTACCACAGTGATTTAGATTTTTATTTTTTTTAGTAGTGTATTTAAAGGATAAGAAGCTCTGTCTTTTTTAGCAGCACTCTGGAGTGAGCAGTTTCCCCCCAGCATGATCAAAATCATCAGAAGGATGTTGTATCATAAAGGGGAAGATGAACACACATTTATTTCACAATGCATCTTTCACATGTGTCTGGGAAATACATCTTTGTGTTCATAATTGTGTAAAAAAATGAGGCAAGAGTTTATTTAGCCCAAAATCCATTCAAATCATGTATATTGCTAGGGTTTCTTGGTAGTAACTGCAACTTAATCCTTGCTTAAAAGGATTTTGTTGATTAATTGAACACACAGGAAGAAGCCAACAATACTGTTCCTCACAAAAGAAACAGCTATTTTTAGGGATTTGCTTAAATTTTAGGTTGCTTTGTTCCTGTTAAATCTCAGTCTTTACTTTGGCAGAGATCCCATTTTAAAAGCACACTCAAGTTTTGGGATGTCAGCAGGGCTAAGGATTTTGCACATGGTGAAGGGCTTGGCAGAGGAAGTTTTAGGGATGTTTTTTACAGAATTGGGGCCATCAGTGTCTGGTTGAAGTTGATGGAGCTTTTTGCCTTTACAGGCTTAGGATGACATTTAGAGTCAGATTGGCTTTATTAAACAACAGTTGGGTAATATCTGTGACTTAGGCCTAATGAAAAATGCCAGAACAGGAGATTCTGGTAATTGTACCCAACTGGATGCTTTTCTTATTGTTGCACATAATTCAAGAGTTAATATTTATTGTAACTACCAGGAAAGAGATTTTTATTTTCTGTAAGAAATGGTATTTGCATGTCTTAACAGCTTGAAGTTCAGCTGTTCTTTTCATTTCCTACTATTTTCATTCAGTAGGACTAAAAAATATTGATATACATGTGCACAGGGGGTAGTGGATGTGGTGTTATCACCACCTTGACATCTGACTGCAGCTTGTAGGAATTACACTGAGAACTCCACATATTTTTCCCTTGAAGCAAACTACTTACAAAGTTGGAGAGAAGGGTGAATGATTTACACCATTTAAAAATTGGGATCTATCTCCTGCCTAAATCTGGCAATTTAAATAGGATTTTGGGTGCCTAAACATGTGGATCTTCTGATTCTACTTGGTTAAATTTTTTTGGCCTTTGTATTTCAAGTCTTCTCAATGCAAAAGTTGTTACCTGTTGAGTGCAGCTCCCTGTAAATAAAGTGCTGGGGTTTAATACTGTAAATATTAAATATTTCATAATATTGGAAATCTTGTACCTTTTCTTTCAAGCTCTCTACTAGTGCAGAAATAATGAGTCTTTATCTTCTTAATAAAGTGTTATGTTGCTGCTAAAACTTTAAGACCCACCACTCAGAAAACAGAAAATTAAAGGAGTGAAAGTACAGGGCACTTGTCTTTGAGGTTGTTATTTAGTCCTGTGCTTGGGACCAGGCATCGAGCAATTCAGTGAAAGTTTGAGTTTATTTCAAAATCCCTGTTTATTGCAATGAAAATTGCTGATTTCTGAAGAAATGAGATTAGAAAACTGGATTTCATTAGAGTGTTGACCAGCCTGAGAGGTTTTGGGGGGTATATGTGTGTGTGGTTATTTTAAGAAGGAAGAGAATTTGTTTGCCCTCCTGTTTCCTCAAACCCAAAATGTGTCTCTTCATTTTTAGTCAAATTCCATGTTCAGTGAAACCTCTTTATGTGTCAGGCACTGAATTTCTGAATAGCAAGACTTGGTATAAGGTACCTGATTTTTATCTCCCCCTGGTTGTAAAACTGTCCATCCCAGCTCAAAATCAAGAGTCAAGCTCCTGGATGTCACTGAACTGGTTTGAAAAGAATCACAAAGCTTGATGAAACTGTAATTTCTTTTGCTTGTGATTTTTAATTTTTGGGTTTTTTAAAGCTTCTTGGTACTCCTACTCCTCACTCTGTACCACTGAGGGATAGAAACTTAAACCCTCAACTTCATTTTATATGTAACTTTACACATAAATTTATGCATAAAAACCCCCCCTTAGTTTCACTGTTAAGATATGTCCATCATTACCCTGGTGCTTCATTTCATTTTTGACTCACAAACCCCTGCCACTTTCAGATAAAGCCCACAGCCTGTCCGTGCCAAGAGGCAGCTTTGGAGAATTGTTTTGTGTTCAAGGTCAAAAATTCTCCTTTTCTGGAATTTGCTTCATAAAGGTTGTAACACGTAATTGTGGGAATGTTGTGAGCTTTTCTCTGATCACCAGGTGTAAAAATCTCTGGGATTCACATGTAGGAAACACTTTAAATGTTTACAGTGGGTTTTAAAGCTGTGCTTGGTGTTGATGTTGGGGGTGGTGTCAAAAGTGAAGCTTCCCTGAGTACTCCTGAAATTCTTATTGCAAACAGCCCAGGAAGTTGCTCTTAAATACATGACACAAATCTGATATAATTCCCCCCTCAATAAATTTGCAGAATAGAATAGGATCAGTTCATAGTGGATTTTGCTGCACAAATAATCTGCTTTTACTCCAGAAATGATGTGACTGCACCTGTATCATGCTACTAAAGCGTGTTGAAGTAGGAGGGAACCAGTTTATGGGGCAGTTTGTGCAACTACAAATTTAAATCATCTTTTCTCTCCTGACAGGCTGCTTAATAAGTAGTGTTTTCTGACTGATACATTCCAACCCTTTCCCTTAAACATTGTATTTATCAGCCCTTTATTAAATACACAAAACAAGACCACACTGGCCAAAACCTGTCACAGCACATTTTGTTGTCACAGTGTGTTTTCTATATGCTGAGGAGTGAGAGTCCAAGCCACAAAGTCAGCTCATTTCAGCCTCAATGGCTTTTTAAAAGGCCTGCAGCTTAAAATAATACATTATTAAGGTATTCAGACTTGTCAAAATTAATAATTAATATCACATTTACGTTCCCCACACATACACAGAGCCTTTTATTCCCCTCATTCCCTTGTATCCCAGCCAGGCAGCTCTGAGCCTGTGGCAGGAGGGAGCCTGGGAGGCACTGCTGCCTTTGGGACCATGTACCTGATCTGTGGGTCTATTAAAAATAATATTAAAAATGTAAATTTTAAGAGGGACAGATACATTTATTTTCAAGATCCTGGAGGAATTTTCTTCCAGGGGTAAGGGAGCAACCTGACAGGTGATTATGAATATTATTCAGGCTCATTTTAAGAATAAATAGGACTATTCTAATAAAACATCAAAAGATTACAGAGATTACAGAGAACATGTCCTACCTACAGAACAGCTGCATTTTTGCAGTCAGGACTCAGAGAGAACAAAGCATGAAATGTAAGTTCACCCAATAAATCACAGTGTAGGGATGGCAGATTCCTCAGCAGGAATAAATACAAACATTTCAGTAAAGATTGCCAAAGACAGCAGAAGAACTGTTCTAGACTACACACAACCCAAAACTGAAAAAAAACCCCAAACAAACAAGAAAAAGCAAGGGGAGTCAAGTTTTTGTATCAGTCTGGTATTTAAACACCAGGTTTAAAAAACAGGTGCTGAAATATTCACAGTGTTTTTGTGCAGCTTTACTTAGTGCTCAACAGCACCATGTGCTCATGAGGAGGTGAGACAGGGCTTTGTTGAAATTTGGGAAGCACCTGAAATGGAATTCTCTTTGCTCAAAGGAGTCTGTGGTGCTTTAGGATTTAATTTGGCTCATGGGTGTGTCACTGCAGGTCCAACTGGAGGGAAAGCAGAGCACCAGCAAAACTGTGCCACTCTGACTTTAGCTCAGTTGAGCAAGGCAGACAAAAAGCTAGGGCCCCAAAATGAATTCTATAGAGGCCTGTAAGACTCCTGTGAATGGCCAGAACTACTTAGTGCAGCTCTTGAATGTTCTGGCAGTCAGTCAGGAGCTGAGCATTTCCAACCTTTACAAAATACAGATTTATTCTTGACCCATCTCTCCTTCACTGAGAGGACCTTGGTGTGTGGACTTTCCTGAGATGCTCAGCACAGGGGAGAGAGAACAAACATCTAAAAAAGATCTTTTTACAGGACTTTCTGGTGTGTCTGCAGGACCATCTACTTTACTGCCCACGTTTTGGATGTGAGCTGCCCTGCAGAAGTAAATATCATGGTGTTCNCCCTCAGTCTCCTCTGCTCCAGCTGAACACCCCAAGTGCCCTCAGTGTCCTCACACACCTTCAAATCCAGGCCCTTCCCCATCTCTGTTCCCTCCTTTGGACACTCTCTAATAACTCATGGTTAACTGCTCTGTTTCTTCTGTGCTTCCAAGTGCTGGACCGTGAATCCCTTCCAGCTCAGGATACTCTCTGATTTTAGGTTTGGTGTGTGGGAGTTCAATGGGACCAAGTGCTCTGAGGGGGATATTGAGCACCCAAGGAGAGATGGAGGCAGAGATGTGGAACCAAACCACCACAGAACATTCTGAGTTTGCAGCCTGGAATCTTTTACAGTGGTTCTTGCTGTACCCCAGAAGATAACGTTTCTGCCCCAGTCACACAGTATCTTTTGGAAGCATTTCCCAACCAAACCCATATCCAAAGCCTTGGAAATCTGCCCAGGTCTGTCAAGGTTGTTCTACTGCGAGAACTCTCATTTCATGGTAACGTTTCTGATGTGCCAAAATCTGGTGTGAAGATGCACCTGACACTGAGGGGGAATCCAGGGAAACACTCAAACTGTTGGATTTCACCTTGTGGAGGAAGAAAGATTTGACGATTCACGGCTTGGCATCTTTTTGGTCCCCAAATTGGGCAAAGATTGGCAAATCTGACTAAAATTCCCTGTTTTCAGTTTCCTCAAGGGCAGAACCCTGTGGATACCAACCTGCAGGATAAGCTCTGGAATGTTCCTACACATCTGCATGAGCATTAGCTGGGCTTTAAAACTGAGTCAACAGGATGTGGAGAAATTCAGTAAATAAGAAAGCAAGTAGATCCAGTGGTAGGGTTCTCTTCCAGCATCCTGCTGTTGTATGGAAGTCATCTTTGTTGGGGATTTTAGCAGCTGTTGCCACCTTTATTGCTAATTATACATTACTCCTCATACCTGATGTTCCTTCAAATTTGTGTCCTTAAAAGTTCTTCAGATAAAAAAAATGCAGCTTCTTGAAAAAGCCCATTGGGAATTTTCCTATAGAATTACTACACATAGTATATATTTACTACACACACTATATTTTTTATATTTATCTACATTATACATTGTTACTTACTATAATAATATCAACATCAGAAAGACAAACTGAGAAATTTTACATTAAAAATATGAAATATCTGGAAGAAAAAAAAATGGAATGGGAAAGGATTTTTCTAATTGACTGTATATTCAGTTTTTCTGATGGCTCTAGAGTCTGTAGGATCACTGTTGGATGTCAAAATGTTTGTAAGTGTTCTAGATCAAGTGATAACCCAGATATTGCATTTTTAAATGAATTTCAACTCCCTAAATTAATCTGTTCTGCATTTACTGCTTAAAAAAAAGTGTTTAAAAAAAGATATATAATTTCTGTTGGTTTTGCAAATTTATTTAAATCAAGTGTTTTTAGAAACTTTTCCTTGTTTTTGATGTGAAAGCTGCAGCTTGTTAGAAGCAAATACACCACATTAGTCAGGGTATCTCTGCTGAAATAAGGGTTAATGTGTCTGGGGAGCATTTTGGATGTTAAGATACAGTGCATTTGTAGTGATTTAAAACAGAGAGAAATAGAAATAGTAGGAGATTATTTCTGAAAACAAACACTCATTCTACAGAGGGGTTAATATTTGGATTTAAATTAGTGAGAGGTGTCCCTGCCCGTGGCAGGGGGTTGGAATGAGATGATCTTTATGATCCCTTCCCACACAAACCATTCTGGGATTCTGGGATTCCATGAAAAAGGTCTGTTTGATATCTCATAATTATAAATACACTGACTTTAAGAGGGAGTTAACAAAGGTAGAGTTGGAAAAATCCTACAGGAAGATCAAATCTAAATGTAAACATCTTTGCTGCTTTTTGAATGAGAATTGAGGGAAAAGGGATATAGAAAATTACAGGCTTTGGCAAAATTGTGTCTCAGAGCAATGTTTTCTTTCCAAATCCTTGCATAATACAACAGTGCATTTTAAAAAGACATACCCCAAACACTAGGAAATAATCAAGTCTTTATTAATCAGAAAGTTACTCCTTTATCAAATAATGGAATTTGGCTCAAAAATAAATTGGCCTTGACTGAATTGCTACACTGCACTTCAGTAGAAACAATAAATAGTAGTAAGGAAAATGTGATTTCTGATGTTTTACTAAAACATGTTCCCAACATTTTCATAAAAAAGAGAAAATTCAAAATGTTACTAACCCTGACACACCACAAAGTGATGCAGCACAGTTCCTTGGTAATTTAATTCCTAATCCTCACTCTTTGCCAGTATTGGAAACACAATACCTTGGGCCAAAAATTAAAATAACAACTTCATTTCCACACACAACTCAAAGAATGAGTTGGATTTTAAATGGAACAAAATGCACCTCTCTCTTTCATGAGGGTAGTTTGGAGGTAAAAACTTTGATCACTCTTCCAAAAACTGGACTGACTAAAGATTCTTTTAATTCCAGAAGCTGGTACTTGGATGAGCGTTTTGCTGCTACTGTGCTGAACATTTTCCCAGAGTCACAGAATTTTTGGGATAACCATCAGTAACCCACAAAGGTCACTGGGGATATGGGCAAACAGGCTCGTGGGTGAATGAGGTTTGGAAAAAAAGAGCAAATCAGAAGCAGGACTCTAAGGACACGTGAGCTTTCTCCCACCCAGGGCTTGCATGAAGCTTCTGTCATCATGTTCTGCCAGGGGCTGGAGATGGGAACTGTGCCATGAAAATCTAGTCTGTAGCTGTGGTTTAGAAACGTGGAATCAAATAGGTTGGAAAAGACTTCAAAGATTGACTGCAACCATTACCTCAGTACTGTCAAGGCCACCACCAAACCATGAGTGCTACATCTACATGTCTGTTGAATCCCTCCAGGGATAGTGAGTCCAGGGTGATTGATTGGAGATGGATTTTTCACCCCAGCTGCTGTCAGTAAGTGGCTCCGACTGCCTGTGGTAGAGTTATCCTGAAACTTGTTGTGCCAGAGTTATAATGCACTAGCTGGTAGATTGGGTGCTTCAGCTGATCAGGAAACCTGCTCTGCTTTTGGATCTGACACATCAGAAGCCACTTCTGCCCTTCCTCAGGCTGTGAGAGAGGACTCGAGGTACCAGAGACCAGCCCCAAAGGGTGAGGGCAGTTTAGCACATTCATCATTGCTGTTTCTTATGAATCCATGCTTACAGCTCAGTGAAGAGGTGAGTGATGCACCTTGCTGTTAACACTCTGGTTTGGCTTATATCTTGTCAGCAACACAAACCAAAATTCCTGATAAGGATATGGAGTAACAGAGGATGTGAGGAAATTCGGTATAAAATGTTTGTTTTGTAGCACCCAGCACAACAGAGCTGAACTCTTGGATGCAGTGGAAGAGCCAATGCCCCAGCTTCAGTAGGGATGGGGTTTCCTTATTCAGGAATTGATTGATTTAGGCTTTGGTTTTTACTTACTGGGGAAAAAAAAATTAAATCCATGGTCTGTATGTGTAAGAAGGAATTTCTGAAATTGTTACTGAGTTTCATAGAACCACAGAATCCTTAAGGTTGGAAAAGACCTTTAAGATCAGATCTGTTTTATGACAAATCTGGCTTCCTGTTTCCTTGCACATGACATGAAGCATTGATTCAGTGTAAACCTGCTTCGGTTCAAGTTCATTTACCTTAATTTTTTTTATGGTTTGACCTCATATCAGCAGTGTTGGTGCTGGACAAGGTATCAGCTGCCACAGGACTTTAAGTTTTAGTCACCTTCCCTCCCAGGACTTTGTCAAAGCCAAAGCTGGAATAAATCTATTGCACCCCAACAAATTCAGCAGAAATGTGGTGAAGGAGGAGCTGATCACCACAGGTGTGATTAGTATCCTTTGAAGATGTTGCTTATTTCCAACAGTCAGGACTGGCCTGTTGTGTCTGAACCAATGTGGCACCAGGTCACTGCTTTGGATTTTGGATGTTGGAGTCTGGCCAGCAAGATAAAACCACCCCTCTGGCACCTCTTATTGTCTCTTAGACAAAAGGGAACTTACTGGTAGCAGCTAAGCCTAGACTTTGTTTTCATATTTTAGTTAATAAATTCAAATTAATTTAAGTACACTTTTTAAAGTAAGTGATAATTCTCTTTTGCTTCCTCTGGCTTTCTTTTTTATTTTTTTCATTTTCCTATTAAATAACAAATTTCTAAAGAAATATGATGACTTGGTGTCTCAACAGAGCAAAATGTTTTCCTAATAAAATTAGAAAGTTAATTTCAGGAAGATAATTTGTTTCAAGAATGTGTCAGTGGGTGCAAAGATCTTATAAAATGAGACACAAGAAGCTTTGTAGGAAGTATGTTGTCAAGCATTAAAAAAAAAGGATTGTTAAATAGGGATCAGTGTCTTAAAACAGATGAAATGAGGAGCCAAAAACCAGGTTTCCCCTAAAGAATTTTGTAGGTAAATAAGTATTTTTTCAAAGCCATGTAGATTTCTAATCTAACACCCACTGCAGGTTTTGTCTGTGGGAACTGAAAGGCATAATGAATATTTGGTGAGGTAAGTAATGGATTGACTCAGATCCTCTTCACTGTTCAGCTCCATCAGGAAGGTGTTTGCCAGGCCAGGTTTACCTGTGCATGAAAGTGTTTCCTCTCTATTTACAAGTCTTGTATGAGCAAAGTTTGTCCTTTAATTTTTTAGTGGGGAGCTTTTATAAAATGACTTATACACATGAATATAAACCCGACTTTGGTGTGGCACTACAATTAGGTTCTTAAGAAAAATAAGTGCACTTCTCTTCAACATATTCTATAAAACTTCAATACTGGCAGTGTTTACTGTAGCATAATACAGTCTCAGATGTGATATCGGTGACAGTCCCTCTCTGCTCTGCGTTGGTGTGGTCTCACCTCCAGTCCTGTGTGTGGTTTTGGACACCACAATGGCAAGAAGGACCTAAAGCTGTTAGAGAGCACTCAAAGGAGGGGCATGAGGATGGCCAAGAGCCTCGAGGGGAAGCTGTGAGAGGAGCAGCTGAGGGCACTTGGTGTGTTCAGCTGGAGAAGAGGAGACTGAGGGCAGATCTCATCGGGGTCTGCAGCTCCTCACAAGGGGCAGCTCCGATTTCTGCTCAGTGTGAGCAGGGACAGCACCCAGGGAAGGGCTGGAGCTGTGTCAGGGCAGGGTCAGGTTGGATCTCAGGGAAAGGTTCTTCCCCCAGAGGGTGGTTGGCACTGCCCAGGCTCCCCAGGGCAGTGGGCACAGCCCCAAGGCTGCCAGAGCTCCAGGAGGGTTTGGACAATGCTCTCAGGGACAGGGTGGGATTGTGGGGGTGTCTGTGCAGGGCCAGAAGTTGACCTGGATGATCCTTGTGGGTCCCTTCCAACTCAGCATATTCTGGGATTGTGTGATATGTTTTTCTGTGTGACTGAATTATACTCAGATGAGATTCTTAGAAAACCAGGATGGTCTGAACTGGTGTCTCAATGCCTTTGTTTTAAACTTCTTTTTTCCTTACTGTATGCAAATCCTCACTGTTAGTTCACCTGAGGATTCAGGGATTTATTTTATGGGGACACTTAAACTTTCCAGTGCCTAACTTGTCATGGGAATTTAGCATTCAGCTACAGCTCCTGGAAACATCCTGCAGATCTACATCTGTAGGACCACATTAAAATCTGGCCTCTTCACTGTCACCACCCTTTAGATAACCTGTTGCATAGAATTTTGTAACATATTACTTATTTTTTAAGAGAATCACTACTCAGAATTTAAGGAGAAAAAAAAGAAAAACTAGTGTTTTTAAACTCTTACAAGTTTCAATTTCTTTGTGTTACCTTTGTGAATACTCATATCCTTGGTTTATATACTTGAATTAGAATTGATAATTTAGGATATAGTTGATGTCCCCTAACTGGGAATCAAATTAATAATGGTATGCTATACAAATGCTTTAATAACATGTCACTGTTTCCCACTGTGTTCACTACAGCAGTGTCAAATTTGGGAGCAGAAAGGCTGGGTCAGTAGCTGCTCTTTGCTTTCTCTGCAGTTACACCAGACTGGGGGGCTGTGAAGGTTTGTGTGTAGCTCATTTTGCCCTGCATCCCACACCCCACACGATGTGTGTATGTTTGCAGGGCCTACAAAAATCCCTGTACACCAGAAATGAAAAGGTTAACTGTGGTCTGAGGAGGGTTGGATGGAGGAAGCCAAGAAAACCATTCCCAGTCCAGAAAACTGTCCAGTGGTTTGTGCTAAGGAAACACATTTGCTTTTTCTCTCACCTTATAATGGATGCTGGTATTAAGGTGACTGCATTGCAAATCCTCTCCAGATAATTTGGGCAAGGATCAGACTAACTCTAGCAAACACTGGTTGGGGCCCAGAGTGATCCAAAACATTTATAAAGACATTTTTTGGCTAAATTCCTCCAATCTGGAGACTATAGAACACAAATTTGGGTTGCAATCTAAGAAACATGCCTTTTACACACAGATTGTATTTCCCAAATGTTGGAGTACTCTTATTGGAAAATGCAGCTTCGACTTGGCCTGCCTTAGGATTTTAAGTTTAGACAATACAAGCTTTGAAAATCTGTAGATGTGTGTCAGAAAATACAAAGACTGTGGTTGTGGTTGTGGCTGAGCACGGAGCAGAATGATGGGCACTTCAGCCGGTGTAAATTTATGGCTGGAACCATTTACGTTGGGAATAAACAGTTTAATGGATAGCTGGAAGGATTAAAGGATGCTCAATCCATCAGATTAAACATGTCATTCTTGCTGGTGAATGGTGCCATTATCTCACTGGGAAGTGAACATTCTTTCAGAGTAGATGTTTTTGCTCCATCTATTGACAAAGGCTTCCCTAATTCCGGCAGCGATACCTCGGCCCTGCTGGAATTGCTGGGAGTGGAGGCAAAGCTTCCACTGACTTCAGTGAGTGGGAGACCTGCCCCGTTATCTCCCCGTGGGTGAAACCCTGGGGAGCTCAGTTCTCTGCAGCTCTTTGCCCCTTGAATCAGAAGAATGAGCCCAAGCCCCTCCTCGGGGGCTGAGGCCGATCCTTCGCGTGCTCTGCTCTGGAGTTTACATTCTCATTCTGCTGAGTGTTACTAAAAGAAATAGTGAGATAACTCGGGCTGACACCCATCAGTTTTGCCATAAATCAGCACTGTTATACACTTTTCCTGTTAGACTGGGATACCCAGATAAGGAAAAGCTAGTTTGGAAGGAAGACATGAAGAACAGATTTTCCAGGGATTGCATCTGGTGATGTGGCCCTTAATTTCCTCCTCTGTGGTTCCAATTTCCCCAGTTCAAAAATAAAAGGGTAGTTTATTTTTATTTTTTAATATTTATCCCTTTTCTTAACCATCAGTCAGCAGATTCTTAGTCTTTCATTAGCTGGTGCAATGCAAGAAGAACCTTTTTCCTAGATGAGAAATAATTTATAGATTGAGTTTTTTCATTGTTTACACAGTTTGAAAAAAAAGAGTAGTAATATTTTAATTTTATTTTTAATGTAATTTTGAATATTTTAATATAAAATATGCTTTACACAGATTTTAATAAGAGGAGGTGTTGTGCTAAAACTATTTCATGGAATAAATGACGTATAAAGGTTGTAAGTGAAGAAAAAACATGGAACCATTGAGTTTGTAAATAGGCAAAGCAGGTATCAACAATCACAATGTCAGATTGTACCACAAAGGACTTCTGAGAAGTTAGTTATCCTTTCATATCCAGGTATCACCCTACCCCCTTTCCAAGTGTTTTAATGAGCTTCATTAAAGCACTGAGTTGGACTGATTTGAGGGGCTAGAGGTTATTTTACAATGGTACTGGTTAAAGACCTACCTGATCCATGACCTGACTTAAACATTGAATTCGTTCATTCGTAAGAATTATTTATTCAAAATGCCCAAGGTGAAGAGGATCATTTTTTCCTGAATCTAGGAAAGAAAAGTAAAATACAATTATTTTGGGATTACTATTTTTGCTTTGGTTTTGTTTATTCTGGTTTTATTACTATATATTAATTTCTTTGTCTGTCAGTCTGCATATCAAAACATGCTGTAATTCAGAGAAAACTCTTTAATTCTGATTTTACATTTAGTGGTATTCCCTGACTTTTTCTGCAAGCCAAGAGGATCTGTATAGACAGACACCATAACTCAGCCTACAAGCCATGGCTTACCAAGCTCAGGTGATTTAGTTTTGATTTTAAGTCCTGATTTAGCTTTTAAGAGTAACTGAATATCTGTGTTAACCACTCACCTCTGCTCTGTATGTGCTGGTGTTACCAGGTAGCAATTACCTGCCTTGCACAGACAAAGATACCTTTAGAGGTTTAACAGCCCTTTAATGTCTTTCTTTCTTTTTTAATATATTTTATTTAATGATAACCTCATTAATGTGTAGGATTTCTTCTTGTGCTCACAATGGTTTAAATTTACTGCAAATGGAATATGAATTGTTGGAAGAGAGATGTGTTCACTGGGGATGCTTTTAAGATTAAATACGTTTTATTTGGAGTTCATAGAAATATTTGCACAGAATCATTGAGCTTGGAAAAGTCCTCCCAGACCACAGAGTCCACCTTGTGACTGATGCCCACCTTGTCCCCCAGCCCAGAGCACTGAGTGCCACTTTGAGGGGTGAAAGGAGGCACATTGCAATATCTATGGGCAAGGGAGGAAAGTCTAAACTTTGCCAGATCAGAAAAATCCCTTGAGTTAATTAGGTGGAGAGACAATATTCAGAACAGCCTTCTCACATGAAATGTGGAAAGTGGATAATAATGTGTGAAGAGAGAAGGAGGAGGCAAGATTTTCCTTCTGAGAAGTGAAAAAGTAGGGAGAGACACAGAGCATGGGGCAGGCTGGACCAGTTAATGAGAAGCTGTAGAAATGAGGAGGGATGTCTGAAGCTGGAAATTTTATAATGGAAAGTCCAGCAGTCACTGCTAAAATAAATTATGGATGTGAGTGTAGCACGTGAGGTGTTTCATGGGAGTGGTATGCTGGAGAAAGGAGGGTTCCCTTTGGAATATTTTTTCTTTTCTTTTTTATTTTTTTCTAGAGGATTATATATTATGCTGCAGTTGATTTTGCTTTATTACTTTAAAACTCAAACAAGGGTAATTCTGCAGCAGTAGTTTTATCTTTTGTGGGTGTCATGCTGTTGACTAGCTTAAATATCAAATGGAGCACTGGGGACAAAAGGTTCATTTGGAACCTACAGGTGCAGAAATTTGCAGAAAGATCCATTTATTCTAAGAGGCTGTGCATTATGACAAATCTAAGGTGGGTTTTACAGACCTGTGTGCCCACTATGGATATTAAAGTTCTCAGTACAGGAATAATCTAACAGAAGGCACAAGTGCTGGGAGTGATAACACTTTTCAGCAGGGGGAGTGCTGCTAATTTTAATCTCCTGCAAACATGGTATGATGCTGCGGACTCCACTGGAGTGATGGCAGCTCAAAATTCATACTCCAGTTTGACAGGAACAGGGTTTCATCTGTGTTTGTGGGGCTGAGTAGTTCCACCTCCATCCCCACTGCAAAGGGATGAAAATCCAGTCAGTACCTGTCATTAGTCACTCACCCTCCCCGTTCAGTCCTGAGTGCAGGAAACAGTTTTGTGTCCTATTTGCTCTTTCTCAACTTGGATCTGGGCAGCAGTGTAATAACAGAAGATTAAGTGATGCTCAGTCAGTCATCAGATTTCATACTGTGGCTATTGGATCATCTTCCCTGGTTTTTATCCGTTGTGCACTTCACAGAGAGTCGGGCTGGAGCGGGGGCTACTTCCAACACAAATTGTAATCACTCGAAACAGTCACTGCTTTGGAATCTGCACAGTTTTATTTCCATCTGAGATGCAATTTAATCATTAAGGGCATTTTTTTAGCGCCAGTGTAACATACCTTCATAGGAGGAAGCTGACCCCAATTTTGTAAGCGGGTGTTTATGAAGTCAAAGGTGGACTCTTAAACAGACTTAGAAGCTGGGCCAGCAGCAGAATGCCCAATCTGGCACACACAGGAGAAATTATCCACGATTAAAGACTTTCTGATTAATATGGCTTATGTGCCAAAACTGCACATGCAGCGTATGATCTCAATTAGAGTGAAACCTAATTCTTCAAGGCTAAGCTCCAGATTCATTCTGTAATTTCTTCTTTGTTTAACTTGGACATTTTTTGACAACAGGATCTAAAAGAAATGTGGGGGGAGGGTGCAGGACCCCCCCCCCCTCAAAATTGCAGTTCTGTAGAAAATACCTTTCTCTTGGTGCTGCTCTGAATACCTTGACTATTTAATTTTTAGAAGGGTTGTTGTGCATTCCTCTAAGGCACTGCCATTTAGAGTTGCTAATGGAGCTGTAACAGTTTTTGGGAAAGAATGAATACTCGTGTGCAGGTTTTCTGCTGAAAAAGTAACTCCTGCCAAAGAAAACTGCTTGAAGGTGGAAAGGAATAAGTATATAATCACGCCACTGTCATTACCTCTGATATTAAGAAAGTAGGAAATGTCAAAGGCCTGTAAGAAAAATAAGTTCAGGTTTAATGAGTCTGCTGGAGAGGAATTATCAACATTAATCATTTAGCTAGTGGAACTAACAGACCTGGCATCAATAGAATAACTTTTTCCATCCTGCTGTAATACACAGCAGTTGCTCCAGCTTGTTTCTGAGACTTTTTTTTTTTACCACTAATCCCAAAACATCCTGGAAACACAAACTTTAATGCACCAATATCTCTGCAGGGCTCTTCCAAACCAATATTAGTACTACTCAGAGAGAATTCAGCAGTCGGGCTCCTCGTGTGTGGGAAATGAGGGACTCCAGGCCCCGGGGAATCGATGTGGGGAGGATTTTGAAAGCTGCTCAGCAGAGCAGGGAACAAAGTCCTGGTTTGCTGTGTGCAGCAGGGAGGGTGCAGGAGGCAGAGCTCACAGTCCTGGTTTGCTGTGTGCAGCAGGGAGGGTGCAGGATACAGGTAAATCTGTGTTCTGCAGGGAACATTTCTCAGGAGCAGGGCCAACTACAGAACTGATGCTCTAGTCCAGTGTGAAGTGGCCCTGGAGCCTCTTCCCAAATGAATTGCTAAACATTGGTCTAGAAATCTTGAGAAAAAGTTGTTTTTTCAAGGAAAAGAGACAGAGACATGGTAACATGTCAAATGTCAAGTCAGATTTTGCTTGTCTGGGTCTCCTCAATGAGTGCCCCCCTCTGCCTGCCCCCTCAAACCTCTGCCCAGGGCTGGGTTAAACTCACGACCAGTGGTTTTCTGGGGTGGGAAGTTTCACCTTGGAGAGCAATTGGAACTCTCACAATGCATAAAGCAACAGATTCAGAATTGCTTTATATGGAGATGCCATTTTTTATTTTAAAAAAAAGATATTTTTAGGGATTCTTCCGTGTTAGAACAGGAGAAAGTGGTTTGTAAACTATAGTAAGGCAAATTTGGAAGAGGTGGTGGCTTCAAAGTCTAGAAGGGGTCATAGCTTCAGTGTAGAAAAGTTGATTTGGGGGGGGTCTGTATACTTTTTAAAGAGGTATGAGTTGATTTATAAAGAAGCCACGCATGTTACAACATTTTATGGCTTCCATATTCCTGGGTTTTATTTAAATAATAAAAAAACTAAAAGTTGTGCCTGCAGACATGTGGAAAATCCTTCCAAAAGGGAATTTTGAAAATTCACAGGTTCACGTATTTTTTGAAGTTCAAGGGGACCACTGCAGTCAGGTTTAATCTGACTCCAATTCTCATTTTCCTGGTGGATTTTTACATTTAATCGGATGGAATTACAGGTAGGTACCATCATGAGATCCCTTCTAACAGCAGACAAACCAATGTTGTGCCATTGCACCACAGCACATGGCTCAAGGATGGTGCTGTTCTTTCCCAGGAGTGGAGGAGAAGGAAAAATGTGGTTTAACTGGCAAAAATGCCCCAGTGCCTGGTGCTCCTGCTGTTCAGCCAGGCAACAGATGATGCATAAAACTGCTTCCCTCATCCAGGAGGAATCAGCTGCCACTCCTGAAGTAATGTGACATCTTGAAATGCTTCTTTCCCTCACTCTGTGCAGTGGCTCCAGTGGAAAACTTTCCATTGACTTCTGAGAGCAAGTTATTTCCACACACTCCTCCTGAAGGACTGGGAGATCAGCTGCTCTCCTCTTCCATGGTAACACAATAACTCTTGGGGCAGATATTTTCTGTGAAATGGAATCCATATGCTGGGGTGACCCTTAATGAAACCCTCTCTCTAATTGCTGTATTAAGCTCGCTATTTCCTTGTCATTGTTTACGCTTTTAAATCTATAATATATTCCAATTTAAGTATGTTTGAATGACAGCATTCTGATCTAATTATGGACTTTATCATTGATTAGCCCACACAATTTAAACATAAGCCCTGGAATGGCCTCATGAATAAAACCAGGTAACAACAAGGTTCTTATTTTAATAAAGTAAAGCTACATAGAAGTATTCCATTAAGTAAATTAGAACTTCCAACTCTGTGATTTTGCAAAATAGTAGCAGTGTTTTCTAGATCATCTCCAGCTGTTTTTAAAAAAAATTCTAATCCTTTATGTAATTTAATTTTTAATATCCTTCTCTTCTTTGCTTCAGCATGCTCAAAGCAAAAATTAGTGTTACACAGTAATTAGCATTACTGTGGTTTTGATACCAGTGCTTGGTTTTGTTCAGAAGTTTTCTCAATTTCATAAATTTAACACAGTCAAGAAGGAAACAATGGGCAAATGGAGTTCGGGGGAGTGTGAGCAAAGAAAAACTCGTAAGAACCTTCCAGTGTTCACAGCTCTGCAGTGTTGGTGATGTCAGGATTGGAACAAGGGAGACCTTGGAAAGAGAGGAGGAGAGGTGATCCAGGCAAAGAGGATGATTGTATAAGGCACAGACCTGTGAAAACTGAGAGAAAACAAAAATCCCAGAGGAGGGACTTGTGTGGGAAGACGGATGGAGATGCTGGAAAAGTGTGTGTGATAAGCTCGACCAGGAGAAATTACAAAGGCAAACCTGAAGAATTGTAAGATTTGAGAGGCAAGGACAGGAGCAGGCCTGGAGTTATGGAAGGACAGAGTTATAAACAAGGGATCCTTGGCTGAGGAGGGGAGGGGACAGTCTGAGAGGTGGGGAAGGAGGAGCTGCACAGCTCCGGGGGCAGCGTGTCGGTAACAATGGCAAGGACGGGCTCTGGAGGTGCTGAAGAGGAGCTGATGGACTCCCATGACAGGCTGAGTAAAGAAATGCAGAGAAGGCACTGAGGATGCCACTGAAGAGTGTGAAAAATTAGCAGTCCCTTCATCCCCTTGCTGGTTGTGAACTGGGAGCAGAAGAGGATTAAGGTGTGGGATAGTGTGCATGTTCTTCTCAGGCATTCTGGCACACGAGGGTATAAAAACATGGAATGAAGTGGTGCTGGTATGTTGCTTCAAGAAAGACATGAAGTGAGAGCATAAATGGACTGGGAATTTATAAATTATGGATTCCCAAGCAAGAAAGAAGCAAGGAGCAGAAGATGCTGGTGGTCAAGCACGATGGACAGGCCAAAGAGTGACGCATGAGGAGCAGAGCCTGTACACAACCACACAGCGGCCGTGGGGCTTCTGGTGGGCTGCAGGGTGGAACTGGGTTGTGCATGAGCAGGAAGGAGGAACTGCCATGTCTGTGCTGCACTTCAGATGAACAGAACACAGAGGCAGCTGAGGCAGCAGTTTGCCAACAGAAGGGTTTACTCAGCATTGTATCCAAGGAAAGCAGAACTGGAGATGGGGTGGGGTGGATGACACGGACACTGTGCAGAGCTGGGGCACTTTCAGAGGTATTTCCACAGAAGAGGTGATTTTCCTGTGTTTGCCTCAGCCATGTCCACACTCTCATCTCTATTTGATGATGACATTCTGGCAAGTGTCATTTTTCCAGGCAGCAATGAATTCAGGGCTGGATTCAGCACAGAAAATCCTGCAGTGGCCTCCCAGAGCCTGGGAGATTGCTCTGGGTTGGTCAGCTCTGACTTCTACCCTGTGTCGACACAGTTGCTGCCAGAAGGAGTCGACAATGCCACAACAAAGTCATTGGATTTGTGTGTATGTGGCACAAGAAGTTTTATATGACTCAGTGACCATGTTGGGCAGTTCAAGGTGACAAATATTTTCCAATCTGCCACCAGGATTGTCACCAGAGGGACTTCCCAGGGAGTTTGAACCTCACCTGTTGTCCAAGCAAAGAGAAGGTGGGAGCAGCTCTCACCACAGAGCTCAAAGTCACGGCCAGAAACCCAGGTCACAGTTTCTGAATTTCTTCATGCTGATGCAGATTAGGGGCAATTGATTGGAGATCATTTTATAGCAGCTGCAGTTTCTTAAGTAGCCCAGTGCAATATGTGTCACCTGACTTTATAAGCCTGATATTGCCACACTCTCACTTCTGTAGAGCTCTGTACAGCAGTTACAGCACAGTTTAATTCACAAATCATTACTGTGTTTAGCCATTACCAGTACAAAGTACTTATTTTCTCTGTGCAATTGAAGCCTAATTTTCATGCCATCTGAAACTTTCAGGCATCAGGTAACACTTTATTTTATAAGGAAAAAATAACCATTTATTTAAATTGTAAAATCTGTGTATTTACAGAGTGGCTGGTTTTGCTCTTCAGGTTTCACATCAATTACATTGGAAGCTGTTTCAGAAAACCTGGGCTCTTATTTCTGAAAAAATAAGTTATCAGCAATTGCTTCCTATGCTTGCATAATTGCTAGAAGAATTGTACTCTACAAAATGAAGGCAATTACCCTTTAATTCTGCTGCCTAATAATTCTGGTAGTTTCTTAATCCACAAAGAGCACAGGGGCTGTAAAAGGTGTGGAACTCTGATATTGAGGGGATAGCCCAGAGCACATTTCTTGTGGGGTTAATATGGAAACGTGTTTGCACATTAGGAAGAAGAAGTGGATTCAGAGTTAATTTTGCTTTTAAGCAGGGGAAAAACTGGTCATAAACATGGAGAAGGCAGTTGGTAGGAGCTGATTTGGAGAGGTTTTGTACAATTTTTTGCTACTGGCACCTCCTTTTGACTTGTACCTTGAAGCCCATGAGGAAAAAAGTGATAGAAGTCTCGCAGAGCTGAGCTGTAGATGCCTCTTGCAAATCCATCCACATATAGCAGTAGTGGGAACTGGAAGGAATGCTCAGGACAAAATGACAGGGACAACAATTCTTCCCTGTGACAAGTAGGTTTCAAATAGAATTGCCAAATGATTCTTCCTCTTAAAAATTGCTTCCTATTTTATATAAGGTCTGGCTTTATGAATAACACTCTCTGCATGCTTCACATTGCAAATATTTTATTGCATGAAGGACTTGCACTCTTCAGTGCAAGTCTGTAGGTTTTAAAATAAATTATTAAAAAAAGAGTCAAAGCTGCCTTTATTAAAACCTGGACTATTGAGATAGGAGTGAGCTTCCTGGAAAGGAAGGTTTTTGAATATCCTTTTTTTTTGCTGGTAGGAATAGTTTTGGTCTTTTGAGTGGAGCACACTTTTCCTGTCCACAGGTAAAGGTCTGCAGCCAGGGCTGTGAATGGTTATTTCTTCATGAAATTTTGACATTCATGATTTTTTTTGTTCCCAGAATATACTCTGAGTGCAGTCTGTGTGCAGCCCTGGGCTTCAGAGACTAACAAAATTTAAATCAGTTTTATACAAATAGTTTTGGTCAGAGAAGCTCAGTCTTGCTGAATTAAGTCCAAAGATTGTAAAAGGTGTTTAATTACAGTATGTCATTAATTAGCTCCAATATTCCTGTCAAAAATATTCCCTTTCTAAGTACCTTACACTCTGTTTTTCATACTTAGCAGAAAGACTTAACTCACTGGGGCTGGTTCTGCCTTTTCTTTGCTCTTTCCCTGTACCTGGATGCTCCTCTGGCAGTGACATCCACTTTTTGAACTTTTTCTGTGGTTTCTTCTTTTCCACAGCTGCTAACTTTGAAAAGTTGCTTGCAAGTTGCTTCAGGCTTTATGTTGTATTCTTTCCTACAGTTATTTTTTCTTTTGTTCACCTTCTCATGCATGGTTATCTCTCACCTGTGATTTTTCTCTTTTCTGATTCCTTATGATCTTATGCAGGATCAAAGACTGCTGGGGTAAGGACACAGGTTTAGAGGGGACATGTGTGATAGAAGAGATGACATCAGCTGAGAGCAATTAGGTGTTGGCTTGATAAAGCAATAACAAATATAATAAAAAATGCATCTGTTATTTTTCCATATCAACTCAAGAAACCTGGGATCCACAAATTAATTTTATTCAGGTACATTTAATAATCAATATTTTCTTTTTTGGTGACATAAAGTTGGATAGGAGAGATCTAACCAACAGTCTGTTTATGGCCCTCTCTCTGACTCCTCTGATTGACCCCCTTTCCATCCTCTTGGAGCTCCTTCAAGGACAAGGCTCCTCTAGAAAGGTGCATTTCTGGCAGGCCAAGTCAGGAGAAAGAGCAGAGGTGAGGAGCACACTAAGGAAACATCTTGCCAGAGGATTTCCTAATCATACAAATAACTTTCTGAGAGGGGTAGGTAAAAAGTCCCTCCCTCTTGCAAGCTGGGTTTGGTTTTGTTGGTTCCACCCTTTCTCCAGGCTGTGCTGGGTCATGCAGTACCTTGGTTTGGTAGGAATCCCACTCTCCCCGATTTTTGAGGATAGAGACAAGTGCTTTGAGGTGTTCAGTGATTACAGGAACACACGTGCTGCCTGTTAACTGGGGAGGGACAACACCCGTGGTCTGGGGTTGTTGTTCCCTTCACCAGCAGATGGAGACCCAGATCGTGAGACCCGGGGCTGTGGGTCCCTTAGTGGCCAACACGTGATCGTTGGTTGCCCGTGGATTTTAGGGATGTGGCCACGTGCTGGTGCCTTTGAGGACTGGTTCCAAACCTGCGGACCTGGAGGTATCTAATCCTCTCCCAGATTTTGGCTGAAGGTGTGGACAGCAGAAGCAAGGATGAGGTAGGTGGATGCTGCTGGCTTCACAAATGCTTTGTAGAGGTCCCTCTCCTCTTTTTGTCCAAGTTAATTGGACAACAGGAGTCACAAAGGACTGCAGGAGTCTGTAAAAGTAATATAATCCCTGCAGAAAGCCAGGTATCTGCTGGCTGTCCAGGAGGTGTGGTCAGTCTGACTGCTTGAACTCTTCTCATCCTACTTTACAAATCCTTAGTATTCTCTGGAAGTTCTTCTCAGTTCACACTCTTGGGTGGGACAGAATGTGGGTAGGCTCCCTGTTAAAAATTAAAAAAAAAAAAAAGAAAGAAAACTATTACTTTGTTTTAATTTTGCCTGTTCTGATAACCTGACTTTTGGGAAGTCATATATCTATTGCAACAATTGAACCTCCAGCCATTGTATCACAGAACATGGTGTTTTGTGGAGCATTGTTCATACTAATGGAAATTAGAGGTGGAAAAGTTGGAAATTAAATCCTCAACACCCAGGTCACATCCTGCTGGGGGCTTGAGGGGTGCAGTCCCTCTTCAGGGGCTTCCCTGTCTTTAGGAACCTGAAAGTGCTGTCAGCCACGTCCAGGTAGCACTAAAATGGTTGCTGAGAGGTTCATACTTTTGGTCTTGAGCATGGGCAGCGTGGAAAAAAACGTGTGGGAGAAAAACACGGTCAGATTTCAAAAATTCCGGATTTCTTAACAGTATTGACATAAATTGTGATACTCCCACCTACTTGAAAGAAAAGGCTCAGTGATGCTAAAGGGGGTTGAGGGATGTGTTTCCCAAAAGGATGGCAGTGCTTTAAACCATGCTTCAACTTAATTGCAACTCACCTTTTTGTGGCCATGAGCTGTTTCTAAACACAGCCACGCCAAAAAGCTGAAACCAAAATATTTTAATTGTTTAAGAACAATATTTTAAAAGACAGTGTGAAGCCTACCAAACATTAGGCTTTGTGTATATAGAACAATGTTGAAAATGAAGAGCTGGATGTGCTACAAGTGTAGCCAAACCTAGTCTGGGAACTGCATTTTTAGTAATTGAACTCTCACATGTAGTAATTTAGTACTCTCACATGCCATAAATAATGTGTACAGGTGCAGAGTGACAATATTCCAGACCTGTTTTCAAATAACAGACATGTGAGAATTAAGACAGTTTTTATGTCTCTCTGTGGGAACGGTGGGAAAAAGAACCTAAGAAAATACATCTCCTGGAAAGGATGGGACATTCTGTGATGTTTTTGACATATACAGGAGACTATAATTAGTGATTTTTCATACTTTATTTAAAATGTAAAGCACCAATTTCTGTAAGAGTTAAACGACAAATATACAACAAGTGACCAGGTATTATCTTTAATTTTTCAAGGCACAGCTTTAACCTCTCAAAACCCCAAGCTCCACTTGCAATTTTTGTGCTTTTTTGGCCTTTGACACTGCAGACATCGTGTGACTTTCTTGTATTTTCCCTTCGAGACAAACACATGAGAATCGTGGCCAACTTGCTGAACAGAGAAAAAGAAGGGTTTGAATTTTTTTTCTGTCCTTGGACGTTATGTCTAATTTTCCTTTCATTTCCTTGGTAAATATAATTTCAGCTTGCAGGGTGTTTTTTGTTTTGGCTTTGATTGACTGACCTGGAAGGCTGCTGACCTGGCACCTGTATTTACACACCATCCACACTCACATCCAGGAGCTCCAGAGCTGATCCAGCCAGATTTATATGTCTGAAGGGTTCTGAATTTCCTGATTCTTAGGTTATGAAAGGAAAGAGAGGGCAATGATAAATAAATATAGGATCTGGGAACCCACTGAGAGGGGCACAGCAGTGAGCGGTGCTTTCCAGGCTCACAGACAGACGATGTGTTCATGAGGGTATCCATCTTCAGACTTCTTGGATTGCTGGGCTGCCTTCACCTTCCACAATTTATTGTGCTAAACTGGGAGTAAGTTGGTAAGATGTGAGCCAGAGCCTTGCAGATCTTTGCTGGATGATCCTGGGATGGGAAAGGGACCGGCATTATTCCATGGTCAGTGTTGGGCCAGACCTGACAACTTCAGAGGAGCAGTGGGGCTGGGGGTTTTAGCTGGGGTAAATTCCAGAAGTGATTTTTAGTTGAAATGTGGTTAGTTTTAACCCTCCCTCCCTCCTTGGATACTGGCAGCTCTGTTTTTAGTATCCAAGGGTGTCAAACCATTGTTTAGCAGCTTAAGTCCTGGTGATTTCACCCAAGAAGCAGACTTTATTTTCAGAACATAACAACATTTATATTTGTGTTTAGAGTATCCAATGCACTGAATCCAAGCCAATGAATGATATATTTTTTTCCTGTGATTTTAAAATTGTCAGCCTCAACAGCTCTTCCCCTCATTCTCCCTGCAGATCTAAATGCCAGTGCAACTGAAATCCAAGTGCAAGTTTTGTCTGGGACAAAAGATAACTGTGTATGTAAAGGGCATTCAGAAAGGGAGCACCGGCGGTCAGTGTGTTCCATCCAGCCTGGAACTCCATTCTTATGCATATATAAGAACTGACAAACCCAAAATCCTGTTTTGGTATGTGGAGAAAATATTCACCGTAAGAGGAAATGAAAATTATTTAGATTAAAGTCAAAACAACAATTTAACATCCCTTTGTGTACACAAACACTCTTCTGAAAGTCACAAATCATAGATGCTGGATGTTCAGAGTCGGTTTAAATGCTACTTACCTAAAGCCTGGAGATGAGAAACATGTGGCAGACCTTTTTTACAAAAGTTCAGGGCGGGAGGGGAGCGAGAGGATGTTTGCATCTGCAGGAGGAGGGCCTAAAAATACTCTGAAAGCCGACAGTTCACTTAAATCATTAATCCTACACTGAAGACATTTCCACATTTTAATGGACTGCAATTAAACCCAATATTTCTTAATACGAGTGTCAGGTGTTTTCAGCAGTGATGCAAATGACTGCTTAGTGCTATAATTCCGAAGGGGAAGGCATTTAGACCAGGCTCATTTGAACAGCCAACTATAAACAAGAGCACATAATTCCATCTGCTTTTTGGCAATTTGTTGTTCCTTTTAGGTTCTCTTTCCCCGTTTGTCTTGTGGACACAGTTTGCAGGAAATGTCAGCCACGGTGATTGATGGCATGAGATTGGACGTCCTGACTTCATGCTTTCATAAAGCAAGACAGCTGTTGGGAGAAACTTTCCTTCAGGAGCTGGAAAGGTTTAAATTTTCCATCTCTTTGACTATTTGGCCTGATGAAGGATTGGGTTTTACCAGACAAGTAAATAAAAAGATGGCTAAGATGTACTAGAAGGTCATTCAAATGATCTTTAAATAGCAATTACTGGAGGAGGGTGGAGGGAAAGCCCTCAACATTCTGAGGCTTCTTAAGTGAGCCCTAAAAAATTATGCTGGTGTTCTCACAATTTTTTTTTAACCACTCTGTAAAACAGACAATTTCTAGTGATGTGATTTTACAATGGGAACTTGTCAGGAGGCAGGAGGCGATGGAAGGAATTCCACTGGATTCCCTGGTCATCACCTGAGTTTGTGTGGCTGTGAGACGTTGGCTCCCTTCCCTTCCAGAGTCATGATACCCCAGCTTGCAGTGCAATTTCTTGCTAAAAGTAGATTTTTCTGGTGAAACTTGAATTAGTTTGGTTTCTGGATAAACTATTTGTATCCATCAAGTACTCTTTCCTTCCAAGGCAGAAAGGGGAAAAAAAAGTGTAGTCTTCATTTTTACAGTTAAACCTCCATCTGAAGCATATTATTTTATTTAGAGGAACGTGTATTTGTCAGAAGTTGTGAGCATAATTTTGAAGAATATCAGTAAGTGATGCTCTTATTTATTCTTTTTTTCCCCCGTGCAGTTTGTTGGGAGGGTGGGGGAGTGTTAGTTGATAGTTTGAAGGCCTAATAACTGGGTTCCTGGCTACCCTAATTCTGAAAATCTTTGCCAAATCTGTGGTCCTGCTGGAGATGGGCCAGAACCAAAACTCAGGAACTGAAAAGCCCTTGACCCAAAACTTTGGTGGAGGCTCCATTTAGATGGTGGTTTGAGCCAGACTCCAAATTCCTCTTCAGTCTAGGTTTTTTTTTACATTCAGTCACAGAATATGTGGCGGTTGCTGCTCAAGGGCAGTGAACAAGCTCTTCCAAGCGAGGCTGGGTCTCACTACATTTTTTTGACTTCTATTAAAGTCTGAAAAAAAAAAAAAGGTGTCATAAATCAGTAGGAACTATCACAGTGTGCTTTCTATAGGACAGAAAACAAGGAGTAGGTCTGATTGTCAGGGAACCCTGAGCAGCTGAGGAGCTTCCTGCCGGGAGAGAACTGGCGAGATCCTGACCTGCCGTGTTCATCTGCTGTGAAAATTTAACCTAGGATTTCAAAAGTGTCCTTTGTCCCATGGGTCATCCTCAAGATAAACCACACAGGTAAAGAGAGTGCTGGATTAGGTGGAGACTGTGCCCCTAGTCCTGGTTTAAGCAGGAGAGGTCAAACTGGAGAGCACCCAGCATTCCTGTGCCCACCCACGGCTCTCAGTGCTCTCGTGTCCCCTCTGCCTCACTCATCTCTGAAGTATAAGTTCAAGGCAAAATGCTCAGGGAACAGGAAGAAGTGTTTATAGAAGCAAACATGGCTGCTAGAAAATTTGATATTACAGCAAGTCCTAAAAAAGACCTCAAAAGAAACTTTAGAAATGCTTTAGAAGCAGATTGAAAGAGCAGCGGTTACTCTGGGCAGCCAAGGGGTGACATTGGCTGCTGTGGGGATACATTTTGCAATGCTCTGGGGTAAGAGGATACCAGGGAACTCTGTGGGTCACTTCATTTAGATCCTGTAAACATTTCCATAATCAGTAATCATCTGCACTGTTTCTTAACTCTGTGTGGATCACTGTAACAGTCTAATCACTTACACAAATACACAGTTCCAACACCACTAATTAGGATTCTGCAGGGCTGGAAGAAAGCCAGTCTATGCTCTACATGTACAATCAATTTATTGTTAAACATTTAAAGAGCTAACTATTTATTTATACTTAAATGAGAATTTTTCCTTTTTTTTTCCCCCCCTCTATGCTTACAAATTAATCCTGAGCATCTTTATACTCAGAATGCTGCATTCACTCTTCCAGTAACCCCATTTAAACAGGTAGTGTTTCAGCAGAGAGGAATTTAATGCTTTGCCTTGCTTTGGCAGATTGTGGCTGCACAATGATAAATAAGGTTCTGGCAGGTCACTACTCATTTTTGAACCATTGCTGTACTAAATTCTCAAAATTCAATGTGATCAAAGAACTCCCTTACTGTTGTTAGTAATACTTTTGTGGTGTTAGAGCCTCGAGGTCCCAGCTGAGATCAGGCCCCACAGCCCTGGACATTGTACAGACATCGAGGGAGAGACAACCCACACCCTGAGAAATTCATAATTAAACTGGCACGAGCAGACAGCAGTGTGATGCACAAAGGGATCACTCAATATTAGTGGCAGAATCTCTAACCCCTCTTTAGTATTGTCAGCCTTAAATGTTGGAATGTGCTGCCTCTGCAGCATTTTGCTGCCTCAACGTATTTTTTTCTAAGTATAAATAATTAAACATTACATTAGAAAGTGGAAAGAGGTGATGGTTCTGTTGTGACTCCTGAGAACTGCTGGGTGCTCTTCACAGAGAGAACTTGGGAAAGGCTGACTGTGACAGGTGACAAAATATTGTGGTTTATCCTTCAGTGTTACTAGATGTCCTTAATCGTCAAAAGGTTCAGAGAGGAAAAGCAAACATAGAATTGACTAAAGTTGTTTTAGGTACAGAACAACTGTCACTTGTCAGGACTGAGCAGAAAGAAAATAGGATTTTTGAATTACTGAAAATCACAGTATTTAATTATTGTTATTTTCCTGGCTGATCCTGAGCTTGCTGTCTAAGCAAGACCTTGCCTTATCCCTCTGAAGGTTAAGAAATATATTTTAAATTAATAGTATATTTAAATTGATTGAGAGCTTTAGTGTTCTCAACACTGGGATGAGAAATTTGTGGGTGTCTAAATTGTTTGTATTAGTTAATTGTAGTAAAACAGTTGAAAAATGTTGTTCATGCAGAAGACTTTACCTCCCATCAGTGTCAAACCTTTGTAGGTAATTGTGTGGCAGAATATATGGCTTAGCAGGAAACTTTGTCTTGGAAGTGTTTGGAAAACCAGACTTGTTGTCTTTAGTTTATTTATTGTGGCACTTGTTGATATGGTTTAGTGGCTATGATGGGATTGGATCAAAGATTGGATCTGATGATCCTGGAGGTCTTTTCCAACTTTAATGATTCTATGATTTGGACTTTTTGAGCATTTCTTCCCTTCCCTCCATTTAGGCACAGTTTAACTGAAATGCTGGTTTCATTAGTCAAAACTTCTCTTGATTCACTTCATTCACTTTTTCCTGTGCAAGGACTACCAGATCTCCTGAGGCCCATGTTGAATTCAACTTTGTACTAAGCAATTGCTTTCCATATTCAACTTCCCTTAATTCTGAGCACTTAAAGAGACCAAAGCTCTGGGTCTATTCTACAAAAGCTTTGAATGAAGACTTTGTTGGAGACTGGTTGTGTAGAGAACCATCACACACTGTCCATGAACAGGTGCCTTCCATAGCACTGGGTGGTAATTAGCTGTGGTTAATTACCACTGCACTCCTCTAAGGTGTCATCTGCATGTCAGTTCATGACCAGGACGTTGTGTCTGTGCTGACCAGCTGCAGTGAGGAAGGGCAGGGTGCTACTTTCCTTTGCTCTGGACCAGGAGAAGGTCAGGTCTGACTTTCAGAGAGCAGCACTTTCCAGCTGTGCAAACCTTTTGATGGGTGAATTTAGTCAGATCACAAAGGACTACGTATCTTGGAAGACAATTAAAATTTCATAAAGGTATCTGATGTATTTTTTTGAAGGAGGAATCAAAACATTTGTAAATGACCCTGTTTTAGCAAAATGTCCTTATTGCTCATTGCCACCAAATAAATTACAAGGGTTGTGAACTATCTACTGATTAATCTTCAAATCTTATTAGTAACTTTGCAGGAAATCACAGAATCATGGAATGTTTGGGGTTGGAAGGGACCTCTGGGGATCATCTAGTCCAACCCCACAGCTAAAGCAGGTTCACCTAGAGCAGGTTGCACAGGACTGTGTCCAGACAGGTTTTGAATATCTCCAGAGGAGGAGATTCCACAGCCTCTCCAGGCAACTTGCTCCTTTTAGGACTGCAGATATTTTTTTATTTGGCCTGGAGCCTGTTGATATTGATTATTAGAAACTTATAATCAAGACTTACATATTGTGTTAAGATAATATGAAAATAATTCTAGATTTTGCTTAGTTTTGTGACAAAACCTGGTTTGGGTCAGGGGAGCCTAAGGGATGTCTTTATTTGCACTCAGCATCAGGTGAACACAGCCATTAAAATATTTGTGCAAATGCATTTGCAAATGGGTAAATAATTGAGGAGTGACAGAGAAAGCATAATCAGAGAGAACCTTGCATGGCTCTTTGCAAGACTCTGTAGCCAAAACTGAGGTGTTAAAATTGTATATGAGAAGAAATTAAGTTGATTCACAGAGTATCCTGCATTGGAAGGGACCCACAAGGGTCATCAGTCCAACTCCTGACCCTGCACAGGACACCCCAACAATCCCACCACATCTCTGAGAGCATTGTCCAAACACTCCCTGGGCTCTGGCAGGTTTGGGGAAGTGACATTTGAAGCAGTAGTTCTGCTTGTACACCAGGAATTTGGGAAGTCTTTGGGCACTTCCCCAAGAAGTCACTAGAGATGAACAAAAGAGGAATGCAAGAAACCTGTTGATTTGATCTTTTCCTTGTCTATTTGTAGAGCCTTTACTGACCAGGACTAGAACCTGCAGTACCCTTTGGCTGTAAATAAATAGAAATATTGGCAGCAATTCCTTGTCATGAGCAGAAGGTGGAGAACAGGGTTTGTGGTTCTCTGCAGCCTTGTCAGAGCCAACGTGGTTGTGTAATCAATGGAGGTTTACAAAACTCACTGGTGTTGTCTCCCTGTGCTTAGACAGTCAGGCAAAAGGAATCCAACACATCACTGACACTTCTTAAAAATCCTAAAAATTCTACTAACCAAGGCAGGCTCTACAAAACATATTTCCTACAGCTTTAACACTGCAGAGTCATTTAGAAGGCATTGACACATCCTATTTTGTGTAAGAATAAATAGTCTGGGTAGGGGCTGATCCAAGATCATGCATTTCCTTACAATCTCCTCCATTTTCTTTGGAGGGTTAGGTAATCTTCTATTCTTTTCCCTTTGTGCATCCATTATTTTTCATCTGTGGTTTGACCTGATACTTGAGTAAAAATGAAATTAGAAAATGAACTTTGAGAAAATGAGTGAATTGAGATATCCTGTACCTTTGTTGTGTGGTTGATGAAGAAATTTAAAGCTCAGTAAGAGAAAACCTTTGATTTTTCTTTTCTTTTTTTTTTTCCCTCCAAATAAGTCAATACCACAAAAATAACCTTATTCCTTTTCAGTTGTGCTGTCCTACCTCCTTCTCTGAAGAGTCACCTGTGGCATTTTTAGCTTTATTTCTTGTGATAGGAAGATTATGGTTTAGAATTTTAAAATGGTCAAGTGATACTTTACATAAAGCAGAACTTTTCCTGCAGCACTGTTTGGGCTCAGGTTGGGTCCCAGAAATGTATGGGGGTTGGATTCTGCAGCTCTTCTTAGGCCCATGCAAAGGAGTAGGGGAGCACAACTATGTCACCAGCATTTTATATCTTTTCACACTGTTGTGCAGTTTTTATTGCAGTCTTAAATCAGTATAAATCGATCTCTATCCCTGTAAGTAACTCTGACATAGAATTTAATGTATGAATTGAGACACAGAACATAAAGAACAGGTGATAAAATATTACACCCACACTGAGAACATTAAAATGCTGACGTTTGGAACAGCTGGCCTAGCCCTTTTTTCTCAGCTGGAATAAATAGTAATATTAAAGGATTAGCATAACCAACAACAAGTGCTGAAGGATGTGATTTCATTCCAGGCAGTAAGAATATTTAGGAACCAGCATTCTGAGCCTTAATCAGCAGAAGGCTTGATTTCTTCCAAATATATTTTTAGTAATACTGTCTAGTTATGGATGTATTTATTAAGTATATATCAACTGGATTTTTAATTTGGAAACTTTTGGAGTATGAGTTCTTGAGGTATGTTTTCAGGGATTTTTTCAGTAAATGTTTTTGTGTGCTATTATTAAAAGATTATATCCTGGTGCTTTTAAGAAAGGGCTTTCATTGGTTTACCACTACTAAATTAGAATAGACATGGAGGAAAAGTACTTAACCATTAGAAAACATCAAGATCACACAAGGACTAAAAGTGGATTTTTTTTTTTATATACATTTGAGATCTCAAAACTGATTTCAGAGTGGCAAAACTTAAAAGAACAGAAAATTATAAAGTCTGTGGTGGTGTCTTTCCTAAAATGAGAAAGAGACCACAGGTCAGAAAATCAAAGCCTGAATATCAAATATGTGATATTTGATGTTGTACTTCAGTGTAGGCTTTCAGAATGAGGATTTTCCTCACTGCTCCTCCGAGAGCTTTCCAGCAGTGCAGCTGGAGCAGGTGACCAGCCCTTCCCTCAGGACTTTTCCATGGATGTCCTAAAGCTCAGAGAAAAGGAGGGAACAGTGAAGCTTTGGGGGGTCATCTGAAGAAAGATGCACACAGCTGGTTGGAAGGAGCAGTGAGGCATCTTCAGCTTTGTCTTGGAGTTTGCTGGGCTAATTTTGGAAGCTAAGATGACATTTAGGGCCTTGACGTGTTTGATTTCTCTCTGAGGTGAGGATGCTTCATGTAATTCTTGCAGTGTGCAACTGCAAAGCAATGGGCAGGTTTTAATATTTGTAATGGGTTTTTTGTTAGTAAATCTCTGGAATTCAAGTGAGAGAATGAGGAGTAATGTTTGCCATTTTTGGCAAGTCACACTGGTTTTGTGGTTTGATTTTCTTCCCTGAATGTTTCAGGAGCTGAATTTTGATTCTGGCTTAATTGTGAGGGTCTCCACGTAGACCAGCCAGCTCTTCATTCATTTTTTAAATGAATGGCTTTCTGAGGTTAAATGAAAACATTCCACTCATCGAAACATACTTCTGCTTTTCCTTTCCTTGAGGGTTTCCACTGATTTCAGAGTGGCAAAACTTAAAAGGTGTGTATCTTCCATGACACCAGGTCAGAGTTTGGTGGGTCTGACAACTTCACCCTCTGAACAGGCAGCAGCGTTGTGAAGTTGATGCCCCAAGTTGGGGTGTCCTGTGCAGGGTCAGGAGTTGGATTTGAGGATTCTCGTGGGTCCCTCCACACTCAGGATTTTCTGTGGTTCTGCAGTTTTGTGTTTAAATCCACATATGATGCTATTTGCTTCACCCCACAGGTACAGTGAGGCTGACAGACAGACTGGGGTGTAGCAGTTTTAAGCAGAGCCATGTGTTTGCAAATTGGTGCAACCAGAAAGGGCTGGTCATCCCCCAGTTTTATCACTTGGGAAATGAGTTTTGTCCAAGGATGATGTCTCTCCCTCAGCTTTAGGTCTTTAACAGAATATGCTCATTCCACCTGCAGGTTTATTTAAAATGAATACATTGGAAATAACTGCTAAACTCAGAAAAAGAGGTCACTTATCCTGAGACAGCTCCAGGATATCTAGGGACATGGAGATGCAGGGAAATAAAAGTTTTGGCAAATAAATATTCAAAGTGCAAAGTGGGAGGAAAAATCCTGATTTAATAATTGATCCTATTCCTTAATCCCTTCGGAGCACCATGTCCTGGGCAGTAGCAGCAATCCTGGTGCAGAGGGGATGGTGGAATTGCTCAGGAGTTTGGTTAAGTATCTGCATAATGTGTTTTTGGCTTGCAACCACAACGAGACTCCAGTCTTAAAACAATATTTTCAGCCTTTCACTTTTTATTATTTCTGGATTTTCATTTTACGTGACAGGAAAAATAAAAAGATGATCTATGAAATGTGTCAGCCCCTCTTCCCTGGGAAATAATCCATGGTAGCTTTTCCTGCAGTGGTTTGGGTGGGTTAGTTATTAAACACTTATCAGAGCAGTTATATCAGCAAGACACCAAATTGTTTTCTCTGTGTTCCTTTCAATAACCGGATCCAGGTCTGAGGTCCCAGCACAGGAAGGACGTGGAGCTGCTGGAGCAAGTCCAGAGGAGGCACTGAGATGATGAGAGGGATGGAGCAGCTCTGCTGTGAGGAAAGGCTGAGAGAATTGGGATTGTTCAGCCTGGAGAAGTGAAGCTTTGGGGTGACCTCACTGTGGCCTTCCAGTCCCTGAAGGGAGCCAACAAGAAAGATGGAGAGAGACTATTTGTAAGGGCCAGGGGTGACAGAACAAGGGGGAATGGCTTCAAACTGACAGAGAGCAGGGTTAGATGGGATACAGGAAGGAATTCTTGGCTGTGAGGGTGGGGAGGACCTGGCACAAGTTGCCCAGAGAAGCTGTGGCTGCCCCTGGATCCCTGGAAGTGTCCAAGGCCAGGCTGGAGAGGGCTTGGAACAACCTGGGCTGGTGGAAGGTGTCCCTGCCCATGGTAGGGGTTTGGAATAAGATGAGCTTTCAGGTCCCTTCCAACCCAAACCAGTCTGGGATTCTATGATTCCGTTCATCTTGGGATCAAAGGCCAAATGGCACTTTTGTCCCATCGTACCAATTTCCTCTATGGTATCTTTAATGGGATTCTTGTTTTTTGTTTTACCAAAAGGACTGTGCCAGCCCCACAACTTTGACTGTTTTTCAATTTTTTTCCCTTGCAATGGATCTGTATTCCACAACTCTCAGATCAGGATGATCAGTGCATGACCCAAACACCTCTATTGCCAAGTCTGGCTCCTGTCAACGTGAGCTCTCTCACAGCAACAGTGTTGCAATAAATTAATGAAAGAGAGGGAATGGTTTAAGAACTTCACCCAATTTCTTGGTTGCAATAACAACAAAAGCTCTGGGAAGGTAAGAAGGGTTTCCAGACAGTCCCATTCCTGCTGAAGAGTGTGTTAATTCTTGACAATGATTGTGATTTATGGGAAGATAGGTGGGAGATTGTCAAGTGTTTACAAACTGTAGTTAGGAAACCATAGTAATAGTAACAATTCATTGAAGTTTAGAACTTCACAGTTAATCAGAGGTATGCAAAGGGTTTTATACTGACCCTTCAAAATGCAAATATTTCTCTTTCTCATTATTTTATTCAGAATTTTTTAAAGAAAAAAAGTCTCAATTTGTGGCATATCTTGTTTTATACACAAAGCAAAAATTAATTAATTTTCCTTTAAAAGATGGTTGACTTAAGAATAGATTAGCATTTTGTTCTCAACATTTTGAAGTACCTGGAAGGAAAAAAAAAAATCCCTGACATTTGGGAGAATGTAAATCCCTAATTAAAAAAGGGACAATGTTCACCTCATGAAAGGTAAACCTGTGAAGTTCACAAAGTGACACCATCAGTACAGTCATAAGGACCTGAGAGAGAATTTGCAGTTTTGTGTATGGGCTGTGTTTTATCACAGGTGTCGTGTCCCACATGTCCTCACAAGAAGGACATGGGTGTTAAAATAACGTGGAGAGGTTAAAAGATTTTCCTTGTTTGCGAAAGAAAACACCGACTGTCCGTGAATTCTGTGTTGGAATTTTACTGTATCCCATTTTGTGAGCATTTTGTGCCTATTTAGAGAGCATTTACCTTTACAATAAGTAGTCCAAATGGGCACAGACTGTGTGGCTGTTGAGAGATATGTCCTGTTTCTATCAAGGGTAATGCCTTTATTGTTTGTGCATCAAGATATAAAGACTTCTTGTTCACATAATGGATACAGCTGGTTGGGTGGGGGGCAGGGAGGTCCTCACAATAAAAAGGCATTTGATTGCTGCTGGGATCCCTGTCAGTAAAATACTCAAAGATGGTTAATTGGACATTAATGTGTCAGATTTTCAACAAAATAACAAGAAATTTGCCAAAAATAAAGCCCGAAGGAAACACGCCTCCAAATTTTACAACAAAGCTTTGTTTAAAATAGAAGTTAAAGCAGCGAAGATTTATGACATGTTGACATAACTGATGGTAAAGGAGTTGGCTGAAGCTCCGGGTGTGAAGGTCCAAATGAGAACATCTGCATTAAGAAGCTAATTCTCTTAAACATACTGATCAAAATATTAATGCTACATGTAAACACAAGTGCTTTATCTGACAGTGATTTACATTTGGAACGACCTAATCCAACTATGCACTGCATCTTTATTCATTACCAGCAGCCTTTACTTAACACTTCATGCCCGCTTGCACAGGTGGACAATCTACTCAGAGTGACTATTGTGTTTATGTTATTTTTTCATAAGCAGGGTTTGAAATTTGTCAAACTGCATCATTGTTTAACTATGTGCCAGTCAAAGGGAAATTGCCAGATGGAGCGGCTTTCCCCTAACCTTGCTCCAGGCAATGAAATTACACATAGGCCACAGTCTTATGTCAAGCCTTTAAAAAAAAAACAAAAAAAAAAGAAAACAAAAAAAAAAGAAGAAGAAGAAGAAGGAAAAAAAAAAAAAAAGACCCAGGCCATGAATAGGTATGACTATGTGCATTCACAAAACCTGGCTTTCTTATGCCACTAATTTTATATGAAGGCTCATGCCAATGGTAAATAAAACTTCATGTCCGTCATGTCACTCATTAACTAGGTGCTCATAATTTATGTATTTAAGGCTTGCTTGTCCGCCAAGCAATCAAACAGTAAACCATGTTTTATAGGTGTTAGTGTTTATAGAAACTGTAAATAAATGTCAAACAAAAAAAAAAAAATCAGGTTTCAGAAAAATGATCAGGGTTAAGTCATTTATCATTGTTCCAACTGGAAAAATCTGAGAACCTGTCAGTGCCAAAGCAAATGTTTCTCTGGCTTTTTCTAACGTGCAGCTTAAACTACCAGATTGTAGAATTCTATTAGCAGGATTTGATGAAATGGAAAGTTTGCAGGTCGTGTGTTTCAGCTGAACCTCTCACTCAGAGGATGGGGTGAGATGGCTCTTCTTTAACGTGGTGGCCTTGCTTTGGTGCTTTTCTTCTGTTTAGGCCTAACAACATCAACTATTAACTGAGATGATTTAGGCAGAAGTTAGGCTGCTCTGGAGTGTGGGCCAGAAGAGTATGCAATTCTAACACTTTCTAGTTTGATTTATCCCTGGTATTGTACTCTGATGGAGCTCCTTGACCAGTTAGAAGTGCACAGAAAACTACCTCATAACATGGAGCTGGGATGGTGTTACCCAGAGGAGGGAAAGAGAATGGATACCACTGAAGGGGAATGGATTTAAGTGCAGAATTCAGTGGATTTAAATTAAAAAATAAGTAAGGTGCTGTAGCCTATAAGAAAAAAAGAAGTGAAAAAAGTGTAAGTAAAGATAGTCCTGTTACTGTTTCAAAAAATATAATTAAAAAAATCAATACAAGCATTCTGTTGATCATGAGGGAAGTGACTTGTGCTGTGAGAGTGACTGTTAAAGTCCCTGTATATGGGAGTGCCATGAGTGTTTTGTGGATCTTTCAAAAACTCTTCCTGTCACAGTCCTATTTGCCTGTGCTGAGATATTCCCAGTGAAACTAAATAAAAATCAGCCAGAGAAGCCAGTGCCTCTAGAGCCTTGTTGAAGAAGTGCTGATGTTGGTGAAGTACCTGTGCTCTGATGGGTTTTAGGAGAGGTCAGAGGGAGGTGACCCTGATCTGCTGCGGCTGGATCAGCAGTGCTGCCCCACCTGGCTGATCCTGGAATATGGGGCTGCTCGTGTTCCTGCACCTCATATTCCCACAGGCTTCCTTCTGCTAACTGGGAGTGCCAGGGCTTTTTGCCAAGTCTATCTATAGTGTTCAGCTTGTGTGTTTTCAATAGCCAGGGAAAGACAATCCAGCTCCACCTTCATCTTGATCCAAATCCTCACATGAGGTAAATTGTCTTGACTCCACTGGTGTTGGTGGGGCAGAATATGTTGATGAAACCTAAAGGTACTGAGGAGCTGTTTGATGTATTATGGGCTAAGAATTGTACTGCCAAGTGATGACTGTGAAAAGTATAAATAATCTGTGATTGCTGACTTGAAGTCAGCAATATTGTTTCTTTTTATGTAGTCAGTCTGTCCAATTCTTGACTTCAAACCTGCCTATAGTTGTATACTATTAATAAATAACAATTGCACTTCATTATATCCTTTTCATTTTTCTTTGTTTTCTCCCTTTATGGTAAAATAAATTCATTTTCATCTTGAGCTATTTTTTTTTTTTAGTTGTCATTTCCATTTTTATTGGTTTTGCACAAACTCTGAAAAACATTTGCTAAGAAAATGTGCCCTGGCATGTGTGGCATAGGCCCCTCGGATGCATTTCTGAGCCCTGTTTCAACAGCTCTGAAGGAAGACCAGCTTCAGTATTTCCTTCATGTTGTTGTGCCCACCATCGATTACTTTAGTTCTGAGCTATTTGAAAACTCATCCAAATTAAACAAATAAGCTCTGAACGTTTTGAGTATGGTAATGTGTGGTATCCAGTTTCATGGTATTCCTAGGGAATTTTTTAACTGATGTTATTTCCGTCTATTTGGCCAATTTCTGAGGCCTTCATTGAGGGCTCCACTGCAAACTTTGTGAGCTGTGCTGTGCACCTGTATCAGGGACAAGCCCTGAGGTTTCCACTGAATTCTTACTCAGCAAAACTCCCATCAGCTCTGCTCAGATTTGTGGCTCATGAAAGCCCACAGAGAAGTTTCCCTGATTGCTGAGACTCCTCGTGCTCATCAGCACAATTATTCACTGTCTGTCCAAGGGACATTTTGAATGCACTTTTGTGGTTCAGTTTGATTTACTGGTTTGTGAATGGCATTTAAAAATATATGGTAACATATATCTATTCCACTTTTTCTTGCTTTCTAAAGATAGTCCCTGATTCTGTAGCCTTAAAAAAATATAGGCTATAAATACCTTCAAATAGTTGAGGACATAATTCATGCCTTGTAATGCATGTTTTAAAAATCAGGCCTTTTTCTGGCTCATTACCCAGCCTGTAGACTTGATTTTTTTAATTAATGTAAGAACACCTTCTTTATGGCATGTTCATGTTTACCCAAAAGTCACATCATTTTTCAAATTATACAAGGTGTCAGTACTGAGGGTAATGATCTTTATTACTCACATTCCAAAATGAGCACTGCTTTTTTTTTTTTTCCCCCCTAAATCTGTCTAGAAAAGAAGAATCAGGAATGTTTTTCCCCAGTTGCATTTGTGTGATAGACATAAAAGTCACACAAAGACATCAGCAGCTCTGCTTTTACAGCAGTTGTTCGTAGCGGTTCAGCGCCACCAAACAACCGCAGCGATGCCATCGAGAGTCCGACCTGTCCCAGGGTGGTGGGATGTTCCTGCTGCTGGTGACAGATCCCAGTGGATAAGTGGGATTCTTATTTGGTTGTAGTGAAACATGTGACTTGTGCACAGCACAGGAAGGGACACTGAGCAGGTCTGCAGAGGACACAGAACCGGGAGGAGCTGTTGAGTCCCTGGAGGGCAGGGAGGCCCTGCAGAGAGACCTGGACACATCCAAGGGCTGGGAATCAC
>VYXB01004468.1:0-29548 GCA_013397135.1 Pachyramphus minor | reverse complement strand
AGAGCTCAGTGCAGTTCCAACTCCCTGGGCAGGGACAGAGGAGGGGCAGAACTGAGCTCTGCTCCGTGTGACCAGGGACAGCACCCAGGGAAGGGCTGGAGCTGTGTCAGGGCAGGGTCAGGTTGGATCTCAGGGAAAGGTTCTTCCCCCAGAGGGTGGTTGGCACTGCCCAGGCTCCCCAGGGCAGTGGGCACAGCCCCAAGGCTGCCAGAGCTCCAGGAGGGTTTGGCTGATCCTCTGGGGCACAGGGGGTGACTCTTGGGGCTGGACCTGTGCAGGGCTGAGGCTTGGACTGGATGATCCCTGTGGGTCCCTTCCAACTCAGGGAAAATGAAATAAGTAAATCATGAAGAAACATGATTAATAGGTTTTAACTCAGAAATTCCCTGAGCTGTCACAAGTTCAGCAAGTCTACAAAGACCTTCCTCATCATCAAACACAAGGGCAACGATCCTGCTCTGCAAAAATATTACTTGGCAGCCAAGAATCACTTGCACTTCTCCATTCTTGGGGCTGTTGAGTTCTGATCATAATTGAATAAATGACAGCTGGGTATTGCTGAGATCCCCCAGGCAGCCTCTGCCATGCACCCTTCCAGCAGCATGGAATGGGGCTGGGAGGGAGGCAGGACAACTGGGGGTGTGAAATGTGGACTAAAGACAGTCTTAGACATGGTTCCTGTTGCCTTTCATGTGTCTGACAACCCAGTTGTTCCCATTATGTTGTTAGGTGTGATCACATCATGGTGCACATAACTAGTGGAAGGTTCTCCCCCTTAATTTCTCCTGGTGATTGCAAGAAACTGTATAGTCTTGATCATTGTACAGAAGTCAGAAACATTTCTCCTTCTCTAAATTTTTGTTGCTGAAAGTGGGTGCTGGGGTTGACACTACTGCTGATAGAGACACCTGTACTTCTGTGTGAGTTCCTTGGTGCTGTGTCAGCAGAAACGCAACAGGACTTCAAGAATGTGAGTCCTTGGCAGCAAGACATTAGAAAAACTGACTGCAGTTTTTTCTTGAAAGCATCTGATTTTATTAACTCTGATTATTTTCAGCATGTGAAGCTGTTTGTATTAGAGACCCTGTTAAGCGTTATCATCCTGAACACCGAACAGTTTTCACAAATTTACAATTTTGGTTTGACTTATGATCGAGTCTGAAAGTATGAGAGCTCCTCCTCGTGCTGTTTTGTTAAGGTGTGTGGTTGCCAAAATCAGAAAGGCTGTCACTGTGAACAGGAGGGCAGGGGAGCTGGGCCCTGCTTTGGCCATATTTTATCAGGGCTGGTTTCAGCCTGCCTTGGGTGCTGTCAGTATTTGCATGGCATATCCCAAACCATCAGTGTCAGGAACACGTGTATTTGTTGGGGAAGAAGTCAGCCCATGGTTGTGTCCTGGTAGAAATCCTCACTGCTCTGTTCCTCCAGTGATGTTAAAGCTGCAATAAGGCTGAAGCATTTGGCTTCTACCCCTGTGCAATGTGATCTTGTGCTGATTTGTAGCTGATGTGGATCCTCCTGACCACATTTCACACCCCTAGTTGTCCTGCCTCCCTCCCAGCCCCATTCCATGCTGCTGGAAGGGTGCATGGCAGAGGCTGCCTGGGGGATCTCAGCAATACCCAGCTGTCATTTATTCAATTATGATCAGAACTCAACAGCCCCAAGAATGGAGAAGTGCAAGTGATTCTTGGCTGCCAAGTAATATTTTTGCAGAGCAGGATCGTTGCCCTTGTGTTTGATGATGAGGAAGGTCTTTGTAGACTTGCTGTACTTGTGACAGCTCAGGGAATTTCTGAGTTAAAACCTATTAATCATGTTTCTTCATGATTTACTTATTCATTTTCCTCTTCCAGTAAAGAATGTGTCTTTTAGTGGTTTAAAAATGTGGGATAAGACTGAATTTCAGATGTCCATAGTGTTGAAACAATATAGAAGAGTCTTTCTTAACTGTAGGGGATGATACAGATTTTTTTCAGTGCATCATCTGTACCTGGATACAGATCCACATCCTTTCTGGATGATAATGAGTAAATGTTTCATTTACTGGTTATTTTCAGTCACTTTTGGAGGTTGTGCAGACTCTGCATGTTTGTGTGTGTTTGATTTTCTTTTCATATCCTAAACAGCAAACATGATCTTATTGGACTGTTTGGGAAAGGTGAAGACTGTTCTGTAGCAACAAATTAGTGATAATTAAAATGTGAAAAAGCATCTCCTTTTTAGCCAAAAAGTGTGATCCCCAATGTTTCTTGTGTGAAGAATTCACCTGTTCTATGGGAATAGGGGAATAATCCTACTCCATCCCACTTCTCCATGTCGTGCACCATCTGCTCAATCTGTCAGAAGCTGGTCTCAGTTTTGAGGCACCCAGAGAACCAATAAAACTGAAGTTGAGATTTCTTTTCAATGTGTCCTATCCTGTTTATTTCTACTCACTGAGAACTTCCTACCTCGTGGTGGACCCTGTGCTTGTCAGCTGGTTCCTTTTAGAGTTGTTTGTTGAGATTATTTTGATCTCCTTCAGCATCCACAGCAGAGCCTGAGCCTCTGAGGTGACAAAGCTTCTTGTACATCAGTAGAGAAGTGACTTAGGAACAAAATGACCAAGGAAAATTGTTGATGGAGATGCCATTGCTCAGTAGTTTTTCCTGTTTTGGAATTGTATCACTTTTAATATCTGAACTAAAGCATCAAATAAAAATATGTCATGAGGAAAGTTGGTGGATAGGTATAAATTCAAAGACATTTCCTGACCAGAAACTAACCTGATTTTGGAATTCCTCACTCCCAAAAACACTGTGCAGAGTAATTTTAGTGCATACAATTAAGACACTACTTTTTTTTCCTGGTGCTTATAGTTCCTCTATGTACATCACAGATACCAGATAAATATGCAAATAATAATTTTTTATTTTTTTAAATTTTACAAAGAGTATCCAAACATTAGCATGAACTTGAACTGTTCAAAGCTTAAATCAGATTTTTTTTTTTCCTGGCAGTTTTTTAGAGCTGTTGACCTCGAGAGCGTCCTGGTGTTTCAGGGGAGAACATTCCATTTTTCTCTTCACACATAATGAGCAGTGAACTCCTTGATTGCTGTTGTCTGTTCCCTCTACTGAGAGACCACTGCAGCCAACAAATCCAGCGTTTCATGCTGCAATCTAAACAGAGTGATGCATTGCAGGTGCTTTCCTCATCTCCTCACACCTCTCAAAAACATTAGGGGGGATTTTCAACTTCCTATTCAACTTTTAAATGGAGAGTCAGGTCAGTCTGTGGATTAGAAAACTAATAAATCTTCTGACTTCACTTATTGTCCAAGTATCCAGCTAATATCTGCTGTTATCCTGGCTTGTGGTGCTGTGCCACGCTGACCTCGCTGCAGACTGGGAGAGTGATGGCTTAATGAATATATCTAAAGACCCATCATAAATTGCCTGCAAAGAAAACGTCACTTCTCTGATGTTTGTGTATAAAAAGGGGACCTTAAATTGCCTTCTCTCTCCATCACTCTTTGTTTGAGTTACCCCGTAGGTGGCCGTTCCCAAAGATGGGAGCTCCGGAGCTGTAAATAAAGTCCAGCAGGATGCAAGGTGCTGAAAAGAGTGACTTCACTGGCTGTGCTGCCCCACGGCCGCCGTGAAATGAATGATTGTTGATTTGTATTTAATGCTCAATTTCCTCTCCATTACTACAAGCCATGCAAGGCAACCCTCGTTTCAGGCTATTCATAGGAGAGCTCGATCTATCCGGTTTCACATCTGCTAAAAGCCCCCATGTCATACTAATTACACTCTTCCCCTGGAAAGAATTTGGGGTTTAAGACCAAAGAAAGATATACTTATTTATAACTAATGCTCTAGTCTATACAACTGGTTGTTTGGGAGCTGGAGTCATACTTGTGCAGCTGTATTTGTGTTCCAAGTGCAAGAGGGATACGAAAGTCCAAACAAGTGTGATGGTTGGACCTTTTCTGAGTGTTCTACAAGTGTGTTCAAAATGGAGCAGCACAGTGTCTCTGCTCTGAGTTCTGTGCCATAGCAATTACTTCTCCTTGGCCCTTGGCCTGGGCACCACCACAGAGCACCAGGTAATATTTGTACTCCTTCTAAATCAAAGGAGATGACAGATTAGCTGCAGAAAAATAAGCCAAATTAGCAGTGTAAAGCTTCAAAGGATCCTTTACCTTGTTGTGTCCAGTCTGCCTGTTTTACAGGATACTGTGACACATGACCTCTTTTATGTTCAGCCTCAAGCTTAAAAACAGTTGTTCCACTCTTTCTCCTGAAAACTTATTCCAGTCGTTGCTTGAGGGTTTTAGAAATATTTTTCTAAATTTTAAAGTCACCACTGTCACCATTTTTTGTCCTTGTATTCCTCTGCATTATCACACTACAGCTTGCACTTCTCTTCCTTAGCTTTTGCCTTGGATATAAATACTCTGGAATTGAATTGGAGGGACCAGAGCCAGTAATTTCTGTGGGCAGAGGAATTGATAATGATTCCCCAAGTCCTCCCATGTCCCTTCCCCACCAGCTGCAAGGGAAGCTGTTCTGGAGTGCAGGTACCACTGTCCATCCCCACCAGGATGATACATTCAACTCAGTGTTATGTTTTTTTTAAGTGGTCCATAGTCAATACTTCAGGGAGGCACAGGAACTTGTCAGGCATGGAATTATGCTCCAAGTCTGCAGCAGTCTACAGTGAAAAGAATTCCTGAGCCAGAGGTGGTTTCTTGTTGCTTAATAGCCCTTGATGAATATTTTGCTCCAAGAATTTGAACAGTCTTTTTTAAATCCAGGAAAACTTCTGGCACTCAGCATCACAGGAACAGACTGATACATAAAGACCTGCTTTTTGAGCTTGTTTCTTGCTAATTTCATATGATGTTCCAATTTTTTTCTGATTATAGGAAATAGGGAACAATGATTTACTACTCTGGGTCACAATTTTCTTTGCAATCGCCTTTTTGCAGCGAGTGTTTCTCTCCCAGATTTTTCTCTACAAGGCTTTATTTATCCATGTGCAGGTTCCTGCTAGTCCAGAACATCTGAGTGGTGAGATGTTCCAAGCTTTCTCTGCATCCAGGACACACCTTTAGCTGGCTTACCTTATCCATATGTTGTCTGCTTCCATGACATTCACCAGGACTTTGGGTTCTACCATTTCATTCACTTGTCTCTGCCACAAATCAAAACTAGAAACTGCTTCCAGTGTGGTTTTGGAAATTGAAAAAGCCATTTGGAATAATAAGCATAAAGGATTTTTAGTATTTCCAGTTCCCTTTCCCCCCTTTAGTGTGACAATTTTTGTGCTTATATATGTAGCTTGTGCTACATGTTCCATTATGTAGGGATGATTTTCTTTTAAAAAATTTTTTTAAAAGTCAAAATAAAATTAACTGGCTTTCTGGTTTCTAAATCAGAAGGATGAGTGCAAGGATTTATTTTGAGGCTTTATTCTTACAATTAGGTGGTGTTGGAGAGGTGTTTCTGCTGTCAGAGCAACAACTACTAGAGTGCAACATGGAAACCATGTGTCTGCCTTAACTGCTTCTATGGATATTTTAAATGAAAGTTCTTATATCAACCTATATTATCTATATTATGTATTGTCTTATATTACCTATAGATAACATGCCTGTCTCAGTTTATTTAAGTGTGTACTTGACAGGTGAATGGATGCCCAGGTCTTCATAGCTAATCATGTCCCCTGTTTTGGTTGTATTTACCCTGGAAATGAGAAAAAGGACTATCCTATTTTAACTCAAGAAACAAGAAATATCAGCAGCCAATTGTTTTGTGGTTTCTTTTTTTTTTTTAAATTTCCTTCCATTTTAGAAAAATACTGCAGCCTGTAACAAATTGCATAAAACAAAACTGAGATTTTTCTATTGCAAATAAAGTGTAGCCTGTTGGAATCTGGGGACTTTCACAGGCACTTATTTGCAGGTGTTTTAGGCCAACATTTAAGTACCCAAAAGAATACAATTTTAAATTTCATGTGATGTACTGTGCTGCACCATTTCCTTGTGCATGCTTCAGCTACAGCAAAATATTCAGTACATCAAAACCTTTTTTAACAAAAATGTTGTACTGCCACATGGTCATTTGCCTGTGAAATACACGTTATATTTAGTGCTTGTTTATATTACAGCAAAGGGAACCCATAGATGGCCCAAACTAACAGCTTTTTGAGAAGTTAAGCTTTTTGGGAAAAAAATAAAAAGAAGTTTAACTCCTTCACAAGCTATGAATGGTGGAGGAGAACATGTGACAAGGAGAGAAAACACAGCAAGAGACAAAACACATAAGCAGAGCTGAATCAAACCAGAACCTGAGGGATAATTATAGAATCACAATCACAGAGTGGTTTGGGCTGGGGGGGACCTTAAAGCCCATCCAGTGCCACCCCCTGCCACGGGCAGGGACACCTTCCACTCTCCCAGGTTGCTCCAAGCCCCATCCAACCTGGCCTGGGACACTTCCAGGGATCCAGGGGCAGCCACAGCTTCTCTGGGCAACCTGTGCCAGGACCTCCCCACCCTCACAGGGAGGAATTTCATCTTAACATCCAACCTAAACCCACTCTCCTTCAGTTTGAATCCTGTCGCTCCAGTTCCTGACCAACAGTCCCTCTCCAGTTCCCTGTAGCCCCTTCAGATCCTGGGAGGTGCTCTGAGACCTCCACACAACCTTCTCCTCTCCAGGCTGACCTGCCTCAGCTCTCCCAGTCTGCCCCAGAGGGGAGGTGCTCCAGTCCCTTTACCAACTTCATGACCTCTGTTGGACTCACTCCAACAGCTCCACGTCCTCCTTGTGTCAGGGGCACCAGAACCCTGTGCAGTAACTAATCCTTCAGATACAAGGAATGGAACTGTTCCCTCTGCTGCTTTACCTTTTCTGCACTGTCCTTTTGGCTGCCCCTGGGTGTTCTGTCACACAGATGTTGTGTTCCTGGCAGGGTGTTCCTTCACACTGTCGAGGGTTACCTGAAGTACATCTGCAGGATGATGGGCATTGCACGTGATGCTGTTTGCACACCTTCCTTGGGAGGTGTGGTTAAGCATTTTTGGGTTGGGGTTTTAGTTCAACCAGGAAATCCCAGTCTGTAAAACGCTGGATTTACTCCTATCATGCAGTGATGACAGGAAACAATAATGTCAAGTTATCCAAGGAACTTGGATGCAAGTTGTTCAAATGGTTTTGCTCTGTTTTTTGGGTTTTTTTTGCGAAATATGGAATACTGTCAGCAGCCAATATATGTGCATTAGCTTAAAAATATTCCAATAAGAAAATATTCTGGAATGCAATGTGATCAGACACACAGCACAAACTTGGAATGTTGGGTCTCAGTATAACAAAAGTGAGTGTATACTGTTCAAATCAAAGTCCTTGTCCTCAGGACAATACAGGCAGTTCAAATCATTCCAATTCAGTATTAAAAAAAATTAATTAGGACACCAAAGAGAACCTACTGGTTCAGCTAAAGTTCATGGCCAGGTGTCTTAGTTGCATCACTGATTTCCTTTTATATAAGACTCATGTTGGCTGTGTCCAACACATTGAGCCTATATGTAAAGAAAGAATGTTTTTTTTATAGAGAGAGATACAAACACATCATAAATCATATGTCATTTAGAATTTCTCGGGGCTGTTTATGGTTTATGAGTCACAGCTGTTGAAAAGCTTATGGTGAAAAAGTGATACCTTAGAAACGGCTGCAGAACTATGAGCTGCAGTTTATTATTATTATTTTTTTTAAAATGCAGCACAGTTTTGATCCTCAAATTGATTTCATTCACTTACAGCAATTGTGTAAACCCAGCAGGAAAATACATGCACAAATGGATATATGCCAGTGCATTTCCTCAGAGTACTATTTCTGTCTTTTTTGCATATGTGCTCTACCCTGATGGGTTTTACAAATGCCATTTCAAAGGCATTTACTCTTAAATGGCACAAAAATTTTTTCCCCCTTTCCTGTGTTTACTCTTTGATGCCAAAATCCAGTTTTAATATCAATTGGAGGAATTCTGAAAATTTGCCAACATTCTGTTTTCTGTTTGCTTGTTTGAAGTAGACGTTTGGTAGAAGCTCTCTGCTTAGTCTTTTACAAACTCTAATTCCTTGTACCAGGAACACCTGAATTCTGTACATTTATAAATACTTCAGGGGAAAAAAACCCAAAACCAAAACCTGTTCAGAAGTTAAAATTAATTTATTATATAGAAAAAAGATTTTCATCTGAGCAATGATGCCAGAACTGCATCATTTGGATTTCATTTGGAAATTTGGATTTCTCTGACTCTGTGTGAGAGGAGGAAAAAGGTGCTGCTAGGTGATGTGGTGTCAGCCACCTACTTGTGATGGCACCTGTATTGATAGTTCTACAGGGATGTAAAGAAATATTGAATTGTTAAGGTCTAAAAATTTTCTTCTGAAGAGCAGTGGGAGCTCCTTGTACTCTGGAAACTTTATGAGATGTTGGTGATGAAGAAAGCTTGAGCCATGGAGAGTTTTGACCTTTGCAACCTCCATAACCAGCAACTGTTTGTGATGACAGGACAGCTTTTATCCATGTGCAGTCTTCCATGATCTTAGAGGCAGAACTACAAAGAGTACAGTGGAAATGTTGCCCTCATGTAGAATCAGATGTATTTTGGTTTGAGTGAAAGTCATGAGAGATATTTTTTTAGTCTTTATCTCTCTTGGCATGTCCAAAGACATGACTGGCCAGTGCTTTGTCTTGCAGGTCATCTCTTGATGTTTTCATTTGTATGGGACACATATGGGCTGTATGATAATAATAATCTTTTATTTATCCAGTCAGAGGTTAATCCCATCCATTCTACAGCCTCTGAATACACCAGGAGGCAAGTAACTGTGCTATACACTTCAGAACAACAGTACAGTGAATTTTACATACTCCAGGGGTTTGGGATTTCAAGTTGTGCTTCGAGGCTATTACTCTGACCTCAGTTTGCTTCTGCTTTCTGAAAAGAGAGTTTCTAACTTTTCTAAATTTGTTTGTTCTAGTGAGATGTTTGTTATCTCACTGGAAAGCCACCTGCTCCTGTGGGGGACTTGTGTACAAATTCAATGTAAAAAGATTGGGTGAGATTGTGGTGGCCAGGATTGAACAGGATTGAACAGGATTGAACAGGATTGAACAGGATTGAACAGGATTCCTGCAAAAAGCAGCCTCATGGGGTTGATATGAGCAACAACTCAGCTATCCTGGGCTCCAGGAAACCACCTGGAGCATTTGTGTGGCTGGGATCAGTTTAGGGGGGTTTAGGGATCAAAGCTTCAGGAGTGAAAAATAGAGAGGTGTTCCCAGTCTGCTGAAGGTGGTGTTGACTCCCAGATGCTCCCTAAGGATCCCACCCCTGACAGGCTGATTTTGGGATGATGACTCTGGTTCTTCCTCTTGGTTCACTGAGGGATCACAGAGGACCCAAGGTTTTCTTTTATTTGCTGTGCTGACCTGGGCTGCTCCTTGTCCTTATTACAGACCAGAGTGTGAGTGAGGACACTTGCCCTGAGGAGGCAGTAGGATTTCTTGTCCTGGGCTGGCAAAGCCTTTGCCTTTAAAATTGTCATTTTAAAGTAAAATGACATGAAGTAAAGTCATGTGGGATGCAGGAGGGGACTTACATCTTTCTATTAACATAAAAATCTCCGTTTTCTCAGTCTCTGTTGTCTTGGGAGCTCCTTTTAATTCTGTCTGAAGGCTATTCTTTTTCTAAAAGGAATGCAGAAAAATATAATGTTCATATATTCTCTTTTTTCCCCCCTCATCTTCTTCTCATCCTTGTAGTAAGTGTTGAACTAACAGTTGTAACAACAGTCTGTTGTTACAATATGGGGATCTCATGTGGTGATGTTACAAGCCATGGAATAACTCAAGGAACCAATTCTTAAATTTTATTTCAGTAAAAATGACTTTTGATGGACAGCTTGCATTTGGATTCCCTTTTCTCACTGTATTTCAAATAGTTTTGGCTTTCCCCCTTTTTTTAAATTAAGAACAGTCTTTAAATCCTGTAGTTCAGACATGTTTGAAGCATGAGTTCATGATGGAAGCAACCTCCAGTGATCTACTGGCCCAGGAAACCATCTGTAGAAGGTTCTTTAAATTAAAAAAAAAAAAACAAAAAAAACACACAAACAAACAAACAAAAAAACCCCAAAACAAAACAAAAAAGAACAAAAACAACAACAACAAAAAAAAAAACCACCAAAAAACAAATTAATTGGGTTAGTTGATCTATTTTGACTAATCCAAGCAATTCATTGAAAGCTTTTATGAGGACTTATTGATATAAACCTGTTGAAGTAAAGGTTTTGGGCAAAAATTTTCTTTTTTTCTTATAGAGTCCGACTTTGCAGGATATTTTTCAGGATCCTCTTACGTTTCTCCTTCAGCTTTGTTTTTAAGAACCAAGCTCTGAAAAAAAACCAAGTTAAAATAAAAGGAATATTTAAATTTTGCTTCATGACACAAATAAATACTGGAACTGCACAGGATGTTTGAACTTCGTGCAGGCCAAAAGCAAACAAGAGCTTTGTGACCGTGGTGGTGGCTTAACGAATCTCTTGGTTACATGTTTTCATAAAAGGAAATAATTTGTCTTATTTCTTTATTTACTGTCCCACTTGATGCTGAGTTTCAAGGAACTGTCAGCTTGCTGTGGTTTATTCCTTGTCATGACAGACAAAAGACAAAGAAATGTTGAAATTGAAAACAGTCATGTTGCTTCCATGTCCCTTTTTTCTGCTGGAGCCAGTGAATGCCCAACAGGCATTATAATGGATGGGTGTCACTTTACAAAAAGGTCTTTGGTTGGCTTATGCTTTTCAGGGTTTTAGCTTTTCACAGTACTTTGAGTTTGACAGTGATTTTTTGACTGCCTCAAGTAAAGAACACAAAATACAGTTCATTTTCTCCAGTAAAAATGAAACAGGATAAAGTCTTTTGAATGGGAAAAAGGTTCAGGCAGCCCTGGAAACTGATCCAGGACTTATCCTGCAATGCAGACAGTTGTTACCTTCTTGTCTTCCAGATTATAAACAATGAAAACACGTGTTTTGTACAGTGTGACCATTATCAGCATTAGTTGTGCTGCACACAGAAAACAGGCTGTTTGGAGGCATCTTTACCCTTTGTATCTGAGCAGGTAAGTAATGGGAATATCTGGGGTCCATAAAAATATTTCTTTATACCAACTCTTTCAGCCTATTCTTGGCAGCCATCAGCCCCCTTATCTCTTGGGGATTAAGGAGAGGCAGGGAGTGATAATTAAATGGAGAAACTTGCTTGGTCACTGCCGGTATTTCTGTTGCTGTAGCTCTGGGGAGTTGGTTTTCATTCCCTCTCTATCCTTCTCCAAAGTGTGCAGCCACTGTGAGTTGTGTGAGGTTAATACTGGGCTGTGCAGATGTGGCAATGAGCTCATCTTTGGTCTTGGGGACTCAACAACTCTGGCTGCAGGAGGTCAAAGGAGCAAACCAACAATGCTAAAAGAGGTGATTATCCAATTCCTGTGTTTGCTCCGGTAAAAAAAGCCCTCTATAGCCTCCTCATGGCCCCAGACACTACAAAACAGATATTGTTGGTAGAGATTATGAATTCCAGTGCTCTTTACTGTGTGTATCTACTTTTCTATCTGTATATGTTGCAATAAAACAACATGCACAAGGTTATAAAAATAGCCTGGAAGTGATTGACATGCTAATAATGCTCAATCGAGTCAATAATGCTCGAGTAACAAGCTCCTGAGAAAATAATATTTTTGGTCAATAATACACTTTTTAAAAAGGAACTGTTTGTTTTTAATTAACCTCATATTTAGCCATTTAGTCATGCCATGTCCATCAAGCACAGCAGAGAAAAACACGTGCTGTCTTGAAATACCAAGTTGTTGCCTTAAACTTTCATCTCTTCCTTCTTGGCTTTCTCTTCTGCATTCCACCTCAGCATGTTTGGGAGGATTGAGGCAAATCATGGCTTGTCATGTTCCTTCGAATTCAGTGCTTCTCCTTTGTGAGAAGGGTGTCAGGTGATTCATCTGTGACAGAACGTCCCATTATGTTGTGACAGACTGTCAAGGTGAACCTGCTGTAAGTACTCAGCAACAATATAGTGCTTCTAATGTGTCACTTGACACTTCTTTTCTTTCTCTGTTCTTCCTCTTTTTTTTTTTTATTGTTATTTTTGGCTATAGGCTGACAGATTTTAATCCATTAAGTGATCCAAAAAGTGTTTGGAATTGTGTAATGCTCAGTAAAATTGAACAGGGCAGACAGTGCCCACAAATTCCTGACAGGGAGGAGGTCCTGTGGTCTTAAGACTCTTGTCACATGATGTTGAAAAGTACATTGTGGGGTTTTCTTTGCTTTGGGTTTTGTTTGTATCTTTTAAGGGGAAAATTATGTGCTACTGGGGGAGGAACCTTCAAAAAGAACGTGGATTCATATCCCAGTTATGAAGGAGATGGTTCCGTGCAGGGTTAAGAGTTGGACTCAATGATCTCAGCATATTCTGTGACTCTGTGAGATCTGAGATAAATTCTAACAGTTGTGAGACGACTTTCAGATACATAATTCCTCATGTTACTCTGTTCCTGTGCTTACTTCCATACAATGTTTAGGTGAGGCAAGTTCTGGAGCTCGGCATTCCCTGGCAGCTCTGCTCCAGGGACTTCCCAGTAGCACCTTTCCCTTACAACAGAGCATGTGATTAATTACAGCATCCTTCCAGCCCCCTCGTTGAAAACAATTTGTTGTACTTACCAGCACAATCAGATTGAATTCAGATTAAAAATAGGAACGTGAAGTTGAACTTCAGACGACTCAGAGAGTGCTGGCAGCCGAGCACTTTTGTAAATGAGGAGTCTTAATTAGGTGCCTAAATGTCATGTCAAGGAGCCTGTCATTAAGAAACTGTTGTTTTGACAGGTTTTGTGTGCCTGTGTGTTCACCTGTGCTCACATCAAGGTCACAGTGCCTACAGGAACCCTCCCCTTGTGCTGCTGCCAAACTCACTGATCTTCCCCAATGGTAAACTGAAGACTGGCAAGAAAAATCTGGCTCGTGGGTTTGACAAATTTACAGTGGATGACATCCATCATCATGCGATTACTGAGCAACGTGCTTCAAATAAGACAAATACTGAAGGTTAAAGGGAAGACAGAAATGGGAATCTGATGAATTTTAATGTAAATATGAGACTTGCTTCACCTTTCAGTATTTTCATAAAATCACAGGATATGTTGAGTTGGAAGGGACCCACGAGGATCATCCAGTCCAATCCTCAGCCCTGCACAGGCCCAGCCCCAAGAGTCACCCCCTGTGCCCCAGAGGATCAGCCAAACCCTCCTGGAGCTCTGGCAGCCTTGGGGCTGTGCCCACTGCCCTGGGGAGCCTGGGCAGTGCCAACCACCCTCTGGGGGAAGAACCTTTCCCTGAGATCCAACCTGACCCTGCCCTGACACAGCTCCAGCCCTTCCCTGGGTGCTGTCCCTGGTCCCCCAGAGCAGAGCTCAGTCCTGCCCCTTCTGAGGAACCTGCAGATCCTGGTAAGGTCTGACATCAGTCTCCTCTTCTTTGTCCTGTTGAGAAGTCACATCTCTATCCAGTACCCCCTGGGATAAATCCTGCTCTGATTGATTTTTCATGTCACGTAAGTTTTATGTAAGTTTTGGCCAGTGCTTCACAGCGTTTGACCCCACTTCCCAATATTTTGATTTTTCTCAAATTTTTGAAGTGGAAAAATGGTGAAAAGATGGCTGTATCAGGGCCTGACATTTGCAGCCCAAAGGTTGCCAAGTTCAGGAGAGGATGGAGAGGGAGGCCCAGAGGTGGGTCAGAGGGGTGGCTGCTCTGGCTTTGAGTCATGAATGTGCATTATTTCTGCAGCCAAGATCTGTTAAGGCAATGTTTTTACATTGTTGGCTGGAATAAAGACCTAGAAAAGCTATTTGAGGCTCATTTCACAGCAAACAGAGGAAACCAGAGATGAAATCAGGTCAGTAAGTTTTGTAAAATAAATAATGGGTGAGTGTGTAATTTTTCAGTTCTTTTTAGGAGAGCAAGGCAATGGCACACAATTTGCATTGTGCAGAATGAGGCAAGACCACGATGGAAGTCAGGAGAGAATAGGAGAAAAATACTTGATGTCGTTAACAAATAGACTGCTGTTTCAAAGAAACAAAAGAAAGATTCCAAGAAAAACATATTCTCAGTTGCTTGGGCTCATATGAAATTAGGAAATTCAGACTTTTTTGGGTTGACTCTCTCCACCTGTACATACTCCACTCTGCATTACTCTTGCCTCTGAATTTTTTTATAGCTTGGGGATGAGTTTGGTATCATTACTGAAAACAGCTGGATATTTATTTTAAATAGAAGTAAAATTTTTTTCTCTCTAAAATGGTGCAGTATAATGAAAGCATTTCCATGTGCTGTGTTTGCTCATGTATTTGTGAGCACAGAATGAAGTGGAAGAATTACATGGTCTAAGGTATCTAAGGAGCACATCTGTGATTGCTTTGTTCACGTTGTGCTTTTTTTCCTGAGTCAAGCAGAATGTCTTTTCTACCTGTTTTCACAGGAACAAAGGAATTATGGTATTTTATCATTTCATAACAAACCTCTGCTTGTTGAAGTTTCCCTGCATTCTGCTCTTTTTTTGGTCTGACACTGTCTTGCTGTTAATTGCTTCAGTGCTTTGTAAATCTGACCACTTCATCTCCCATGAAAACACTAAACACAAGGTGTGTGCAATTATTTTTCCAGGAAAAGGAGACTCAGGTTGCAGTAACATCTAATGGGCTAAATTCCCATCTGAAATGTGCCCAGTGAAAGCACAGAATCATGGAAGCACTAAGGTCAGAAAAGACCTCGAAGATCAGCAAGTCTAAATCTCTAATCAGAGCGTTTAGAAGAAGAAATTGATATTATATTTGATCTAACCTCTGCCTCTTTAAGGCAGAACTTCAGTTTGCATTCTTCATCCAAAATTTCCATTTATTAATAATTTGAAAACATAGATTTGTCACATGAAAATGGAAAAAAAATCCCCAAACTCAAACCAATAAACCATGATGCAGAGCAAACACGTTAAGGAAATGCTGAGCAGGTGCAATCAGCATCGACCTGGTTTTGAATAAAGCCAGCAAAAGACTGAAAAATCTGTTTAGCTTTTCTCCAAAATGTAGTGTCTTCCATCTTTGTAAATATTGAATTAAAAAATATTCTGATCAGCAAGATTTTGGCTAATATTGGACTTCAGTGTTTGCAGAAGCTGTACACCTGTTGGCCTGGGTTTTGGTTTGGGTTGTTGGGGGGATTTTTAATAGAAAAGAATCATTAAAGCAGATCTTGTTTCAAACTCTTAAGAGTGAGCTGACCATGAATTACAAATGTTGTCTGAAGCAGGCTCAGCTTTCTGTCTTGAATTCATGGAAGGCTCCAGAAAGCCAACAAACCATGCTGGGTGGTACCAGGTGAAGCTTTGTCATATTCAAGCAATTTTAGCAAACTCCATTTAACTTCCATGTTCTTTTTTCTCAATTTGCTTCCCATCACTCCTGATTATCCAGATTTTTGTGCCTGAACCAGAGTTTCTCACTGATTTGCCCCTCTTACCCCATTATCCATTTTACTACATTTTATATAACAGCAATCCACAGTATCTTCAGCTCTCTAAGAGAAAACAGGTTTTCTGTTGAAGTCAGTGACATACATTGAATTAAGGAGCAGTAGCAGGTTCATTAAAGGGTGAAGCCAACAGACAGAAAAGGCTCCAACAGAAGTATAAATCTATAATAAAAATATATAATAGAAACACATGGTAGAGACTCCTAAAATGTACTTATTTTCAAGATGAGAAGGAAGTTCTACCAAGCTATGTGTGATTTGTCCTAGAGCAACCTAATGACTGTAGACTTTAAATTTGTTTGTTACTATTCTTTTGCTATTACTCTTCTTTCATTATTGCTATTCTTTGTTTATTGCTATGCTTTTTCTTACTACTGTTCTATGTTGACACTGAAAGCACATATTTTTCACATGTCTGTGAGATCTAAAGGAGTCAGGTTTTCTTTCTGGAACCCAATTATAAGGAATATTATGCCTTAAACATGTCATAAAAATATTCTGGCTCATAGCATTATTCCATGTTCATGTTTAGGACTTGGTGAATTCCCCTTTGACCTGCATAAAAATGGGCCATGGGGCCACTGAGAGTCTCTAGATGACCCCTGAGCTGAGCACAGCAGTGTGGAACTGTGTTTTATTTGAATTCCTGTCCAAACCCTCTGTTTTAATAAAAGGAATGATTGTCATCAATAAAAAGCTTCCATTGAGTTCAGTGGGTTTGGATCAAATGACAGTGACTTCTATATAATGAAATATTTCTGTATTGATCCAGCACCCGGGGACTTTGATCATCTGTAAGGTTGGCAGGTGTTCCACACTGACTTTGTGTTTTCAGAGCAGTGTGGAAAGTTCTGTGTGAGCAAAATGTCCAGTTCTTGAGTCAGGATGGAGTGACACTACAAATATAAAATATCTGCAGATTTAAAATAAGTGAAAATGCATTTGTGTGTATGGTAAGTGGGTGGATGAATAGTTTGGGGTTTAACATTTCATTGTATTTTTTAATTTTGTCACAAATCCCAAAATCTCCAGTTTTTTATCCCTATGTAACCCAAGATGAATATTTACTCAAATCTTGTTTTAAGGGTTCTGTGTTGTTTTGAGACAAGCTGCTTCCTTCAGGTTTATTGCCATAAGTTTCAAAATTTCCATTATGAATGAGCCATTTGAGTCTCCTCTAATTCCGAGGGTTTTCTATATAACCATGTATCTGATTAACACCAGATTTCAGTGACAAGACAAACAAAGAATTCTTTTACATTTGGTGCTTGTTGTAGGCATTCAAATTACATAATGGCCTGGTTATTAAATAAAACAACTAGATAAACATGATTTGTGATCAGGCCATGATCCACACAACACCTCTCAACCTCCAGTCTGGCCCTGCTTTGCATTTTTTAAGAATATACCAAGACTTATTTCCATGATAATGAATTTTCATTGAAAATACAGTCCTGAGGCACCATTTGCTGTCATATAAACTGAAATGCCATTTAATGCACCTTAAATAAGCTCCATCCACAGAACACTGACAGGTACTGTGCAAACACCTGTACTCTGACAGCTCTTTTCCCTACCTGGGACTGAGACTGTCTACTTAGAAAAGACCTTAATGTTAAAAAATTAGAGACCACAGCCTTCCTGGGGTGCTGCCCGAGTGATGCAGCTCTAATACTCTCAGATGTCAGTTGTCTAGTGGATATTAAAAAGTATTTGGAAGGGGCAGTGGAGGGTCAGAATCCTCCTTTCCGCTCTTGTAACATTCTGGAAGCAGAAACCCAACTGTCCCATCTTATGGAGAGACAACTGACATGTCAGCACTGGGGACTGAGCAGCAAAAATGAATCTGCAGGTCACTGAGGTTTCAAATAGTTTGTAAAACCAAAGAGGCAGGAGGTGAAAAGCTCATGGAAATCTCTTCAGAGCATGTCTGCATGACTGTGGGTGAAGGGCTGCCTTGTTCTGGTGTCTCAGCTGTGGATGAAACTCTTTTGCTCCTTCATTTGTGAAATTTGGAGCTGTGGAACTCTTCAGATCATGGATAGTTTGATTGACTTTTACTACCAGACTGAGTAACAGAGTAGGATGTTCCTCACATTGAGAAGTTAATGTTATTTTAAACTGGGCTGACTTGGCCCTGAAGCCATGGGAGGAGAGGAAAGACCCTGACACAGGAGGTGTTAAAAGCACAATGTTTTTGTAGCTGGGTATTGGGCAGTGCAGACCTTTTCATGTTCTACCTGTGTGATCAGAGACAATGGTGGACTAACAAGCCTGATACAGAAAAGGGTGATCGAGGCATAGGGATCCCATAGTCCAACCCTGGTAATTCCTGTAAGAACAATAGAAATCCTCCATTTTCAGCAGTGGTCACAGTCTTCTGGAACTACGAGGTGCCTACACTGCCTGTAACAGTGATTTATTCTGTCCATCCCACTGCTCCTGGCGTCTCCATCCCTGCCACTGGAGATGGAATGAGCAGCACCTCAAAGCACATAGGCCATGCTCCAGGCTAGGGCCTCCTTGTGTGCCACATGGCTCTGTAGTTCTCTTCCTTCACAGGAATTTCTCAGGAATTTCACAGGAATTTCTCGGGAACCTTTTAGTTCTCCAGCACTTACTTACTTCTAGTAGCACTTATGGGTTGAGTTTCAGCTACTGCCACCCCAAAGACCTTCCTGCTAATTTGCCCTGTCCTGTTCCAGACTGTCTTAGATTATTCTCTCCAAATTCTTTATTGAAGCAGAACAGTCCTATTCTCACCTCTTTTCCATGTTGGGATATCTCTGGTTTTCCCCTGTTAGCATTTTTCCCATGGACAATTGTGAGGAAGGTGATTAAACTTCCCTTCTGTGCGGTCCTTCACTGAGGCTCTGAATAAATTCAGGAGCTGATCTTTGTGCAGCACTTTTGGAACTTCCATTGGGTCCTGTTTTCTATCACATACAAATCACATCAATAATTCAGCATTTGGGTGATTTGCATTTAACTACAATTCATTCATGCACCATGGAGGACTAGAAAAGGGAAGAAAGAAAGACTTCTATTTCTATTCCTAATAAAATATTATTGACAATCCTTAAGTACACTTTAATACAGGAGTAAATTTAATGGAGCTTTGGAGATGACTGAGATTTCTTATAGTGCCTAAAGGAAGATACATGACTTTTGGTGGGTAACCTGAGGGACAAATGACTTTTTTTCTCAGTCATTTTTCTGTCCTGACTGTTACTGATTGCCAAGAACTGGATGAGAAAAGATGTGCTTTGCAAAGTACAGCATCCTTGTGCTAATGAACTCAAAAGCAATGTATTTCCACAAAGGCATAAGGAAACAATATGTTCTGTCTGTACCATAGCAAGATGTTTCTGCTTCTTCCAAAAGTGGAAGTCTTGAGGGAGTTTCCCTCTAAAGAGATATTGAATGTCTCAAAGTCCTGAAATAAAATGTTACTTCAAAGAAAACATTTTAAAATTTTTACCTATATGTACACACAAGCAATTTCCACTAATCAGCTTCTGAAAGATGAGGATTTAATCCTCAGACTTAAGTTTTTTGTGTCCTCTAGTGGAGGTTTTTGCTAGACTGCTCAAATCTTTGCTAAACTGCCGAGCAGATAAGTGAATAAACTGCAAATAAAAACTGGTTTGGTTATTTGGATCAGGAAACCCTGAAAAATATTGTGGTTCTATTTCCTATATTTAATTAATAGTGATGTATTTTTTTTGGTTTATAATCCAGTGTTGTAAATGTTGCCTTCTAAGAAAATGGAGCTTCCCTCTCTTGGATTTTCTTGAAGATTTCTCTCCATACTGCAGTGCTGAAGCACTTTACCTTGTAGGCACTTCAGCTGAAATGTTATTCATGGAATCACAGAATGGCTTTGGAAGAGACCTTAAAGATAATCTGGTTTCGAACTAACTCCTGTCCCTGTTTTGTTTAGTAAACAGTTTGGAAAGGTGTAACATGGCATTGGTTTCTCACAAAGGGATGTTTTGCACCAGAAGGGAGAGGTGAGTGACTATTTTTACGTGTCTTTGGGACCTGAGAATGAACCATAATGCATTAATGTGTCCTCAGAGGTGCAAGTTAGATTTAATACAGCTTGGGAGTGTTGGATTGCTGTAATACTCCAAGGTGGGATCCCAGAGCCATAAAAGCCCCACAGTCTCTCTTGGCGAGAAGGGAAGGTGCAATCCAGTCAAAGTGGGGACAAAAGTCCTGGATCCTGTCCTGGAGCCTATTCTAGTGCCAGATGGAAAGGAGCTGGGATGGTGCCTTTTAGCAAATGAAATGCTCTACTTTTGGGGGAAAGCTTCAGGGAACACCAACTTCTCCTCACATCTGAGTTGGCTGAAACAAACCCCAAGCTCAGAGCTGTGCCTGAGTTCAGCTTCCCAGCCAGATTTGCTGTGCAGCTTCCAGTTCTTGTCTAGCTGGTGTCTGTTGCAGAGGTGAACAATTTAACTAAATGTTTTGGACCCTACAGCTGATGTCACATGTCTGGACTTCAGTAAAGCTTTTGAGATAATTTATATTCTATCTTCATAAGCCATTAAATGGTAGTGGTATTGAAAATACTCTGGGAGGGGTGCAAAGTCTCTGGAAACCCAGTTTCAGAGAGCAGCTATTGGAAATTCCCTGTCAGAGTGGGAGGGATGCTGGGTGCACCATGAAAAGTTGGTTTGTTTGAAAATAAATGAGATTTGGGGAAAAAAAAAACAAAAGCAAAAACCAAAACTGGATATGTGCAAGTAATTTGGAGGACAAACTCCAAATCTGAAATTTTCTGGACAAACAGCACATATGGGTTTGGGTTATTTATTTTGTCTCCACTGAACAGACAAAAAGCTGTTGAATGCCTCATGGCAATCCATGGGCTGAGCCCCAGACTGGAAAAAAACACTTGTGATTTGCTTTGACAGAACGTGAATTAGCAACAACGTATTGCTGTGAAAATACAAACATTGCAATAAAATGTATCAGCAGAATTACTGCCAGGGAGACATGTGATACCATCTTTCCTCTCTACTTGGCTGTTGAAAGGCAAAGACCTTAAGTGGAGTGTAATGACCAGTTTTGGATACCAAGCTTCAAAGTGTCAAGCCTGAAGGGCATGAGTGGAAGTGATCAGAAATCTAGAAACCTGAAGGCAAGGAGAGAGCAGATGTTGCTTGAAGAATGAAATACTTGAGGGAAAACTGTAACATGGAACATCCAGGAGGCTGCTGCAAGGAAGAAGAGAAAGACATTTTGTGTATTTCTAAGAGACACAATGAGCTGCTGTGGTCTGGAGTTGCTGCAGGGAAGAAAGTTAATGTTCCCTAAATAGTGTGGTTGTTGAAATCATAAAGGTTGTGGGGGATCTGTACCATTAGAGGCATCTGATGGGGGGCTAAACATGCATCCATCAAGAATGATGCAGGAGAGCTGATCTCGTTTATACAGCTGGTAATAGATTGATACAATAGAACAATAATAACACTAAACAATCTCTTGCCACGTGATCCCCTGATGTCTAAACAAAAATAATATAATAATAGGATATATTGCAATGCTAAATTAATATTCACAGTCACTTCAGCATCTTGGTCAGGGTTGCATTTGGTATAATTCTTAGGGTGAAAATGATCCCTGAGCAGCATCAGGCAGCAGAGATTGTACCTCTGGCACACGTGGCACGGTGTTGTTCTATTTACCTCATTGCACATGAAGCAAAATGTAAGTATTTATGCTCATATGGCCCTTTCCTCTTCAGCAAGTGCTAGAAAAGAGGAGAGAAATTATATTAAGCACCTCAACTAAAAGAGGCTCTGCCATGTGAATGCACTGCCTGGTCAGCACCAGAGAAGCCAGACAGGAAAGAGCTTGTCTGCAGACATTACCTCCAGCGTTTGTGGAACCTCTTATTTCCTTTAGAACTGTTCAGTGTGGATGGGAGTCCTTTAGTATAGTGAAATATGAGAATAACCAATGAATTTATTCAATGTTTTTATCTCAGTAGTAATGAGTTTATTCTTCTGTACTGATACAGGCACAGTTCCCAAGAAAATGAGTTTTGTTGAGGTCAGTCCTGAAAGCTTTTAGAGAACAGAAAATGTGTAAAAATCCAGTAAGTGTGCTTGGTGCTTTTTAACCTTTATTTTGGAAAACAGACTGTCAGATGTGTGTGATTTGATTCCCTGCCTAACGGTTGGAACAGGATAATCTTCAAGGCCCCTTTCAGCCCCAACCATTCTGTGGTTCTGTGATTGAAATCATCCTCTTCATTCACTCTTATTGTTTGGTGAATGCTCCAGTAACAACTTGTCAGGAATCTGTTGTTGCTTAATATGTGTGTGTGTGTGTGTGTGTGTGTGTGTGTGTGCAGGTAATGAAGCGATTTAAACTGACATGGGAAAGTTTTCACTTATTCAGATTCCAGCTCAGTGAGGTGGATGCACCTCAGACAGCATTAAACACCTGATCTGTGCTCCTACCAGGGCAGTCAACTGCATAAGGGATTTGTTATTACAGACATTCCATGGGGCACATCACTGCCAGTTGGGGAGGCCCCAATAAAAGTGAGTGATATGGAAACATCAGTGTCATTTCATAAGGAGGGAGGTTGGGGCTGAGTGGGGCTGAATGACACATCCAGGTGTTACAGAGAGGAACACAAACGTGCTCTTTAACCAAAAGGAGAGTCTGGTGACACTGCCTTGCACTGAGAGGGCGGGAGAGGAGTGTCTTGCATGTCCCAAATTGCATGTGTTCATTGAGCTCCCGAATGCATTTTGAATGCCACTGGCAGCTCTTCTGTGGACAACAAAGGACATATATAAGATGAAGCACAGCTTAGCCACTTCACTGGGAAAGCACCTGTTGTGGTGCTTTCTTGTGATCTGGGTTATCCCCTCTATGAAGTGGGTTGGTGTTTCAGTGGGTGGGAAAAGCTGAACCTGTGCTCATCACCATTAACCATCTGATCCCACTTTTGGCAGTGGATTGCAAATCCCAGGAGCCCATCTGGGAGACACTCTGCAATTCAATAGTTGCTTTGTGCATGTGCATCTCTGATCTTTCAAGTTTGAAACATTTATTTTGATGCAATTATCATTTTACCTTTACTTCTGCTTCTATATTGACATAACCTGGGAATTGGAAACGGTAAGACCTGCAGTTTAGAATGTGTGTGTTTAAAACACACAAGGAGTTGGAGCATTGTTTGCATATGCAAAGGCTCTATGGCATGCCAGGTGCATGCAAGGAACATTTACATCTTTACTTTCGATATTTGATATGTTAAATATCAAACTCAGCTGTACTTTCAGCATGCTTTATGAATATATTTGGTTTATAGTTGTCCAGGTGGGGCAATGTTTCAATATCATGAATCATGGAATCACAAACTCACAGGATCGAAGGGACCTTAAAGACCATCTCCTTCCAACTCTGCCATGGGCAGGGACACCTTCCACTAGACCAGGCTGCTCCAAGCCCTGTCCAAGCTGGGCTTGAACACTTCCAGGGATTATCTATTGCTCTCTGTTTCTCCAAGGTGCTATTTAGAAGGAACTGCTCGTGGCCCTTGGTTAGACTTGGTCAATACCCACCTGCTTCCCTCACGCCAACGCTCGTACTCCAGTCACTGCCCTGTTCCTCCTGGGATCAGGACTGGGAACAAACAAGTCCCCACGACTGCTGACAGCACCCCCATGTTTCTGGGTGAGCTCACCCTCAGGCTCTCTAATGGCAGGGATGAGGCTCCTCAGGGTGATGTTCTTGGCACGTCCTCGAGCGCCGAGTCGGCGGCGGGTGCGGCAGCAGCACTGGCTGGTTATTCTCATGCTGTCCCAGAACTGCTCCAGCAGCACTGGCCCCAGGAACAGAGGTGAAAGGGCTTCATTGAGCGTGTTAATCAACTTCTAGATGGGCCAAACAGTGAACTGGAGTCGCCTCCAGAGCGACAGAGGGAAATGTGTAAACAACACTTGCTCAATAGGTTTTTGTTGTGGGAACCTGCCTGCTCTGTTTGCTTTCTGAGAACAGTCCAGCCAACGAGGTGTGAACATTCAACAAACTAGGAAACTTCGGTAAAATAATCCAACTTCTTTGTTTCTGGGAAAATTCAGAGCTTATTGTTTTTAGCATGGTACAAGAAATAACGCCAAGGACTATGCACAACTGACTAATGTATTTTGCATGTGAAAGCTTTCAGGAAACTGCTCTAGAAAGTAAAACTTGACTGTAAATAATACATTCATAGACAGTTTTAAAATGGAAAGAAGTACTTAATGGATGGAATAGATTATTCATTAGCCATTACCTAGTTCTATTAGGTGACTGCTGGTAATTCCCATTAAAGCTCTGGATTTCTTAGGCAGTCCTGGCAGGATTTCTCCTTGTACTCAGTAAATGGAGTTAATTGCATTGCCTGTTCTCTGGTTTGTTTTCCAGAGTGTATAAATACCTTTGGTTTTAAAGGCAGTATTGAGGTAAACATTTGTGCTGCTATTAAATACCATTGTGGCACAAGAGAAATACTTCACACTTTAGCACTGGCCATCTGTGCACTTGAGGTTTTCTCTCTTTTTGGGGGGTTGATTATGGTTCAGAGCACAGACTTGCTAAGTGATAACTCTTGAAATAAGTACATCTACATGGTTGGGCTTACCTTACTCTCCTCCATACACACAGTCCTACTGGAGTTTTGGTGGTTTTTTGGTTTTGGGTTGGTTTTTTTTTTTTGGTCCAAATAACTACTCAGCATCTGGGCAGGTGTCCACAGTGGAGCTGAGCTCCATGTCCCCTGGCTGTCTCCTTTGCCAGCAGCTACCAGGAGCTCACCAGGCTGGTATTGGCAGATTAACCCTCAGGCCTTTGCTGCAGAGATAGAATCACAGGTTCTTTTCTGTTGGACAAGACCTCTGAGACCATCGAGTCCAACCGCAGCTGGATGGTTTAGGGGTACATAAAATACATTAAATTTAACAAGTCACAGATCTTAAGATGCGTTTTGTGATTCTTAAACAGTACTGACACTCTTCATGGAACCACAGAGATGTGTCTTTTCATGCTGCTTCAAGCCTGGTTGATTATAGATTCAGTCATATTGACTTGGAGGAGCCTCAAGAGACTTTACAGACCATCAGCTCCAGGAACTAGAGCAAGGGCTTTCCTGGCTGCTCACTGTGATTTCTTAGGTGATCTTTTTTTACCATCACTTTTTCTGCCTAACTTTGTCAGCTTTGACTTGGACTCTTGGATTTATTTATTATTTAAGTGGATTAAACAGCACAGGCAAATGTGCATGTCAGGAGCTCTAAAGAGGGGAAGAATTTCTCATGAAGGGTACTCTTATTCTAGTGTTTTGCTGTGAGGAAAAGGTCCCTTATCCATCCATGATGGAAAGGAGATAGCAAAAGGGAGGCCAAGAACATAATAGTAGCCAGAAAGGGCTGCTCTGCAGACCGTATCAAATTGGGCATCAGGAAAGCATCAGGGAAATGTAGATTGTTCTTTGTGGTTACAAGCTGCAGTGCTAAAAAGTGATTTTTGTTATTCATTACATCCATGTTTAGATTTCATGTGGTGGCTTTTTGAAAGGATACTTTATTGTATTTATGAGACAGTTGTAATTACAAGAAAACTGGTTTTCTTGTGTCAAAACTGTCAGTGAACACCCCTGAATGGAAGGCAAGTGCTGGTATGGTTACAAGGGTTTGTGGACAAATGTATGTCAGGGTTTTTTCCTTCTTCCTTTGAAATATATAATGGTGAGGGGAAAAGACACAAATTGGAGTTGTAAGATGAAGGTGTGTGGACAGTCTGAGCTCTGGATTCCCCTGTTCCTCGATTCCTACACCTGACTTTGGCTGAAGCTCATCCTGTGTTTGTTGGAGCACTGGGGGTGATAATGCCACGGCTTCTTTGGCTCCTGTGGCACAGCCAGCAAGTCCCCTGGCCTGTGTGTTGCTGTCCATTTAAAAAAAAGGGGGGTTGGGGAAGACTTTTAGGGTGCAGTGTTGGTATGGTCTAAGCAGAGTAGCAGAGAGGCCCCAAAAATAAAAAAGGGATTCAGACTGATGGGCAGCTTTGCAGCTGGGACAATCTCCAGGGGAAGGGAAGTGGGGGTGATGAGATGACACCACAGTGGGAAAATGTCTCTGGTAATTAAAGGAGCTTAATCCACCTTGAAAGCAAATTATTTTGTAAATTCTGCATTTTGTCTCTCTCTGGATGTTCTTCTCTTACCCAACTATTTCAGGTAACCTGAGTGAACAGCCTGGGAGGTGCAAAACTGAGACAACAGCTCAACTCTAGAAGGTGCTGAGAGTCCTTAAGTCCCACTAAAATTATTCCCTGACTTCACCTCAACATACAGGCACATTTTAACTTTCATTAGGATTAATAGCAAAAAAATCACACTGCGTTTCTAGTTAATGAGACTTTTTTTTTTCTGTCCCTTGTCCCATCCACACAGACATTAAGAGTGGCAACAAGAGCTGTAATGGCTTGATTAAAACTCCTGGCACTGAGTGTGGCACCAGCCTGGGGATTTATTACTGCCTGTGTGGATCCTGTTTGTTTTTTCCTATGGAAATCCAAGTTTATACCAAGGCCATCAGATGGAACCTGCACGCCTTTATTATTACTAATAGTGGCTGGGAGTGCAGATCCAAATGATGCATAACATTTTTTTTTAAAGTAAACCTTAAGCCAAGTTAAATGAACTTTAAAAGTGAACATGATTCATAACAGATACCATTTTAAAACTGACCAGACACAGCAAATGTAAATTCTGTCCTTTTAACTGTAAAATGTTTAAGCTTATTTGCAAAGGAGTTTGAAAAATTAAAACCATACCTTGTCTGTGTTTCTCCAGCCATGGAGAAACATCAGAGTTTGCATTTGAAAGGATGGCAATACAAACTGTAGAGACAGGCTGGATGTCTACTTGAATTATCCTGCTTATTGAGGGGAAGTCTTAAACTGATGATCACATATAATCTGTAATGTATTAAAAGCATATTCTTTATTGGAGTCCCCATATTACATTTCAAATACATTTCCATGGAATGTTTCAAAATGTCATTTAAAATTATTCCTATTTTCATTGAAATGGCATGTGTCCCCTCAACACTCATCTAGAACTTTATTATTATGATTCTTTGGACAGTTTAAAGACATGAGATCACTTTTTGTGGTTTTGTGTGCCTCCCACTACCTCTGTTCCTGCTCCAGTGCTAATGCCAGCTCCACATCCCCCCAACAGTTTAGCTCCAGCTTCTTGGCCTGCACCAGCTTTGTTTCAGTTGATCAGAGGTTTGGATAACTTAAATATTTAGGCAATCTATAATAACTGTATCTCAAACAAACACTTATTATAATGATCACTCGCAGTGCTTGCTATCATTAAGAAGCAGAGTCCTGGCTTCCATTCCAGCCTCTCTTTTTTCAGTTGTGTTTAGTTTTGGTGGGGTTTTTTTCATACCCTTGGAGTGATTTCTGTCACCTGGAGGGTGATTTTTGGAATAAGAGGGATTTTGAAGAAATTGTGTCTTTGATAGCTGGAAGTTAACAAAGTATTTGTGAGTGCAACTAAACTAGAACCTTAAATATGTTACAGAATTATCCTGAGTGTTTATAGCCCAGCAGCAAAACTGAGTTTTATATCTACACCAAATAAACCCCATGAGAAACATGAATTTTCAGCACTGAAGATAGGCCAGGAGTGGGAGCTGGACCAGTGCTTCTTGAAGTCAGAGGGATTGCAAGATGTCATTAAAGCACCTAAAATAAAAGGGCTGCTGTGCTGAAACGGGAGACTTCAAGAAACATGTGATTTAATTAATCTTGTACTTTTGAACAGTTGAGCCTGTGTTTGTTGACTTGAGTTGTTCATCTGACTTAGCAGAGTTGAGACACCTCAAGCAGAGGTGGGTAAGGCCTTGGGCAACGTCCTGGGCTTATTTTCCTCCAGTCCTGTTTCACTCAGGACAGTGGAATTTAGTAGAAACATCCCCCATTCGTAACTTACAAAGAAAAAGAAGCTGCAAACATATTCAGCAGAATTCTAACCATTAATATATTTAAAATACTGCTCTTTTGAGTGAATTTTCTGGATTTTCCTGAAGAATGCCTTGAGATATTCACTTAAATCCAACTCTAACAGCTTTTGTTAAGTTATGTGATTCAAGCAGTAACTTGTGGAGATGTGTGTGCCTAAACCTTGTATTTTATTTACAATTGATGTCTTTGGGAGAGTTCCTAAAGCTGCTTCCCTGTAACTGATGGATGCTTGGATGCTTCAGCTTTCCAAGGAGGGCAAAACCTCATCTTGAGCAGCTCATAAAAACAATGAACTTTGTGATCCTAAAAGTGCTAAAGAAGAACAACAGGTGTGTGGATCTTTCTGTCTATTGGCTCCAAAAAAACTTCTGCCACTTGAGAGCTGAGCCCTGTGTGTGCTGCACCCCCAGCATGGAAGCTGAGCCCTTGGAGACAAGTTGGGAAATAGGAGTTCCTCGTCCTCCTGTGATGATGAGCCCTGTGCTGTGGCCTCCCCCAGCCAAATAAAACCCCTTTCTTGTTAATGAATAAATCAAGGTTCCCTTTTATAAGTAATATCAAGGTTCCCTGGTCTGGTTGAAGATCTCCCTGCTCATTGCAGGGGGAGTTGGACCAGAAAGCCTTCAAAAGGTCCCTTCCAACCCAAACCATTCTGTGATTCTACAATTCTGTGTTTCCATTATTCAATTTTTGTAGGGGCTAATTTTCAAAAGAGACAGATTATACTGAAAGTTGTTGGTCATGTCTCCACTCCCAGTGGTGTCAGATCCATCCAAGGAGACAAAGCTGGAAACGCTTCAGACTTTCTGAGATTTCTGCACGTTTAAAATGGTCAATACGTTTCAGGCTTCTGAGACTTTCTACTTTTCATGAAGTGAGTTTGTGTTTCCTGTATTTCACCATGCCATCTCAGGTGTTTTTTCCCAGGGAACCTTTGTTCCAGATCATCTGACTGTTTCAGGAGCACTTGAACAAGAAGAAAAACACGACAGTCAATTAAAAACCAATTTTTTTGCTCTGGTGCCATTAATCAAATGCACAAGCAGTCCCAGCACTGACACCTGGCAGGGTTAATGTTTAAGACCTGTGGCAATTACAGCTCCCCTGAAAATCGCTTGGCCAGCAAGTCACATAAAAGCCTGTGATTATGAAGGAAATGGGAATTAGCAGAAAAAAATTAGGGAAACCAGTTGAAACACATTGGTAGCAAGGAAGGCAGAGAAAAATCTGACTGATTGGAGCTCCCCTGGGGAGAAGAAACAGGGTCTAAGGGTCACTCCTTCACTGAATTAGTAGTGTCTGTCATGTGAAACCAAAATAAAGCAGGAGCAGAAGTAAAAGATTTTTTTGTAGAGAAATTGGACTCTGTTCTCTTGCACCTCCATCTCAGGAAGGCCAAGTGCAATTAGTGGGCTGATTTTTTTACTGATCCTTATTCAGCCATAATTCTTTTCTCTCAAATATCTCTTTCTTGGTAAAGAATGTGATGCCCAGAGGTTTGACACACGTTGAACTATTCAAAGATTACTCTCAGCCATTAAGCTCCTCGTCCAGCACATCCTCTGGTTTGAGGCTTTGCACTCCCCAAAAGTTACACAGCTGGAATAAACAGAGCTTAAATGAAAACTCTTGTGGTCAGAGCAGACTGCAGTGCATGTGTTTTGCCTCACTGGTGAACATGAGCTGGGTGCTTTTTGTGCCAGATGGAATTGTACCTGCAGAAAATATCTGGTGAATAAACGGGAGCTTAAACAAAGAATGTTGACTATTTGGAGCTAATTTTTGTAGTATTAATTGCTGTAAAAGCATTAGGACAACTGAAAAAA
>VYXB01004467.1:161408-210666 GCA_013397135.1 Pachyramphus minor | reverse complement strand
AGGGAGGAAGGGAGGGGGAACGTTTTTGTGTGTGAGAGGTTTTTTATTTTCTTTTATTTGGTTTTGTTTTTCTGGGGGGGGTGTTTTTGTTCGTCTGCTTGGGGGAGTTGTTTGTGAGGGTTGGTTGGTTTGTTTCATTTTGTTTTATTGTGGCTTTTTTCTTTTTAATAGGCCCCTTACACTGGAATTATTAATTTAAAATAACAATAGAGGTGCCTGTGTGATATTTCCACTGAGTTAGGGATCAAGAGAAACTTATTTTATCAAGCTTTATAAGAACAGGGTTTGGGAATAGTGGTTGTTTCAAACGTTAGTTGCTTTCTTGTTTCTTCTGGGATAATGGAAAATTTTAAATTCTACCTGGCTAAAAACTTCCATTAAATTATACATCACTAAGATGAGGTCACTAAGGGGCATCATTATCTCACCTGTCGTTACCGGATTTATCCCCCTGTATCCCAAGGTTTATCTTAAACCTTTTTTCACTTCCCACATTTGTGTTCAATGGAGTAAGGCTACAAAAAATTGAGAATGGAATTTACCCCATTCTGAGGTTGATAAAAATCTAGGCACCTTCTTTTTACATTTCTTTCCTATTGTATGTGTGTTCCTGTTCACTTAATAAACATTTTTAATTCTGTAGATGCTCTGGGAACTGTCAGACACAGGGAGAAAACAATGGAGAGGAAGGAGGTGGTTGTATTGCATGTGATGTAATATGTTTCTGCAGAACATGGAAATACAAGAAGAGGGTAGAATGTCACATCCCCGGAACCGCTTACGACCTGCTCTAAATTTTACAGTTAAATTTGTTGAAGATTTGTCAATATGTAAATACCAAAAATTACTGGTTTAGCCAAACCACTACAAAGATTCAGAAAAAATAAAACTTTTGGAAATGTGCCAATGATGCAAAGTATGAGTAGATGTCTTATGCCTTATTCTTTCTTATGAGCCTAAGTTGGATTGCGTGTACCATGGTGCAGTATATCCTGGGAGTCCCACATGGCTCTGTCAAGAGGGAACTTGGCAGGTTTTTTGGACTGTCAACTGAGTATGACATTAGTTACCTGAATGGATGTTCCTGTGAGGCATATGTAAATTGTTTCTTAACACAGTTAAGCCATACAGCTTATGACTGAACTTTTGAGATCTAGTTTGATTTTATTTTCTTAAGAGAAGAAGATTTCCAGCAAGTCTGAAAAGAACATTTTTTTGCTCTAGAAAGAATGTTATAATTTTCCCTCAAAAGTGAAGGTACCTGTTATCTCATTAGGACTTGGGTTTCTCTCGAAAGTATGCAAATGTATTCCTTATCTACCTATTCCCAAACAACAGGGAACTTCCGGTATTAAAACAGACCTTGCAGCTGTTTTCTTTCAAGAGTCTGAAACAAAAGTCTGGGCGACAAAATTTACATTTGATTTACACAAATCAGAATTGCATCTGTCTCTGACCTTTGCTAGTTGTCAGCAGAGTAACTTACTTGAGGTCTGACAGGGTGAAATTTGAATCAGCTTAACTTCTGAATCTTCTTGATGTCTCCCCACTGCTGTTTCTCATTCCTGGATAGCTCTGCTATCCCCTGAGAAATGTCAAAATTCAGTGGACCTTAGACAGAGACAGTCATGAATCCACATACGATGTTTTGCTCAGCATGTAGTTTACAGTTCTGAAGGAAAATTTTAACCCAACATTTTCTGATGAGAGAATAGAAAACATTGGAAATAACTAACTTATTTTGTCTTAGATCAGCACTTCTTTGAGAAAAAGAAAGGTGCAGAAAATTTTTCTCTGTGATAGAATTAACAAATATGACAACAATATGAAAGCTAAGCCTGTTTTGAAACAGAAATAAATAAAAATGCCACAAGAAAGAGAAACATACAGACACCGAGGTAAAAGAATTAGTAAACAAACTCCATAGCACATTTTGAAATACTTACATTTATAACAGACATTTTCCAGCTATTCTGCAAGTTATATGACTGAGCAACTTGAGTCTTGACTGCTGATTACTGCAGTGGCACATTCAGTTTTATAAAACAATCAGGGAACAGTCCTAAGTCAGATGCACTAACACGAGTAATGACATAAAACCTGTTAATACATTAATTATTATAGTGCCTCAGACTGTGAAACTTTACATAGAGTTAATTATCACCATGTTAATGAGTGGTGTAGTGATAAATACAGAGTGGATAATTTCATTTGAGGAGTTAAGTATTCATTATAGTGCTAAAATGAGGAGTGAATATCCTCCATTTTCCCACAATTTGTAACATCCACACTATTAATGTTAACGATGCACGGGACTATGTATGCAAATAATTACAAGCTGTTTATTAACAGATATTAGGTGTATCTCTGTTCCATTTTGTGTTAAGATGTCTGAGAGTAGTGCCACTATTGTCTGTCATTTCCGTACACAGGAAGAATTTGTTTTTCTTTACCTAAATATTTGAGAAAAACACAGAGTAAAATCTTCACAGTTTCTTGGCTGCCTTCAATCTTTGATAACTATGAACACCCATCAGGCCTACAAAAAAATAACAACTTTGATCTAAAAGTACTTTAGTTTCAATAGTCATGGTGCTTTAAGTAATATTTTCAGTACTCAAGAACCAGTTTACAAAATCAGCTTCAGCAGATTACAGGCAGTAGAGCCTCAGTAATAAGAAGGTTAAGCAACATTTCAAGACAACCTAAAGATAAACCTGACTTCATATTCATACACTGACTTCTGAGCACTAAGCTTAGTGTTTAGCAAGGCACAAGGCCAGATCAAGAATAATATGTTACCAGTTTGGGGGGTAAAGGCTACAGCTGCAAGGGTTAAGGGAGAGGCAAAGGTGAGAGTCCCACTGGAAGTGAGCACCTAGGTGTCATAAAGAGAAAAAGATTAGTCCTTTCCAAACATCTTCATTTGTGACAAGGTTTGAAGCAATTCTGCAGCACTTGGAAGTTTTTCTTCTATTATCTTTAAGGTGACAACTTTGATTTGCCGTAGTTGGAGATTTCTCTCTCTCTCTCGGCTGCATGTTGACCTCAGGACTAGACCCAGCCCTCCTCTGTTCGGGCCAGGACCGTGGGCCGGGAGGGGACAGCTGATGTCCTGAGTTTACCAGCCCCCCTGGGCTGAAATAGTCAGGTCCAGGTGGATTTCCGGAGCAAAGACAATCAAAACTTTTAGTAATGCCTCTGCTAATGACATATTTAAGAAAATGGAAAAGAAGATGGATTGTGCAGAAGAAATTAGGAGCCATGAAGTAGGAGGGAGGCGGCAGGCCCCCCAAGTGGGGGCCAGGCCCTCTCTTTCCTGGCCCTGGGCCAGGGGTAGGCACGGCACTGAAGCCCTCCTCCTCCTGCCCCGGAGGAGCTTTGACAGGTCCAGCTCTAACATGTAGCAGAGTGGAGAAGAAACTCCGGAGAGAAACGACCTGCCTGAAACATGCTGCAGAAGGAATTCCAGCCAGGCGGAGAGCAGAGGAGAACATGAGATAACAGACCACTAAGGTCAGTGTAGCAGGAGAGGACAGCAGAGGCACGGGGGAGCCCCCTCTCTCCCTCCAGCAGGGGAAAGACTGAAAGTTGAAACCCCTGCCCCCTGTAGAAGACTATTGGTGTGCAAAGACCCTCTGGCTCAGCTCATGGAGGAACCCGTGCCAGAGCAGACAAGTACATATGGGAGCTGTGACCCTTTGTGGGAAGTCTATGATGGAGCAGAGTGGTGTTAGAGACCTGTGGCCCATGGAGAGAGAAACCTACACTGGAGCAAGTAGTCTCGAGTAGGACTTGTACTCCCAGTGAGGGATGCATGCTGGTGCAGCTCATTTGTGATCCTAAAGGACAGCAGAGTATGGAAGAGCCGTTGTCCTGGGTGAACCCACAAGAAGAGGTCTATTTAAGACTATCTCATGGGAAGGGACCTCCACACAGCAGAGGAAAGACTCAAAACCATTTCCTGTAGCTGTGGCTGAAGACTATGGTAAAACAAGTTGTCCCCTTGCAGTCCATAGAAGGGATCCCATAGAAGGAACAGAGGAAACGACTTAAAGCCATTATCCCCTGGAACCGTGGTACAGACCATGGTGCAGCAAGTGTCCCCTCACAGTCCATGGAAGACCTCATGGAGCCTGGATGTCCCCTCCTGGTCCTCAGTCCTGTCCCAAATAGAGGAGGGCCAGGTCCAGTCCTGAGGTTGACGTGCAGCAGAGAGAGAGAGAGAGAGAGAAATCTCCAGCTACAACAAATCAGAGTTGTTGTCTTAAAGATAATACAAGAAAAAGTTGTAAGGGTTGCAGAATTGCTTCAGAAAGAAGAGACTTTCTCCTCCTGGACTGATACAGGGGGAGAGATGCTTTTGTAAATGTCTAACATTTTCCTCATAAGATAACCATGTTTAATTAGAATTGTGGTATATATTATTCTTTAGTCTTTATCTTGCTAGTAATAAATCTTAATATTATTCCCCCACGTCAAGCCTCTCTCTTGTCTTTATAAAAGCTCTCTCAACTTATAGCAATTGTGTGTGGGGGGAGTTTGAAAAAAAATTGGTCCTGAGTAAACCCCTGACACTGGATGTCTGAGATAAGGCTCTGTCCACATCCAGAGTTAGTGCTCGGGCCCGGTAGCCCCTCATCAGCTCCCCTGCAAGTGCAGCTATCCTGGAACCAGTTGCTCAGCCCTTGCCCAGGTTCTCTGCTCCACATAGAGTCTTGCTATTTTCTCAAATTATTTAATTTCCATGCTTTTAACCTTGTTTCACAACCACTGTTTTGTACATGTATACTAAGTGTATTGCAAATCTAATTTTTGGTAACTGCATGCAAAAGTAAATGCACGGATGAACATGTTGCAGAAGTTTCTCCTCAAAAAAGACTTTTTCAGCCTGTCAGCTTCTTTCTGTCATTAAAAACTCTTTTTTATTATTATTAAACATTTTATAAACTCTCATGCATTTCAATAACACGACTTAAATATTCTCAACTTAAGTCTCTTTTTTTTCTCAAATTCAGGAAGTTTGATATGCCTTCAGCTTCAAAGAAGGAGAGAAAAACAGAGCAAGGAGTACTGAAGCTGATGTTAGTTTCATCAGATGACTGTTTGCAGGAGAACATCATCATCTTCTCCATGTCCAACTCAAACCAGCTTTCAGCCCAGCTGTACTCAGCTTAATTATTTGGGAACAGGTTGTAGTATTATGTGAAAAGGGGCACATAACTATTTTCTCCCATGTCCTTGGCAGTTATGAGAAGTACACACATGGCTGATTTTCTAAAAGCAAGGGTGGTATTGCCTTGAAATGCACAGTTTATACCCTCTGAAAAATGGTTTTACAACCTTACTTCTCTGCACATATATTTTTTGTGTATTAATTGAAGTATATATAAAAATATACATCCTATGAAGTTTTTTTCATATATCATACAAGTATATACCATATCTTTTCTGAAAAACTGGGTTCTCACATTGAGACAAGAGAGCATAATTCTTCAAGCAAATATCCTCTTTTCATGATTCCTCTCCAGCACTGTAGTCAGTTTGCTGTTCAGCCCTCTTATGGTGGTCTGAATGATTAAAAAATACCCTGCTTTGGAACACAATGCTACTGGATGAATCTTATTACTGAACTGTCTTGAATACATTGCTAATGGTCAGAGTCAGTCATTCTTGTTTCTATAGTTGGTAGCATGGTGGAACTCTAATGAAAGACAAACAGTTACTGAATGATATGGAAAAGGAAGTCAGACTAAGGAAAAGAAGATCATACACACTCTAAGCACATAGAAACACTTGCATTTTTTTGCCAGACACACATACAAGGACATTAATGGAAACTATTTAGAAGAAGGAACTGTAGAACCATAGAGTTAAGAAAGTAACTTTTTCTAGAAATCACTGCAGTAACAGAATTCCCTGTTGGGACAGGAGAAATATTATATGTATCTGTGTTGAGTAATTGATACTTTTCTGAAGCCTTCAGAGAAGACTCCATAGCATTCAAAGTTCCAAATACTGATCCAGCTTATCTGTATTCTTATCAGTGCAAATATGTGGCAATTTGAAATTACATCAGCCCAAGAATAGGTACCCTGTTTTTTACCACAAGTTTTTAAGGTGTGATGCATGTTACTTTAATAAAATCTAGCACTTTTCTGACTATTTTTGCTTCCAGTTTTCAATCACTAAGGAAATAATATTACAGAGAAAGAGGAACTTAAGGCAATTCATTAAAAACCCAAAGAAGGGTTGTTTCAGAGAGGAATGAGAAAAAAATCTTGTTCTGATGATGGAAAGGCAGTGAACAGTTGTTTCTTTGCAATACAGTATCGGTGTGTGGAAGATAGAATTTCAGCTATTAGGTCAAACAGCCTAAAACAGCTGAAATATGTGTTTAAGAACAGCAATATTGCTAATGACACAAGATATTACAGGTGAGGAAGCAAGTTCAGACAGGATCAGGTGCAGAGATGAACCACTAGAAAGTTTCAAGGAATGGAGGCTATTTAATAAGAGAAGTGCAAAAGAGCCAGATTTAGGCAGCTGAGCACAGTCCTGGCAGAGAAGATAAGTCAGCTCTCCAAGGATGCATGTGGAGGGAAAGCAACAGAGAGAAAAAACTGATGCTGAACCACTCTACAATGTTGGCACAAAACCAAAAATTTGTAAAGTATCCATGAATACAGCAAGACTGTAAATCAGAGAGACTGGTCATTACCCGACTAGTTTTGCTCTTTACTGTTTCTATCACAAAGCAAGAGCAGGGAAGGGGTCTAATCCTTCCAGTCAGTTCCTTCCTCCTGTACAGATTTGCTACCATTTAGTAACTAAGATCCTGCATTTTTTTTTTTAATATATTGACACCAGTACTTTCTATTTAAATGGCACAATGCGGACAATTAAGCCCTCTTTATTTACATTTATGTTATTTTTTTACATTGCAGTCCACAGCAGACAATAGGAATACAAAGGAAGTGGTTGTTCTGCTATGTGATACCACCATTAAGTCATTACAATCCTGAAAGATCCAAGGAAGAACCACACTCTATTCCATATAATGAGTCAGGGCATTGCAGTCCATTACTGGACTGAAGTTACAAGCACAGAAACATGATGAGTAGCTGAGAGATAAATACAATACAGGTGATGCCACTATCAATGAACCACTTGTGGGAAAACTTATTGTCTTTAGCATCATTCTAAAAGCTGTACCACACTTAAAAAATAATACGGTCAGAGTAGGTATAATATACAGATCAGACTGGCCCTCTGCCTAGACTACCAAAACACTAAGAAGATAATTCAGTATTTCTTTATAGCACTAGTCTCAACAGTAAATCCGCAGGAAATTTTTAATTAGAAGTAATTGCATTCGGATAGATATTCAGAAAACATTTAAGGCTTTAATTATGTATGTACAAGAAGCTGTGTGCTCTCGTCAATGGTGATAAGTCAAACAGCTTGCAGTGGAGCAATGTGGTAACAACAGAGAGATGTACAAAACATGTTGCTGCATAGAAATTGTAATACTTTATAAGCAAAATAATGGGACTACTTACAAGAAATCACTAAAATCCTGGATTGATGGGGCAGCACAAAGTGAAAAATAAAATGTTATGGGAAGAGCACATAATGTGAAAAATGAAGTGCTATTCTCTGAAGAAAGACTCAGTTCATTTATGTGTGTGTATGCGTGCACCAATTTCTGAGAGATAGATTTTTGAAATGGTCCACTTATGTTCTGCAAGATAAGCCAAATATATTACTTTGTTGGGAAATTTTGGGCTTAATGGTGTTAGTAGAGGGGGAAATACTGGGCAAGAGTGTCCATTCTCTTACAAAAAGAAATTATATGCGTATCTCTTCCTCCATGATGAATATGAATCTAGCATGAAGAAAATCTTAACATCTGTTTATCAAAATATATTTTTAATGTTATTACTTATAAATAAAGCATTCAGTATTATTTTTCTTCATCTCTTTCATCACTGTATTAATTTCTTTCTCAACTACTTGGACCGCAATATCTTTGGGACAGAAACTTGAGTTTCTTTATTAGACTGCTACCAAACTCAGCAAGACTCCAGCCCTTGAAAACATTACACTGCATGAAACATACTGTTATCATTAAGGTCCCTCTACATTCTAAGTAACTCACATCTCCATCAGGTCTTCATTTTTAATATAAAATATGTTCTCATAAATATTATTTCTTTCCACCATCTCAGAACAACCACGAAGTAACTTAACCCTTCCCATTTTTTCCCACAACTGATAGCCTTGCCAACCAGCATTAGCATCTTACATGGAATAAGGCCAGTAACCTACATGTTTAGTTAAAGGTAAATTTGCTCTTCAGCTCATTAAAGTAATTCAGTTTGGATCAACACCAGAATTAGTATGATCAGAATTTAGCCTGATATACTTATTTGTCAAGGGTATTGTGCATTTGGGGAAAAGCTATTACAATGCAAAAATGACACTGAAAATACCATTTGGTTTACTTGGCATTTTATCGTTGTTAGCATTGATTTTCATGCAGCAGTGGCCAGTTGAATTTGCTGATGCAAGAAGTGATAATTTTATCCATGTGACATGAATAGGACATGTTAAATTTAGTACTAAAATAGAGAATGATTTAGTTTCTGTTACAGAAGAAAATGTTAAAATAAAATTTAAAAACCTCCAGTTAATGCAGAATTAACTTGTCAGAGCTGTAACTGCCTATTAGTCATGAAAAGGGAATATGATCAATTAATATCAATTAATATCATATGTCACAAGTAGCTTAAGCAATGGAAAAAATAGCATTGCTGCAAAGACCTGTGGCAAACTTACAAAATAATGCTCTTCACTTTCTCATGTCTTTGCCCAGGTGTGTTTTGCAGTTTTCTTCTTATTTGGTAATGCTAGTCATGGAATTGGAAGTCACAATTCAAACACACCCATTGCCTGAGTTATTTGTTGTTTTTTCTCCAAGTTTGTTGACATAAAGCTGGAGGTGTCAGGACCAAATGATTCTGCAGGGAGATGTTGTTATGCTTCCATCTCACCTAACCATCATCTTGTCTTGCCCTGGCACTACAGCTCTCCTTTACATATATTTAATTTCACACTTTAAACCATTCATCTCTAGCCCTACAGAGTATGTCTTCTTAATTTAATTTTGTTGCTAGTACATGAGAGAGATTTGAGTTTCTATTTCCTATGCTGATATTTCTGGTCCTGCTGAGATCTTTTTGTATGGATGACAACACAGAGTCAAGAGTGACAGGAAGATCACTGGCAAACACAAGTCACCATGTACTTTGTCTGCATCTTCTCCTGATGACAGGAATTCTGTAAAACTCAGCCATGCTGTGGGTCTTGCCTTTTCACTGTCAAGAACCCATGCTTTTCTCCACAACTCTCAAGGCCCCAAGCTTCCTCTCAGTAGTACCTTTTCCTTCCTGAAATATTGCCATACAACCATCCTTTTTCAAACTACTGTGTAAGCTTAGGGATGTAGTAATCTTTACTGTTTTTTAAATCTTATATATGCTAAATTGTCCATACTAATCCAAATGCAGTTTACAGAGTTGTACATACCCAAACTGCCCACAGAGCATAAAAAAAAAATCTCTATACAAATAATCTGAAAATAAGAAATATACAATTACTTTCTAGCTCTTCAGTGTCTATAACATGCAATTGGCTTCATTTTGGAAGTCTTCTGGATTGTCAGACTTCATTTGTTAACCTATTTTTCATCCTATGTAACAATTTTCACTCCTGGATTTCATTGTTGTTGGACAGGCACCAGGTAAATTATTTAACTCTTTTAATCCGTTTTTTCAGACCTACCTTTTATTTTGAGGTGTGAGGAATGCGTTGAGTTCAGTTTTAACATCACAGTAATATTTATTTAATAATTTCCAGACAGAAGGATCAATGCAGTAGTTGAGATCACCTGGTATGTGTTTTCAAGATCCAACTACGATTTTCCACTTGTAACTCGCCCAGTCAAAGAAATCCGTGACTTAGGAAATTTCAGGGTATAAACCAGGCAAAAGCAGTCTGACATCAGACTGCAACGTATACTTTTCATTAATTATCATGAGCAGTTGCAGCTGCTTCTTCAGGTATGTGAAATAACATTTTAGTACAGTTCCTTCCTCAAATTCTTGCTGTTCAAACAAAAATTAGTAAAAAGGAACCATATTACAGAATTGTCCGAGCTGCTGTAATGACAGGAAAAGGTTGCTCCAGTGATCTCCTATATAAAACTGAATTCTTCAACTAATTTTCATAGATCAGATGAATGTTCCTTAGTTTCCCCATCTGGAATAACAGTGCATACCTTTCTCACTGGGGAACCATGCACTTTAATTAATCAACAATTATAGATTGCTATATAGAGCAGAGCAAACAATCTGGAGTGAAGTTTATTCAATGAATTTAGCCTGCTTGCAGAAAATCCTTGAGCAGATGGTGTTGCTGTCAACTACAGAGGAAAAAGACCAAAAAATCACCCCAGTCTGAATATTTCTGCTTTGTTTTGTTTCACTTACAGAATCTTTAGCCCCAGGGAAATATTTTTCAAGGATGAGGAAGCCTTTCTCTACAACAATCTAAGAACCGCCTTTAAAAATCCAATACTTGTGGGGCCACTGGAGCTCCCTCTGCACCATTCCCAAGGAGGAAGGTGGAGGGGTCTTCCATATGCAGTTTGACTCATGGAAGACCACAGGAAAGATTTTACACTTTAGGGAAGATTTTACTTTGTCTGAAAAGCCTTTTTAACAATCTTGTCTTGGATGAAGTCTTCTGATAATTGGATAGCCTTTCCTTGACATCAGGAACTGAAATATATATTTTCAAGGACATCAGAAAAATAAACTATCCAGAATGTTTTTTACTTTGAAATATTAGAAATTTCTATGTTTCATGCAATTTAACACTAATGTACTATACAAATTCACTGCTTGCCATTCAGCGGAACAGTTTTGTTTTGTTATCATAGGATTTAACCTATTTCAATTGTTGTGCTCATTTTATTTTGCTTTATTTTTTCATCTGTATTCCCCTGAAGACTAACAAGGTTTATATGAATTTTCAGAAAGATATTTTATAAAATACAACGTTGTGCTAGTCACTGCATAGCGGCCAACATATGAAAATAATGACTGTGTGTTAGGTTATATGGATTATGTCTTGAAGGGCAATTGATAGCCTTGTAAGAGCCCAATCACACAGTATTTGATAGCTAACAGTCAGTGTGAGGATGTGCACCATTACAAACAAGCATTCAATCTCTGCTCTGACGCAGAAAGTAGACAAGATGTTGGCTTAAAGCTAGATGCTATGAAGGATTTTGCTGCCGAGTCAGAACTTAGATGGGCTTTAGTTTTCTAAGTCTGAAACTGAATTGCCTTCCTGTACCTTTTTCTTCTGTCTACAATGAGTGATACAGTCTTAGAAGTACCTAAAAAGCACAGAAATTCTTATGCTTGGTATATGAAGCCTGGGCAACCACTGCCTTTGGGTCCTGGTTTTCCTTCAGCAGCAAGGAACTCTGAATGTCTGATCTCAAATCTCTCATTAAAATAAATCCTGAGCCTCTCTGTGTATCAGCTCCTGATAGTTACTGTAGAAATTTCCTTTACTGTACAGGCTTGATATGAAGTTATAATAGAGATCATGACATGCTTAGTGCCTATGGTGATACACATCATATTGTGATATAGTGGAGATTAAATATTCTAAAACAAATGACTAAGAAAACATGTTTATTTGGACTGCAGATAGGACAAGGAGTTAGTTAAAGACAGGTCAGTGAAAAATAAGACTTGTAAAAGTATTTTGACCTGAAGTTCTTCCTCACAAGCCATCTGTAAAGCAAAAGTTAGTTAGTAATAAATATAATTAGCAATTATGAGTGAAAGTAAGTGGATGTTTTGTTTCACGGATTGCTTGAAAATAAAAGCCTCATGGCTCAACACCATTGGTAAGATTACGGTTGTCAACATTTATTTAAAGAAAGTTTTATGAATGGCTTTCCTGGCCAATGTCACACATCTTACTGACTAATAGCTTTGATTAACGCAAGTATAAAATGTAACCTGATAAAACGTTTAAGAAGATACTGCGCAGCTGTTTGGGGTTTTGTATTTCATTTTAGTTTTGGTTTTGGTTTTGGTTTGGTTCAGTTTGGTTTGGTTTTTTGGTTTTTTTTTATTCAATAATTTATGTTGAAAATGATACAATTTTAGGTTAAGCATTTTAAGCAAGAGTGGTAGAGTCCTTCCCAAATCTTCATTCACAAAGCCTAGACATGATGATGATGACATTAAGCATCCAAAAATTAGGCCATTTTCTGCAGAAATTCCCTACATTCTGACTGATTATGAATCCATCGAAATGGTTCCTTCTCATTAACATAAACCACTTACAAATGCAAAATATTATCGTCTATGAAATTTCAGGGATATTTTTAAATAACAAGTATTTAAACTATGTTTTATTTGGGACTCTTATATAGAAGGCTTTAAAATGTGTCTTCATTCATCCCTTAAAACTCCTGATGAAGTGCATTTGATTAGTCTAATTAAAGCAAAATTAAATCTGTTTCCTTTATTGGTTTTTGAAAGATAGCCTAACACCACTCTCTCTAGAAATAAGACAACACAACAGATTAGGTCATCTTTGGTTTTCTGCATAGTGATATCATACTAGACAAAGTAAATGTTAACTTCTTGTAACCAATGTCAACCACCTCCAAGAAGACGATCATTCCTTTTGCTGTTCCATACACTGTGGTGTTGGAATCAAGCTATTGAAATGATGTTAAGATCTTTTGAAACTGCTTCTAGACACATGGGTTTTGTGAATTACTATTTTGTAGTAAAAATCTATTTGAAAAATTCATTATGAACTTCCATGAAAAGCTCTTTGCAGGTTTTGAAAGCAAAAGCACTTGATAAGCTTTTAGAATAGAGTGTTGATTTTATATCTACATCTGTGATTTTTAGCATTTTCCCTTTCACACTGCTGGGAATGGTGGCAAATATACGGGACACCAAGACGAAACCTTATTTAAGAGAAAAACCTTGCACAATACCCATATGTTACTTCCTGTCCATGAAAAACAGAGAAAACAATCTCTAATTAGGCCTTCTAGCATGACCCACAGGAGATGAAGATATCCTGAAGGAAGAGTCATGACACTATCCTGCAGCTGTCAGTCATCAGTGAGATTCTTCACTAGGTGCACTTTATTTTCTTTTCTTCTCCCTGAGCTTCTTTTTTTAATCCCTGTTTTTCACCATAGAAATCGGCAAGATGTACCTTTCATCATTATTCAGCCTTAGACCATTTTTTTTGCATTTTAAAAGACTCTCAGAAAAACAGAAGTGTTCTGTATCACAATGGGAAAAGTTAAAAATAAAGGTAATAGAGATACACACCTGACAATGAAATGAACATTTTTAAAATTGCTAAATACGTAAATACCAAACAGACAATGACTCTTCATACATCTTAATTAGGATAATTACTCCTTGGATTCCAGATGTTTAAAAAAAACCAAAAGACTCAAAGCAAATTTCTGTTTTTGGAAACATTATTAACATTAAAACTTTCTTTAAATCAGTGGTTTAGTTGTATTTACATAACTAAGTTCCAATTCAGAAACCCAGCTGTCTCTCTTCAATAACATATGTCACGTTAGATAAACTGGACATCATGGCTATAGAATGTGTGCCATGTTAGACATATAGCTGAGGAAAGTCTTATATTTATGATTTTTCTAACAACTTCTTATGGTTTATTTTATCTTGAAATAAGCCTAAGCTTTATTAAGGGAACATTTAATGTTAGTTTAGACAGAATTTAAGGTCTGAAGAAAAGAGAATATGATGAATATGTGAAGAACTAGACAGCGTAAGCCAGTGTGATCAGCAGTTAAATGTCAAAAGCCTATTTTCTCCAAAACACCTTTTAATTCCCAGTCAGTTTAGAAAACTTAAGAGCTAGTGCATCTATACAGTGTGGTGTGGGGTTGCTATAGGTGAACTAGTGTTGGTGAGGGAAGAAGTCTAGTTGAGTTGAGCAATTACCACGGCATCAGTGACAACACTTCATGGATCATGGGGTTCCCTGCCTTGAAGTTTAGAGACAGTCATCTGTGGTCGACATGACAGATTTATTTCCTTAATGAATTTATCTTTTGCTAACCATATAGACTACTTCTACGGTGTGGAGAAGTGTAATTTCTTATACTTAAACCAAAGTCTAAACTGGCAGTATTAGCAAGCACTGGATAGCTCTGGAATGTAGGCTATTTCCTCAGAGGTTTTCTCACCACTGTGTGCTACCTTCTGCTTCACACAGACTGAAGCATACCTCCTTCTACTACTACCTTGTCCTCTGTTTCTTTCTGTAGACAGTTATTTATTGTCTGTTGACCTGTATATTGACCATAGGATAGACAACATAACCTAAGAAGAGCCTTTGTCTTACTCACCCATGTAAGTCCCCTGAAACTGAGCACTGTTCCAAGAGCCCATCACTCTTTGGAAGCAATGGATGTCATGAAAGTACTTTGATTTTCTTTAGATGGTGAAAGTTGAGTGATCAAAAAAAACCACATAACCATCGCATAAAAATCTACAATCTCAGAATTAGGCTTCAGTATAGTTGATTTTTAACAAAAAGACACATAAAAAAGGTCTTAGCTACTGTAATTTTCTATTAACATGGCTGACATATGATAGATCTAATTTTGTCACCAGATTGGTTTTGTAAGAAGTTTCAAAATTATTTAGACTACACAAAACCTAAACCAAAATCAAACAAAACTCTCCATGCTGAGATTCCCTGTTTAACAGCTTTAGACTTAGTACTAAACTTACATTTATGGGACCAAACAATGTTATTTCTTGGGGGGATTTTCAGAAGGACAGTCCAAGAGTTTTGTGTTGTATATGCCTGGGAGCCTGGACACACAACAGGAGATGAAAGTAAGTATAACTGTCTATAACTGTCTGTGGTCCTCACAACCTATAAATTCCCAGGAAAAGTCTACTAAAAATGATGAGTACAGTGCAGTGCATACTGCACTGTGATCCTGGTAGGGCTGCTTAGTTTTACTAACATGATACATTACAGGTTAGGCCATATTATGTTCACAAGATAAGTTACATATTTTGTTTTCATGTTGGATATTCTTCTACTAGTTTATATTCCTGTTTGGAGAACCTCCCAAATGACAAAATAAAGCATGTTGCACTGCTTTCTAGGGACAACTTAATTAATAAACCCTTACTGGTTTAGGTTGCTATGGAGACGAAAAGCAGCCTCTAGGCTGGCACTGTACAACCAGTCTGGTGTAGTGGGAGTCATGCAAAACACATATAAGATGCAGCTAAATAAAAGTTCATATAGGTATTTTACATCATCATGTAATTCAGTGTTAAGTGTTATCAAAGCTCCATATGGAATAAATATATAGACATCCACGGATGTCAGTTTAACATGTTAATTTTCTCTGGTTAAAACTGTCTTTCTAAGACTGATCTTTCAGCCAATCTTACATAACTGACAGTGCTTTGGCTTCAGTGGAGTCTTATTTCTTTTGTACTAACAAAAGCTAGAGCTTGAGATATCATATAGAGACACCGACTTCTTCACTGAACCTCAAGTCAAAATGTAGCTAATTTTATCCTCCCTGTTTCCATGTAAAATTTTATTAAAAATTCTGGTTTCTGTTTTATAGTGGTATGGCTTAGGAACAGCTCCTAACACTTTATTCCAAAAATATCAGAATCTTCATACCTTTGTTGCCAAAATCTTTCACTAAAATGAGTCACATAATTTCATTTTGTCATTCTCAGATCTATTATGACGTTTATTTGATGGATTTCAGATATTCTTACACGGTTTCTAACACCCAACAATTGTGTTCCTTACTATGATTTGCTCTCTATCTGCTGAGAAATCCTGTGTAATTTCTGAGAAATTTCTGAGAAATTTCTGAGAATTTCCTGAGAAATCTGTGTAAGGATTCTTGTGTATTGCATATTCTTGAAAAAGTAGGGCTTGATATTCAAACAGTTTTTGTGGCATTACAGACAAATAGAGAAATGTGAAATGACAACTGAAACAAAGCAAACAATTACAAAAGCATTAGCAGAGTCTGTGGTGCTTATCCAAATGGTACTAAAAAAGGCTTGCACAGAAATTCAGTTGGGATACAAATCAGAGTACTCAGGCAGGAAGAACAGTTTACAATGGTGGAGACCCCAGAGAGCACACTAGACTCACAATAAAGTGAACCAGGTGAAGAATATGAAGGTACTAAAAATACCTCTGAAAAAAGGAAGCCTCTCTGCTGTGGTTGATATACTTGGAAACACAAAATAATTAACATAATATTTAAGTAAGTGATCAAATTCTATGATTATTTTTGTTCCAAATTTTCCTTAACACTGGAATTTTTTAATAGGAGTTTGACGCTTTTTTTTTTTCATTACTAATATTTTAAATACTTGTCTTATCTGGTCCATGACACACAACTTAATGACTATGAGTTTTGTTTAATGCATGTATAAAGTGCAATCTGATAAAAAGCTTACTTGTATAAGATGTTGTGGAATTTTTTTTAATTACTAATATTTTATATTAAAAATTACACAATAGTAGGTCACAGTATTCCAAACTCAGGCCTTTTTTTTTGCAGAAACTTCCTACATTCTGACTAACTATGAATTCTCTGAATTGTTTTTTTTCTTGTAAACATTAATCACTGCAAATGCAAAATATTATTGTCCGGAAAATTGCAGTGATATTTTTAAATTTCAACATGTATTTAAACAACTCTAAACTATTTGGAACTGTAGATATAGAGGGGCTTACTTCACACACGTTAACATGTGCAAGAGCTAGAAATGGAATTTAGCAAACAAACTTGGCAACTGAACTTTGGAAAATATTTGCTTTCATCTTAGAATTAATCTTTTATTTTAATTTTGAATTTTACCTTTTGAAATAATATGAAATATTTTTCTTTCAAGTGAGAATTAATAAACCTATATAAAATAATCTCTGTCAGTTTCTTCTGCATGCCTCTAACACTTCATGGATAGATAATTAAGAATGAAGAATGTACATTTTGCAAACTTGTTCCATGATGCGATTGTATGTCAGATGACATTTAGTACTTTTATGTTGTCTGGATTTGTATAACTTTATTAATAATTATTTGGTTTTTGTTGTCTTTAAATTAAAAAAAAATTGAAACATTATGCACAGGGGTTTTGGAAGATGCAACTCTGCTGTGATGCTTGATATTATATATATAGAGGGTTTAATATTTAGAATGTTCACTGTGAAAAATGGAGTCACTAAAATGAATTACGAATTGGGTCTAAAAAATAAACCACTGGAGATCCTTTTTTTCAATTTCCCTTCTTTCTTACTCAGATATTCATAAACATGTAGTTTGGAGACAGCTAAAGGGACTGTGAAGGGAATTAAAAAAGAGTAATTTTCTCAATATTAGATTTGCAAACATAAGCATAAATGCCCATAGTGATCCATGAAGAGTTATTGTTGTAGGAAGCTATTTACACTGGAAGTTTTACAGTTTTAGGCATTCATTCTGCCAGAAACAGTCTTTCAGAAAACCTTTAAGGCATGAATAAAATTGGTGGGGAAAAAATGTTTATCAGCAATCTATGACATTTACTGTGTCCTGAAATTTGAAGGGAAAGGAGCTGTTGTTCAAACAATGTCCAGAAATTTTGTTTCAATTTCAGTTCTGCTCAGTATGGCAATGGCTCAGTTTCTCAGGGTAAGTAATCAGGCTCAGTTGTAGTATCATAGAATGCTGGAATTTTATCTTTAATTAAAAGGAAGTGATAGAATATATTCTGACAGATTTCAGTGTGCTTATCAGCAGAAGACAAAAGTATATTTATATCGCTAACAGGTAACTGGCACGCAGCATTAGTGCTTCCAAGGAGTTTACTCTAGCATCATGTTTTCTATAAGCAAAGTTCTTATTTAATGAGGTATCAGAGAAGGAACAACTTATTTCTGAAGGAAAGTAGGACTTTGCCTTCTGTCTTACCAGGGCTGCTTGAGGAGGATGACAGCCTCTCCTCTTCTGTAACTTCAAAGAGAAAAGTCCATTACAGTCTAAAGAATCACCTAAAAAGCAAGTTTACACTTTTCTCAGATGTCTCTATCTTACCTAAGAAGATTAACACAGTGTAAATATGTTGTTTCTTCATAGTGTCTTTCAAGTACCCAGTTCAATTTAAACTTTGATTACTTCTTTTTGCTTCTGCTGCTTGTAGCTCAAAAGATAAATAGTCACGCAGTACTCAAACAAGTGTCAATCCATACTTGAAGGGTGTGTTGAGAGCAGCATGAATGTCATTAAAAACTTCCATCTTTACAAGCTGCTTCAGTTTATCTTCTGAGAAAAGTAATAGCTGTAATAAAGAAACTGGTATAGAAATCAGTGTTAGCAGAACCATACTTTCATTATTATAAAAGATGTATACGCTCTCATAGTAACAAGTTTCCCCCTATATTTAGCCTCAACAATTTTATATTACTAGGGTTTGTACAGGTGGTATTTGCAAATAGGCATGTGTGTAAATTTTAATTCTTTTTCTAACCATGCCCATACACCTGAAAATAATTTATGTGGAAAAACTAGATGTATGGCTGTGCTACAAAAATGCATGAATCTCAAACTTTCCCAAAATCCTCCTCTGAGGAGACCTTGCAGCAAATACACACCAAGATATTTTCAGGTATTTATAAAAAAGTCATATAGAAGCATCATGTTACTTTGCAAAGATCAGTAGAGTGCACTAAACATCATTAGCATATATGAAGAATGGAAAGCAACCATGAGAAGTAAGAGAACTCTTCAATGTAGAAAAAGGAGAGGTCAGTTGATTTTTAGTTGGGCAGGAGTGAGCGTATATTAGAAACATTATGTTAGAAACAGAAAAATTAACACCAAAACCAGGTGTCAAATAGTTTCAATTTGCAAGCTCATTCTTGTTGTTTTTTTCTGATATTTCTTGCTAAATAGTGATTTAGTGTCCCACACACAAATTACATATTTCTCTCTCTGGATAGCATATTGTTCTCTATTGTATTATTTCTCAAATAAATGTTAAAAAATTCTATGTTATTGTTCTATATTATTATTCTATGTTTCTGTGCCAATTCCCAGGGGGGCAGTTAAGCCTACACAGGATCTGCTACACTTTAATCAGAAGGTTGTGTAGCAGAAGATGTGCCGGCTGGTTAGCACCATCCTTCCGACACTTCTCCTCATGAGGAATTCCCCTTTGCTTCTAGCTTCAGGTTAACATGGAAATTCAATGTCAGACCTTTAAACGAGGAGCAAATAAAATACCTCCTTTAGCAGGTTGTGACTCTGCCTGCTATGGTTCTGGCGCAGGTAATTAACTACAAATTTCATGCTAGTACAGGCAGTTGATGGCCACGTTTCTTGCAGTGAATTACAGTGAACTTTCAAAGGAATCTGAAGAAGACTCTTCCCAACAATTTCTTAGCAGGAGCACTTGTGTAACATCTCATACATCTCTGACAGGCTCAGTTTAAAACGGAAATATATTTGCAGTATAGACTGGAACTTACCAGGTGTAATGCTAGAAGTCCTATGTTCTTGGTTCAGAACCTTTAAACAAGTCTTACACTCACCAAATAAATAAATAAGTTGAAATTTCCCAAGAGATGTTGTAGAAATTGAGGGACAAATGCATTAATGTTTTGGTTAGCAGTAGATGAAACAAATGTGTACCTAATCACTAAAAGCACACTGGGACATCGAAACGAGTGATCTGCACAGTGGTGAGAGACTGATGATGCTAATAACTAAATTGAAGGAAGACTAAACAGTTTGTATATCAGTGCATTGAATATCTGAAAGCATACAAAGAGATTAGGACCCCATAGTTGAGAGGCATAAGGGAGTCAGCAACACAGCCAGCAAAGGCAGCTTAGGGTTAAATTCTGGCCTTATCTCCGGTCCCGCATAGTAAATGGGTGCTGGCTTCCCATCCAGTACACGGATGGTGTCTCTGTAAGGACCACCAAGTGTGCTTATGAGTAATATTACGGTTTTCTCTTTGTTTAAGTTGCGAAGGGGATTCTGTCTACTTACAATGAGTTGGCATTTATGTGAGCCACACAAATTAATCACCTTAATGGATAGGAGTGCCAATTAACTTTTGGACCAAACTCCAATGAAGTCAATACCACATCCACAGAAGAAAATGCCAAAATTACCACTGAATTCAGTGGTGACAGGTGTTTCACCTACCAGGCATCTCTGTGCTACAGAGGGATCATGCTGAACTGCCTACACCGAGGAAAATGTCTCCTTATGTCCTTCATTCCCTTTGCATGGAAACGAGCAATGTGGGAGAACATCCGCTCACTTGATTAATGAAGGAGGTTATATAGTACAGACTCCAAAAACTGACTCCAGATAACAAAAGATTTTACGTGGATCAATGAGAAAGACTTCAGAGCTCATCAGGACCCATGTCCTGTATTCAATAGAATATAGGGCCAAATAAATGACACCAAATATTCACTGAAGAAATCAGGATAAATCAGGCATCTGTCTTGTGAGGAAGTTGTATGATACAATGGGCCATGCTAAAAAACTGATCATGACACGTAGAGAAGTGACATAAGGGCCTGTCACCATTGCAGTGTCCTGGGCATACCCAGTTACTTTCCTGCCTATAGTCACTTTCTCTTACATCTCTGATTGTCCCCTCTACCATATCACCTTCAGCCTGTAAAGAGCTCTTCACTCCTTGCTGAGCACCCTCAGTCTGGGCTCTTGCCCTGCTCCCTTGCCTCTGGGAGGGGTGGATTTTAGCTGTGCAACTTCTCACCTCTTCCCTCACAGATATTCACAGTTTTGCTTGCTGAATCCCAATGTAAAACCATCCTTTTCTATGTAGGTTGTGACAGCTGCCTCCACAATGCTTTTTGTGAAATCATATATGAAGACTGCTGTATAGAAATAAGATATATGGTGCTGGTAGTTCAGTGACACTGAGATTGTGGAGTCATGGATCAGAGAAAACAGAAGAAGCACTTGAATTCTTTTAAGTTTGTCCAAGATCTAAGTAAAAACAAAACTGACAAAAATAATTTCTAACTTATGCACAACCTTGAGCTCACCAGAACTAGGAGAATGAATAGCTTGCATTATTCTATAAAATAAAAGGATTGTTGTCAAAATAAAAATAAAAGGAAATCTTTAATTAAAAAAATCTTAATTTTGAAAATTATATGATACAATTATTTCATTACTTAACATTGGGATTTTTTCTGGTTTTGATACTAAAAACTTCTTCAAAATGGATCTTTTCCTTACAACAGCTTTTGACTTTTTTTCTATAGAAGAACATTTTATTGGGGAAAAAAGAAGATATTATTCTTACAGTAATAGGAAGAACAGAAAAATCAAGAGAATATTATGGTACTGACTTGTATAGCTAATATGAATAAAAATAAGGAACAGACAATAGAAAAGTCAAGGTAATATGAAAATCTTTTAAGTAAGTCTTGTCATATAGCAGTAGCACAAGATAATAACTTTATTTATGACAACCACTGTAGTAAGGAGAAAGAAAAAAAATATTCTGAAGTTACAAAATATTGAAGCTGGCCTTTCATAGTATCCCAGGAATACATATGCAAAACAGGTGTTTTTTTGGTTTTTTGTTTCCTCTTTGCCATTAAGGTTGTGAAACTCCTAAAATTTAATTCACATTTTGTCTGATTTGTATTCTGGAATAGGTCTTAATAAGATGAAGTTGTTCTGCTTTGTCTGAGAGCTGAGAAGAGGCCTGGGCATCCCTGGTGGATGATCAGACTACAGAATCATGCTTATTTCTGTCTGACTTTTTAAATATTTGAACAACTTGAGTGAGAATAAGAGAGGGATGAACTCCAGAATACTAATTTTCTTTGAGTATTTATTGCAATTGGGCAGTTCTTTGTTCATTTAGGATGAACAAAACCTGGGTGTTTAAGTCATCAGTCATTATGCAAGGTGAGAAATGGAGTTGGGTTCCCCACTAGTGGACTTTATCTTCAGGGTCATGACAGTCTGAAGACCCAAGGCAGTATCTAAATGTTGGATGTGAATTTCACCTAACAAAGGATTCAGAAGTATCCAAATTGCAAGATAGGACATCCTGCTCAAGATTAATAAAAAAAAAAATCTTATGTGGTAGCTGGCATTTATGAAGGAACACACCCATGTCCCATACATTCACATGCGTACACTTAATATAAAAATATGTCCGTCTGAAGGCAGCAGAATGTACAGTAGAGAACTTTTCCTAAGTCATACCTTTTTAAGTACACACTTATTTGGAAAATTAAGGCCATTTATATAGCTGTAAAGATGAGAATTATATGAAGCAGAAAAAAACCTGTAGTGATTTCAGGGGAAGGAGGGGTGAATTTTAAGGTGCTCAGTTATTAAAAGTAATATATTTTCATTTTTCAGGACAGCCTTTTCCAGACAAATTCAGGGAATCATTTCTGAGGATGGAAGCTGAAGCTTAGTGTAGGGGAGTTACTCTGTTCTTAATCTTACCTAACTGAAAAATTGGTGTAAGTTTTCATAATTTTATTCTTCATGTTTTGCAGTCAAGGTTTTCTTAATGCTCCAGCTGATGAAGCCATTATAAGAAAATATGGCTTTCATAAAGCAGTAACATTTGTGCTTTGTGGCTTTGATGGAAAGAATTGAAAGTTTGATCAAGGAGTGTATCAGAATAAGAAAGGGTGAAGATTGGTTTTTTTGTTTGTTTGTTTGTTTTTTTTTTTTTTTGCAACTGTTATTTTTAGTGGTTTCAAGTAGTGCCTTTTGAATGTAACGTAGTAGGTGCCATAAGGAAGAGAAGCATCTCATGGATGTTTCATAAAGTGACAGTCCAAAACCTACTGAGGCAGTCAATTCAAATTCAAATTAAACTCTTATAAACTCAAGCAGTCATACAGCTGTTTAGTCTTCATCCATGTGGACATTTTGTTGATATCTTACTCTTTTTCTCTGATCTCAGCCCTTCTAATCCTTCTAATCCTGGTCAGTTTAGCCACTACAAAGTTGCATATCCCCAGTTCTTCTCAACAAAAATATTTAAAGTAGAACTGCTGAAAATGGAGTTAATTGCTAGAAACATCCTATGCTGGTTGCACACTAATTCAGAGGTGTTCTCTGTGTCCCCAGAGTGCCACTTTCTGCTGACAGAGCTAATGCAGGTACTTTATCTTCTGAGCACCAAGAGATTTGAACACCTGGTGGGTCCCAGTGCACCACTTATAATCACCTGCAGCAGCCTGCTTCTGTCAGAGGCTTGGATGCCCTGCCAGCAACCAGATTTCCTCTGCTCTCCTTCCCTCAGCCGCAGGACTTCCCTGCTGGAACCTACCACACTTCCAGGTAATAACAGAAAAACAGCAGGATATCATTTCATCAGCTACCAAGCAGATTTCAGGATCATCTATCGTGCGTTCAGATTCTCAAGTTAGTTATAGACTCAGTGGAGGAAAATATTAACAACACAAAACACGATGGGAATCACAACCTTGTCAATGAACTTATAGGATGTAACCATATCTATTACATTTCATATTACATATATGTAACAAATATTGTCTTTTAAAATGTATTTATTGAGGCTGAGAAGATTCTTTTCTCATATTTTACTCATTATGGGATAAGAATGAAAAGGGATTACGCATAGTTGTAAAGGATTTTCTGATAAATATTGTATATTGCTGTCCTGCAATTTGACTCTATAATACAGTCAAATCAATGGTGTCCAACGAAGTCTTGTTTAAGGATGATGCTACTTGGCACTGAAGAAAACAGTGACTCAGTAATTTTAGAACAGAAAATGAAAGCACTTTGGCTAGTTTATTTTAAGCATACAGATCCAAATAGCTAAACAAAATAAGCAGGACCATATTTTGGCATCTCACTTCAAACATGATGGTCCAAAAGATACAATGGATGGGAAAGCTGGACTCAGTGTAGTGAGACAGCCAAGTGCATTACAGGACTTTTCCTTGTTTGGTAAAAACCATCACTCCTGTCACAGCTTGGGCATTATTAGCAGAATTCCTAGTAAGAGCTGGATTGGCATTAAATCTATTATTTCCTTTAGGCTACTCCAGGATGACCTATTCACATAAACAAAGATCTGCATGATCACTTCTTTGATCTTTCTACCTCTTTGTTTCTCATCCAACTTTGACTGAAATCGATTAAACCTGCATTGATTGCAATGTCAGTTGATGTTGCAGAGTTTTATAAAGAGAAGAGGAGATATATGAAAAAAACCCCACCCTGTTGAATTCCAGAATTTTATACACTTGTGTAGGCTTTCTAGCCTCCATTGCAGAAGCTGCTGGACTTATGTTCATTCTCACAGACTTGCAATAACAGTGACCCTGAAATACTTCTATAAAGCCTGGGGATTTTAAATCAGTTAGAGCAGACAATCAAAGGGAACTATTGTTGATGTGCTATAAACTCATTGCTTCACATTTAGAAAGAGATTAATGTGTCATGACAATCCCCACTGGAATGTGATTTTGGTAAATACTTTTCACTTTAGGGGAAAGACAGGAGAAACATTAAAGGGTTTAAATCACAATGGAAAGTTAAACGAATGTGCATTTAATGTTAGTAACTACAAAACCAAAATGGTTAGCTGTGCGTCTCTATAACCAAATGATAACTTCCCCAGTATAATGACATTCAAAGCAGGCATTAAAAAATTGGAGAAGGAGCTAGTTGGGTATGCAATGAAAGCTGAGAAATATCCCTAGAACACCTCAGCAAATAAGGAGTTCCAGGTAAGGAGATTCTTGGTTTTTTAATAAAGGAGAGTTGGACTAACTTTTAGTTCTCTCATTCTTTTGTACAGAATTAAAAACAAAACAAAAAAGAACAACCAACCAACCAACCAAAAACACAAAACAAACAAAAAAACCCACAAAAACAACAACAACAACAACAAAAAACCCAAACAAACAAAAAAAACCCCACATGGGTTGCATTTATCTGTCATTTAATCACAGACTTTAGCTTCCCTAGATTTATTCCTTCATATTAAATCCTGTTTTTCATTCATCTATTCTTCTGTAATATTGGCAGAGGTATTATGCCATGCCTACAGTAAAGTAGCATGTCTACTTTGACATTGTGCTATGCTAGATGTGTGCAGTACTGAATGGAGTGTTATTTAAGTCTTACAAACCTTCTCGCTGGAAAAACACTTGTGCAAAATCTTCCTAAGTATTTCCTATTTAGGTCCACTTCCACAGAGAAGTTTCAAATACAACCAGATAAAGAGCCACGGACCATCATGGACCATGCACATGGTCATATCAGTGTGCAGATATTGAGGGTTACCATCTGGTAGGATTTGACTTTTCTCAAAGCAGACGCTCCTTTACCATATTTATGAGATGTGTGCAATAAATGGGAATGAAAATCATTCCTTTTGTTTTTTTTATTTCAATATCTTATCAAGTGCCTAAGACTTGTGAGTCTTCTCATAAATTAGATATTTTCAGTATTAGCTATACCAAAAAAAATTTACTGTTTTGATTCTCCAGGATTGTATCAAGTATCATCAAACTTGATGCAGTATTATTCTACCAGAATGCAGTTGTAATGTTGGCTTTTAACTTGCATGCCAACATTTTTTTTCAGGGAAGAGACTAATAAAATTAGTATAAATCAAGACATGGAGAAAATTCATTTATTGGAATTTAGTAAAAATTCTCATCACAGATATGAATTTTAGGAAACCTCCCCCCCTTAGTATTTCAGAATTTATATTGTAAAGATCAAAGATTTTCAGGAAATAATATTGAAACATTATTTGCAGATCATCTTTAAGTTTTATGATAGAATACCTAGAAGTACCTAAAGTGCTTTGTCACAGATTAATAATAATGATGCGATGGTTGTTTTGGTTGTTAAATGGTTGTTAAAACAAGAGTTTTAATGGCATTTCTTCCACCAAAATAGTCACCATTAGTCAAATGAGTTATTGTTTCAACAGCACATAAATCTCAGAAAATTTTACCAGTTTGCAGTTTACACTCTCAGCATTGTTCAGCACTCTGGCTAAGTACTCATAAAACGGACTTTTGTAGCAGGATGATTTAACATGCAAGGATTCTGACAGTCTTATACATACGTGATCTCTAATGGAACTTCAAAATTTTTTCACACTTGCTATTTTAAACAAGGTCACGCATCTCACTTCATTTTGGGAGGGTATGAGATTATCATAAAAAATAATGTTGACAGATGTTGTTAGAGAAATCGGATAATTTTGTACAGCTTGGTTTTTTAGATACCATTTGCCAGCTTTTAACCCAAACAGTTTATCTGCTGGTGGTACTCAGATATGCATGAACACTGTAATTCAAATCCCTATTTTAGGTTGCCACAAATATGAGTTGTACATGCCTGTGGGTTTCCTGCTGCTTCTTTCATGCCGAAAGTGTGTTAGAAATGCACATCTCCAAACTCAATTGTTACCTGAGAGTTCTGAGCTTTGGGGTTTTATCCTTTTTTGTTTTGTTGGGGGTTTATTTTGGTTTTGTTTGTTTGTTTGTTTGTTTGTAGAATTTGTTGATTGGTTTAGTTTTGTGGTTTGGTTTTGGTTTGGGGTTTCTTTTGTTAGTTGTTTTTGGTTTTATTTTTTTTTTTGTTAAATTAAGACAGTTGATAACTTCATTCTGTTTTGTTCACTCTGTGCAATCCTCTAACAGCTCTACCACCTGAGCACTGAAAAGTGCAATTTGGTCTTTTTCTCCCTCTCTATCTCGCCCAATCACAGATGCACAAACACACACTTTAAACTGTTTTATTAAAGCTTATAAACACCTGCGTTGACAGTTTTGGCAGAAGTGCACTGCTGGTTATCAGTCTGACAAGCAGTGACTTGTGATTTCAGTTACGGCAGTGACATGTGAAGGTAGTGACAGCTCTGAAGTCTAAAGTGTTGATTGGAAACATGCATTAAAAAGATGCAAATTTCCAAGAGAAGTGACAGTTGCTGTATTGGAAAGAATTGATACAGTACTGCTTACCATCAGAGCTCGTTAAACAGCACAATTTCCAGTTCACTGGGAAATTATTTTTCTCTAAGCTCACGACTAAATGACCCTTTCTTTCAGTTGGTGATGTGGAGTGTTTGTCCATTTGATTGCAAACAGAGCAGTGAAGTGCATTTTCAAAATTTACTGAAGCTTGTCAGGGATTGCCACAGCGGTTTGAGAGATACAGCTTCCTTTGGAGCCCAGCTGGCTGAGCCCTCTTCTGCAAACTGTGCTTCTTGTTAGTGCCCAGCAGGATAATGGCCACAAACCCCTGTTTCCTGCTGCTCTCTTAACTCTTCTGTCTTACATCTTTTCCTGACTATCTTTGCCCTTTGCATTTCCCCATCAGAGCCTTGCTCAAAGTGGAAATCACATGTTATTGAAGGTACGCACTACTGCAAACGTCTACAGAGTTTTTTGTGTCTCTCTGGACTGCCAGAGCTTAAAACTACTCCAGGATCTCAATGAATTGAACTGGTCCCAATCCACCATTCTGGCACATGTAGATAGTCAACGTACCAAATTTCCCAGCTGTCATGCTGCTTGGCTTGTTCCTTTTCTGAAGGTCATCCTTCCCATCAGAGAGTCTGTCATGTGCAGGCTGCAGAGACAGACCTGCCAATTCTGTGACTCCTGTGACATTAGAGACCTTCCTGGATTGCACCTTGTTTGGATATCAGAGATTTTGATACTCTGCCCTCCTGAGAAATGGGGCTTGTTCCTTTTAACTGAGGTATCTGCTTTTCCTTACCAATGCCTTTCCTGTATAAACATTGAAAACAAAAGACACTGAAACTCATTGCTGGACATTTCATGATGATCAGCTCTGGAACTGGAGGTAGCCAAAAGGGCACCTTTCAACCCAACTGGAAGGCACTCAAAGCATCTGTTACAATATACACATAAGATATGCTTTCTTATATCTCATTGTGCAACTACAAGTAGTAAGTTCTGGGTTTTGAAAGAGCAGGCACTCCCATTAGTCTTCTCACCTACAACTCTCCAACTTCTAGTCACAATGCAATTTCTTAGCCCCAGCTCAGTGCAGAGCCTCTGGTCTTTCAGTGGTAGCTGTCAGTAGTGGAATTACCACACGTATAGTAGCAGAAATGGAAGTTACAAGATCCATTTACTTTCCATCAAAAAACACAATCAGTGTGTCACTGACATACTACAGATGGTTTCTCATGGCCTGGGGAAGGCCATGTCAAAGTCATCGTTAGTGTGTTGATGAACAAGAGGTGCTCATGGAATTGCTCAGATGAGTGACCCTTCCTGAAAATCCCAATTTATCCCTTTCCCCATTGTAGTTCAGGTTCCTTCAGCCTTTGCAGCAGCTGCTTTTCTAGCACACAGGGAATACAAATGGTTGCAGATGATTTTCTTATATAAAGAGAAATAATTGATGCAATTGGTATAGGAAGCATTCTCAGGAACTTTCTGCAGCCGTGTCAGAGGACGTAATCGCACAGATGGAAATGTCCTCTTATGTCCTGCTCATGTGGAGTATTTAATTTCAGAACGAAATACTGAAGCTGAGTAAATCTCTGAAGTGTGTGTCAATTTACCTTAGAAAAAGCAAGTAAAGATAACATTTTATCCCAGAGACCAAACTATCAAGAAACACCAAAGTTAAGTTACATTCCTGGTATTCTACAGCCAGTTATTCTGTATTTTAATAGTATTTAGTTTCAAGGTTTCCTTACACTTGTATACATCTTCTGCACTGCATGTTTGGGTAAAAATGCTGCTGTCTCAGTAGCAAGCTTTAAATAAGAACAGTGTTAAATATCAGATCTGAAGTCTTTCTGCATGCATTTCAGTTCTCTACATAAGTTATCTCATCTTTTGAATCCTAATTATTGTTGTAAATATGCAAGAGAAGTTGTCATATAAAGTTATGTATGAGGGTTAAAAAAATGAAAACAGTGTCTGTCATTGTTGAGGCGGACACGACACAACTTCCCGAAAGTAAGATACTTATTACAGCCCAGGTAACAACTTTTATACACTTGTTGCACATACATGTCAGCTCACAATTGTTGTTCTAATTACATAAACATATCATGATTGGTCCTGCATACAGCTTCTGCCAGATCACTGTGACTCAGCATGAAACACAGGATGTCTGTTCCCTTCTGTCGTGCGGCAGTTCTCTCTTCCGTGTTCACTTTCTTCCACCTTAGTGCAGTTCCTTCTTCCACTCACAGCTCTCTTAAGGGTGCACAGGTATTTGATCAATATCAAAACTCACTCACAGGGACCCCAAACCAGCTGGGGTCCACCACAAGTGTCTACAGAGATTCATTGCAAAGATTTAAGTTCTCTAGAACACAGAAATTAACTCTGCAATGTCTAATATGTATTTTAGTCCCTCAATTGTATTTTCACCAAAACAACAGTTCAAACTGAGTGGGGGAGGAGATGTGGAAGAATAAGCTACCCTATTGTGTTGATTGTGCCACTAGTTTAAATGACACTGAAAAATCAAAGAATTCTGAATTTTTTAAAAAAATATTTAAAATTAGCTATTCTGCTTACTGGTTCAAAATAGTGATATCTGGAAAGCACATGCATTGTGATAAGGATTATAAGAAAAATTATAATAATTATCAGGAATGCTAAGCAACCTTGTGGATAATGTGATCACAAAACAGGCACTTCTGTTTATGAAAAGCATCTCTATGGGAGCAAAAATCTACTACTGTGGGTTTTTTATCAGGGACACAATTCGTAAAGGTAAAATTAAGTAAAATAAAGACTCTTGAATCAACAGTGTGAAAGCACTTGGGGATGAATGAGATGAGCGAGGTTTGCTGGCAGAAATAGGAGATCAAAGGAGCAGAGGTTAGGGCTGAGCCACTTTATAAGGCTATACCTTGGATTGAGGAGTGGTATTAATTAAATTGTTCATTAAGATTTGCTGTCGGAGTTTGTCAAGTACCTGTAATCATCTCTGTAATCATTGGATAATGATACAAAAGCCTTTTCCCTATACAGTGTACATCATACTGTTTATAATTTTTATCGATTTTATTAAAAATCTAGTGGTTCTCCCACTATGGTCCGGGCTGTTTTCCTGGGACAACATTAAATAACAGGTTCTGAAAGTATTTAAGGGTATCACAATTGAATTGAAAATGCGTATGCACACAAAGTATGAGCTCTGTGTAATGTATGTATAATAGGTTTGTCTCCTTTACCTTAGATTACTACTATCATCACATATTCTTTGTGAATGGAACTGAATCCAATAACCTTTAAATGTAGTTCAAAAATTTCATCTTCAGTTAGATTCAATTGTATAAACATCCACATACTAGCTGTGTAAATCTATAGCTGGCTCCTTGGGACATGTAGCAATACAAGCCACTTCCTTCATTAATGAAAAGCACTTTGAGATTTGTCATTTAATGGAGACTCAGAGACTAAACAATACAGAGTTGTTCTCTGTACTGAAGAGGCTTTGAATCACTTTATTCAGATCCCAAAAGCATAGAGTTTGTTTTCAGTCACAGAAAAGAGTCTCAGGATACGCTGCAGATGTTCTTAGAAAATGCTGGGTAACAGTGTAGACTGTGTCTGTACCTTCCAGGCCAAACTCTGTTCTCATTTACATTCACATGTGCACTTGCAAAGAAAAACAGGTCAGTGTTCTCACAAGCGAATTTGTACATCACACTGTTTTCAAATGGATAAAATGTTCTGTAGTTTCCCTGAAGGCTGCATATTGCATGTGAACTGAAGGAAGAAGTCACCCTGTGGGAATACCTTGTCTTTTTTAAAAACAACTCAGTAATTCCAGGATGTAATCACACCTTTACGGTAGTTACCATACAAATAATTCCAGTTCTGTAATCCTAACTCCCTCTTAATTTTGCTAGTCTGTTTAAATACAATAGTACAATGATATTGCAACCTTCTCTAGAAAACTCAACGCACTATATCCTGCAATACAGTGTTGAAAATGAAGTTGTTCTTAAATGTTCCTCTTCAGTATGAACGTTTACATAACTTCACCTCCTAGAATATCAGAGGTCATGCCTAACTTCATCCTTACATGGAGACATGAAGGAGAATGGGGGCAATACAGACAAAATATCTTGAAGCTGTTGTTGCAGTCATGTTTTCAATGTCCACTGTGCACCTCCATAACAGGCCTTTAGAAAGGTTACTGCTCATGTACAGTTATACTTTCTAATATTTATATACACACACAGATGTGTCAAAAGTTCAGTTCATGGGAATGTTAAAGTCATAAGTATGTACCTGCTCAAACATATGCACACCAATACCTGCTGTTACAGAAAATTTCAAAAAGTGTGCATACAAATTCACAGATTAATATCTCATCTTCATTTCTGATGTTACTTGCAAAGAAAATCAGAAATGAGATCCACTGGGCTATTGAACAAATTCAGTTGAAAATGCCTGTACTTGCTTTATGTACTTAGCATTATAAGCAATGGGAAACCATGAAGTGAAGACCATATGTTTATGAATGAGAGAACTAGTGGAAAGTTTTCTTCATAAAACACTTTTCTTCTGAAAATGCATATTTGACTAAATTATGTTTTGCAGAAACACATTGCTTTCAGTGCAATCCAATAATTTTTTCACCCAGAAGTGGTTGATGCAATGCAATGAAAATATTTCTACTCATATAAGTAGATTTTCCTAACTACTTTTAGATTTGCCTAACTGCTTCTCCACATAGGAACTACAGCAAATACACTGCACAAATATGAAATTATTTACCTATTATATAAAGGCAATACCTTTTTTACTTTTAACATCTATTGAGAATTACACTTTACCATACTGATACATTGTACACCAGTCAGTCTGTGTCTAGCCTCTGTTCATCATCATTAAAGTAAATGTTCTGCCTTCTATATATTATTGGTAATGGAGACTGCAATACATCAGTATTTAGGAAGTTTCTGCAGTGTTGACTTTGTATCCCAATGCATTTTATAAGTGGGTTTATCTGTAATAAATCTATGAAACAAATGAATGCAGAAACACATTTCTGAATTTATTACTTCATTAAGTTAAGCTTCAGTAAGGTTGCTGAGGTAAAGCTAATATCAGGGCATGTTATATTGTACAGGCTTTCTAGATTTTTCTAAGTAACAGAAATAAATAATAGAAACATTTCTTGCAGTGTTGTGAAGGCTTATGGGTAATTACCAATGTGGCCATTCTCCCAAACCCCAATGTTTTGGTATTACCTCTATATTTTATTTTTTAGCACTAAAAACCTTTCAGCAGCAATAAAAATGTTGAATCCAAAGAAAAATCTAACAGTCCATAAAAAGAAATTGATGTGTTTGGGGTTTTTTTAACAGTCATATTTACTTACAATTTTTCATTTCTATATCTGCCTTTTTCCTTACTAAATATTACAGGGATAGGCCCAGTGTGCAAGCTCTGTAATCTGCAAGGATGTTTTTACATGACTGCAAGTTGGGGCCAAAATATACAGAGAAAGCCATAAATCCTAGTGATAAATCTAATCTGTACTACATACCTACCAAAAAAAAAAAAAATAAAAAAAAAATCCTTATGTGATTGTTCTGGACCAAAGTTCCTAATTTTTAAGAACAGATAGTGCCTTGAGGAGAAAACCTTCTTTATTCAAATTTGCCACCTATTTCATGCAATTTTTGGAAAGTGATTTTGGTTTTCCAAGCTCTTTGGTCCAGTATTAAATTGTTAAGGTGACTTATGAGCCTAACTAACTCAAAGTCCTTCAAGTTATTTCTTAAAACAATGCAGTCCTCTAGAAATTTTGTTGAACTCCCACCCCCCACTCATGGCACCTAACCAAGACAATGAAATCAATAACTGTGGTTTTCTAGGCATCTTATATTGGCAATGGGGAGAACCAAGAACTACTCACACCTGAAGCAGCTTAGCTACGTTGGATGCATTCAAGACATGATGTTTAACCCACTTTTGCAAATGGTCCTCTCTAGCGATGGCTGCCAGCATACTGGGAAGGGTCCTGCTGTATCCTGAGGTGCCAGGTAAACATCAGATACAGAAGTTGTTGACAATGTTACTGTGGCTGTCATGATACACCTGGTCTTTCAGTCAGAATTATCAGCACAGACACTAATATTACTGGTACATATTTTCCCAGCCCAGAGCAGAGGCAAAGTAAGCTTCCCAGAAACTCTACATCTATAGATATACACTGTACAGAGTATCTCCTCATGGGCGACTACAGGTCTGCACTCAAACACTGACTGGAAGGGAAATGTCACCTGCCCTGACCTGCTGGCAGTGCTCTGCCTAATGAGGTCCAGCAAGCTGTTGCACTTCCTTGCCCCAAGGGCATATTTCTGGCTTCCATTCAACCTGGTTTCCACCAGGACCCCTACGTCCTTTTCTGCAAAACTACTATCCAGCCAGTCTGTCAGCAGTCTGCCCAGGTGCATGGGATTATTCATCCCTAGGTGCAGGACTTCATTCCCCATTCTTTAATTTAATGAATTTCCTATCAGCCCATTTCTCCAGTATGTTGATGTCCCTCTGCATGGCGGTGCATCCATCTAGTGTAATGACCACTCCTAATTTTCTACAACATAGTTGAGAGGGTGTTCTGTCCTATCTTCAGGGCATTTATGAAGATGCTAAATAATACTGGCCTAAAAATAATCCCTTGGGTATACCACTGTTTGCTGGTATCCCTCTGGATTTTATGCCACTCATCATAATCTTGTGACCCTGACAATCTAGCTAGTTTTCAGTCCACCTCACTGACCACTTGTGTAGCCTGTACTTCATCAGTTGGTCTATAAGAATGCATTACAGTCTGTTTGGATCTCTCAATTTTACAGTATAGATATCCTGTGAAATTTATTTTATTAATTCATTAGGAAAGAAAGCAAGAACATTAAACAAGGGCTGAATACCACTTGTAAAGAGGAGCATACTGTGTGAATTCACTAGTTCATCTCTCTGTTAATTAATGTAATATCTAATTTGTCAGTCCTTTAATTCGTAACTTGCAACTTGCAGTTCTTATGTTGTGCACCTAGGAGTAAAATAGTTACCTAGCCAATGATGAGAGTGTTCATTCTTCCTCTCCATCATGAAGTGTGTTCATCCCTTGTAACAATCAGGCAAACACAAAAGCCTCAGCAGTCCAGCTGCTGTTAGCTTCACTTCAAACTTTGTTTCACTCTTGGAGATTTAGTCTATACCTTTTCCATAAGGGATTATACTATGAAGAAACTTACAGACAATCAATATATAATGAAGATTGTACTGGGATACAGCAAGATGCAGCTAATAATGGCTGCATAATGACCTTTATCCCATCCTCTTCATTGTGTCCTGCCTTTATGTTGCTGTTGTTTTGTTCTAAAGATGTTGCTTCCAACATATATCAGGCCTTATCATGAGCTGTGTATTAAACCAAAATCTGAGCAGGACTGAATGAATGGTCAGAGGATATCAGTGAAAGACAGTGTTGAAAGCTTTGCTACAGTCATGATAACAAATATCTATTGCTTTTCCCTAATCCACTGCACCTGTCATCTCATCATGACATAGGTAGTCAGACTGACTACTGCAAAACACCTTCTCATACTTCATATGTTCAGAAATGGTTCACCTGATTCTTCTCCACTGAAGGAGACTTTGTTGCTCCACACTGTCTCACTGGTGTCACAGGCCTGGAATTCCTGAAGGTTGAGTGCCTTGGCCATTCCCATGTCGTATGCCGCCAGGTCCTCTGCCTCATTCAACAAAGGGCCCACATTTCCCTACCCTTTTTTACTGCCAATTTTCCTGTAGGATCGTTTCTTGTTGTCATCGACATCCCTCACCAGATTCAACTCTAAGTGGGCTTTACCTTTCCTAAGGCAATCCCTACACACTCAGACAGTGTGTCTATATTCCTCCAAGGTCATCTGACCCTGTTTCTGCATCTTGTATGCATCTTATTTATATAGCTGAGTTTCATCAGGAGCTCCTTGTTCATCTATACAGGTCTCTTTGTACCTTTGCTTGACTTCCAGTGTATTGTGATGGTCCATCTTTGAGCTTGGAGGAGTTGATCCTCAAAAACTGACCAACTTTCCTGGAGTATTTCTCTCCAGATCTGTATCCCCTGGGATTTTTCCAAGCAGATCCCTGAGAAGGTCAAAATCTCTTCACCTGAAGTCTAGGGCCTGCACAGCAAGAGTGGTTGTTGGAGCATTCTTTGATCAGGGGCTGATTGCAATTGAGCTTTGCACATCCCTTTTACTGGATTTCCCAGTGTAACCATAAACTACAGCCAAGGGGTACAAAAGGAGGAATTAGGGATGATTCTCACACTGATGATAGTCAGTTCCTGGAAGAACCCTCCATGACAACTTCATTGATGTTTGCAGGTGCAAGGCTGTGAGAAAAACAGGGCAAGGACAGCAGCACAAGGACAACCAGGGAAAAAATACTCCCAAAGCAACCCTGGAAAATATTATCAGAGCAGCATGGGTGAGAGAGTGCAGGGATATAAAGTTGCAATGAAAGGCCCTGAGGTATGTAAAAGGTTAACTGTTGGAGGTAGGCTGAGGACTGAAACGGACTTCAGAGAATGGAAAGCTGAGATCTGTGCCTGACCTCGTGAGCATCCCTCTCCGGAGAGAGACAGCCCCCTGTGTGGGCAGGCTACCCAGAGTGCAGCCACCCCGACCAATCCCCAGTCGTCCCTGTTCTGGACCTCCCGCCTCTCTCCCTGTCAATCCTGTTGCCCTAACCAATCACCAATACAGATGTCCTATTCCAGAATCTTCCCTTTCCTGCCCTATATAAACCCACCATCGTGTAATAAAGTTAGATTGGCTTCAACCCTTTAGCTGCACACTGTGTCTCATTCCTGAGGGGCTTAACGCGGTTACTACAACTTAGGAATCAAGGACCCACCAGTCTGGATTTATCCCTTGTCCATAACTGTGGCAGATGGCGCCCAACGCAGTTAACCAGCTCAGCACTGTGCCACAGTTTCCCCCGTTCCCAACTTCCATAAAGTGCTATTGTCCATTACAGAGTGGCTACATGGGGCTGTGAGAAATTTGCCATACATGGTATTCTCAGGGCTGGAGCTCAAATGGGTTGGAGAGGAGCCTCTTGACCACTAGACAATTGTAAAAACAAGCTAACACTAAGGCAAGCCCAGCCCTGAGACCCTGATCTGTCAGGACAATAGGCAAACAGCCTTTCAGTAATAAAGGAAAAAAAATCTCATCTCCTGGACCGCCTGCATTGCATGCTGCTTTCTTTGGAATGTCCAATCATTTATTCTTTCTGTTAGGGCACATACCCAACATGGATCATTGGGTCACGATGAAAAGTGGTTATCATACCACATTAGTTATGAAGATAATCCCACAATCTTATTTGTGTCATTCTGTGGACTATTCTCTGATTTAGACATCTGCATGTTCTTGAATCCATTTTTTTTACCCTTTCCTCCCTTTTTTCAGATAAAACATAAAGAATTTTTTGAGACTGCTGTAAGATTCCAGTTTATGGAGCTTTACAACGTATCATGATCCAAATTTTAAATATTGTGTGGAAACATGCTAGACAGCTATTTGAAGAGTTTAGCTCACTGTTAGAGGTTATCTGCATTTCTAATGCTGGATCTGTTTAAAGAGCAATTAATCAGGGTTTTTTTCTGTTTGCATGCAGCTAAACACCTGTCATAATGTATAGTTGCATTTTCAAGATCAAGAAGATTACAACTATTCAAGGATACCCTATTTATCTTTCTGTCCTTGGAGACAAAGTTATCAGAAGTTATGGATGTTTGTGAATTCTCAAAAGAAAAATGCCTGCAATGAAAGTTACAGAACAGACATGTAATGACTAAGGAACAGTAATTGAAATTCAAAGAATGAAATTAGATTCCATAATGAAAGATGCTGTCATATTATATGGCAATAGTTTAAGTCATATAATGGCAGTATATTCTTATTGCAACACAATGATCTGATTATGAAAAAATTGAAAATACTTAAAGAAAAGAACTTTGCAAATGCGATGATTCATCATGTTCCGTTTTAGATGAAGACATAACTTGGAGCTTTGAGTAGGAACTGATGGTTCTCTGCTCATCTTTCAGTAGGGTTTTTTGATAGATGCAAATTTTACAACTTTTAAACTAGTCTTTTTAAAAAGTCAGAGGACTCTTCCTACAAACTGCTTATTAACCTGCAAGAGATTTCCACAGTAAAAAAAATTTATCCCTTGTCCATATGTTTTATATCTATTATACACTATTATATTTATACACTATTACTTGTCTACTTTTAATGCGATATAACATTAGGCAGATCAATTGCATGCAGTGTTTGCACAGCATCCATCAGAGTGTTGTGTTTGTGGGGGTATATATTTTTGAGCACAACATTATATCTTAGTGTGTCCCACCTATGAATCTGTGCACCCACTGAAGCCTAAAAAGCTGCAGAATGGAATGAGGAAATCAGAAGATTGATAACAACTCCTGAACTTTGAGTGTTTAGAAAAAGTTCTGCTCTTACTACGTGCAAAGGGCACAGAATAAGGTCAGTGTTAAATATATGCTTCAAGGACAACTCAAAGCACCATATGGGATCCACTGGAACCTTATTGCTCAACTTGAGGCACTCTCCCAGAGCAAATTCACTGCCCATACAAAGTTAGTGATTTGGGTAAAAGACATTAGATTTCTGATAATTCAAAATTCTTATGTTTAAAGAGGCTTTTATTTAAAAATTATAAAAACAAACATTTTATTAGAGCATGCAAAGACCAAAGAGGTTAATCGTATCTTACCTCCTGGCATCCAAACTCTTAACTGTTTGGGCCAAGTGAAAGTCTCTGGCCTTTTGGAGAGAATTCCACTAATGTATATAATTTAATTTAGTTTCGTTTAATTGATACATGTAATGGCAACAAGACATCACTATGCCTTCAAGTCTAGGTAATGCTGATTATATTAACATACCTCACCTAGATCAAGCTGATGAAAAACATACACATGCACTTATTTGCATGGGGAGAATGTAGCACTTTTAGCTACAAAGCTCTGTCTTTTAGTATCTGTTTTTCCAGCACCACTAAAACTGGTGTACTGAAGTAAATTGGTTTGGAAAAGTGTGCAGGCTAAGGAGAAAGCTGAGACCTCCACAGTATAGTTTAGAGGTGAAATGGGGGAAGAAGAAGCTGATAAAAAAAGTAAAATCAGTCCCCCATGGGGCATTTTAATTAGTGTTTATTCAGTGTCATGTGATCCAATGAGAAAGCAGCTCCTTTGGAATATGGTTGTGTTTGCCTGTCTTTCCCTCTCTATCCTACTTCTCAGGGCAGTAGATAAACCAGTCCTAAAGTAGAAAATGAAGGATAAAATGGATGACAAGGATTTAATTTCACCATTATTGTAATTATGCTTCAAGTCTTCATCACATTAACTGTTCTAAAACATTAATAATACTGACAAGAAAAATACCAATATACTACAGTGTTCCTAAGGCCATTGGGTTTGCTACAAACATTGCAATAAAAAATATTACAGCCTGTGTCATGCAGGAGGTAGTGTAACTTGAAGATGAACTTAAACCCATAGCCTTAAAATACAGGATTTTCATGAATAAACAAGCTATTTTGATGCAAATCACCTGTCTCACTGATCTGCAAAGAGAAAGTGCAGTTTGGTCGCAAACATTCCCAACAATGTTGACGATAAGTACTGAATTGCTGAGTTAACGGAAACAATTTAAAATATTTTTGTTTCCTAAGCAAAATAGTCATCTAATAAATAATTTGAGTCCTAGCTCTAAGTATAAGATGTAAAATTCAGAGTCTGAGCTCTGTTGCCTGTTGTATTTCCTATTCAGTTAAGGAACTAATAGTGAAATTTACCTCAATATTCGATTCTTTCACTTATTGCTTTTCTATTTCAGTGAAGCATGGCTATGAACCTAAGATATTTATTTACTAATCTGATGTTGATAAAGCATCATTATGATGTGATAATTTGTACTAAGGTGCATATAGCAACAGAACATTTGCCCCAGTATAAAAGTCAGCTGATACAAAAAGGCAACTTCCTGCACTATTAAAAAAAACTTTATATTAATGAAAACTTTAAACATTTCTTTGTTAAATAGGACCCATTTTTTACAGCGGTTTATTTAATTGTATAACATCTTGGCTATTAATAGCAATAATTTTTCTAGACATTGATTTAACAAACTATGATTGCAGATATATATGTTTTGTTGGGTTTTACTGTAATCTAATCAGCTGATCTAAACTAGTAGGTTGACCTGCAAAAACCTACTCGGCTTTGTCTGTTGCTCATCTGTGCTATGTAACTAAAGATTTTGCTTTCTATTCCACAGCAAAATGTCTTAGAGTTGCTGAATACAATTTACCAAGACTAAGATGAAGCATCTTTTAAATTTTACCTCATGATCTAGAGCTGGTGATGAGAAAGAAATATGGAGGCTCCACAATTCTTGAGAATCTATAAAACACTGTGCCAGCTTTAGCATTTATCAATTTTTAACTACTGCTACAAAGCTTCAAGCAATCAATTATTTCCCACCTCAGTGAGAGACTCAGAGCTATACCAGATAAACCAGAAATCAATTTTACTGCCTTGTGGCTGGTTTCTAAATATGTTTCTCCATACCACACTTAAAACCAAAAAAGCTAGGTTTCTTTTTTTTTTTTTAATTACAGACATGGCTGAATTTACTTAATACTTCACTTGACATTGCAAATTCAGAAAGGGATAAACTTTATCTTTTTTTATACAAACATCATTGTTTTACTGTTGCTTTCTAAAGAAATAGTGGAACAAATCTTTTATTTTTTTCATTTTTTTTTTAGTCTGGCAATGTGTCTGGGAACTATTTTTCATAGTGAAGGGTCTCTTGGCTGTTCTCTCCTATTACTTTTCAGGAGTTCTCTGCCACAAGGGAAGTGCTGGATTGGCATAAAGGGTGCAGTATTTTGCTAAGGAACCATGGGAGGTATGACGGAAATTCTCAGCATGTTTATGAAAAGCAAAACCTGTCATGAAATCCAAAGAAAATATAATGCTGATTAAAGAGACAGCAACAAGAAAATATGGTTTTAACTTCTCCCGTGCCACCCTGCTCTCATACGTGCCTGGATCTGACTCCACCTGACATCAACTGAAGCGCTGGGAGCAGCACCCTCCACAGCAGCTCATTCCTCTGCCAGGAGCAAGGGCATTGACCCAATACTTAAACAAAACCTTAGACTGTGGAATTTGTAAGGTGGCACTGAGGATAACTGCAGCCCAAGATATATTACACTATACTTTATAATAAGAAAAGAGCTGACAGTATTTGTCCCTGAAAGTAACACCTGTGTGTGGCTATTACACTTTGCAAACATGGTTGCTTTTAAGAGTAGACTGAACAACTCTTTATTTATAGGGAAGACCATATCCAAGAAGGGCTCCACTCTTCCTCTGTTATATTTACCAGTTCATATGTACCATGTACCTTAGTCTTGATGTGCACCGTAGCTCCATGGAGATTGTTTTTGCATTTTAAAAACTCAAGCAACTATTTCTACTTTTGAAACATTTGATCCTTATGCAACTCCTAAGTGGTGTTCTTTTTATTCTTTTCATATTATGTGGAATGGGAAACACTTGTGTATGTGTCTGTATTTGAGTTCTATTGATTTTTTCCACTCCGTCATCACAGAAAAACATGGAATCGTTGAGCTTGGCAGGAACCTGTGATACAACCCCCTATAAAACCAGTTGCCCGACTGGGTCAAGACAGGTTTCAAGTATGTCCAAAGCTGGAGACTCCACAACCTCTCTGGACAACCTGTGCAGGTGTGCAGTCACCCTCACAGTAAAAGGATGTTTCTTGATGTTCAGATGGAAACTACTGTGTTTCTGTTTTTGTCCATTGCCTCTGTTCCTTTCACTGGTCACCACTGAAAAGAACCTGGGTCCATTCTCTTTTCATATTTGCTTCCTGTATTCATATATGTTAGTCAGATCCCTGCTGAGACTTGTATTCTCCTAATACAAGCGACTAAATGATCCCAGCTGACTCAGTCTTTCCTCATAGGAAAGGTGGTCCAGTCCCTTCATCATGTTAGTGATCCCTCTCTGGACCACCACTGCGTGGTCCTGAACTGAACAGAGTACTTCAGACGTGGACTCACTAATAGCAGTCCTTTCACCTGCTGACAACATTCCTAATGCAGCCAGAATACAGTTAGTCTTCTTTGCAGCAGGGACACCTTGTTGGCTCATCTTCAACCTGGTGTCCACCAGGACTTCCATGTCTCTTTCTGCTGGCTGGCCCCCAGCATGAATTGGTGCATGGGGTTGGTTGCTCTTTCCTAGGCACAAGACTTTGTATTTCTTGTTGAACTTCAGGACGTTCCTGGCAGCCCATTTCTCCAGCTTATTAACATCCCTCTGGATGGCAGCTTGACCCTTTAGCATAAGAGCTGATCCTCGCAGTTTTGTGTCTCCCCAAGCCTGTTGAGGGCATACTCTGCCCCATTATCAAGATCATTAAGGAAGATGATGAACAGGATCAGTCCCAGTCTCATTCCCTGGGGTGCAACCGCTAGTTACTGGCCTCCAACTAGACTTTGTGCCATGGATCATCACCCTCGGTCCTGGCCATTCAGCGAGGTCTCAGTCCACCTCCTTGTCTGCTCATCCAGCCCATACTTCTTTAGCTTCTCTGTGAGGATCTTATGGAACACAGTGTTGAAAGCCCTCCTAAGTTCTGAGAGCCACTACCTATTGCTCTTCCCTCATCTAGTAGGCCAAGCATTTTGTTACTGCAGGTTGCACAAGAGCAGACCTTCTGCATGTTAATGGTATGTAGAAACTTGGAAAAGTAGAACATGTTCTACTTTTGCAGTCTTTTACAGCATTTTGCAACTGCTTTTCGTCAATATTCAAATAAAAATGTTAAAAAATTCACTCACTGGATGCCAACCTGTATGATACTTCTCCTTTTCCTAAAAAATACTTCTAGTTTACTTTAAATTACAGAAATATCAAATTTCATGGAGACTGGGAAAATGACAAATCAGTTTCAAAACCTGTGAAATGTAAAGTGCTCGATACATTTATTTGTCTTCCAAATCATTTTCTGTTCTGATCAGCTCGACCTGGACAAACTCTAAAGGGCAGTGACATTTTGACCAGTAGGGAAAGCGCAGGTGACTGATGCTGAGGACTGTGTACAACTGTTTGAAACATTTTCATTGGAAATGAGTCAAAGGTTCAAAGCAATAGTGCCTTGAATCCATTTCAAGTATAAACTAGGACATGCTCAACTGTTTAAGCCTGTCTTATCAGAAGATTCATGGCCACTACAGGGTCATTATCTACCTCAGCAAAGGCATAAAACACATGTTGTTCACCTGCAAGTATTCTTACAGTACTTTGCAGGAAGAACAATTCTGCTTTTATCTTTTTACAAGCTGAGCCATTTGCCTATCAGCAATAACTCATTTGTATGTTCTTTCTAGTCAGCTTATACATAAACAATCCCCCTCTGGTGTGACTTACAAAGCTGTGTTTTGAGGCTTTGCCATCATATTCCAAAATAAGTTTATTTTGCTGCATAAATTTTTACCTATGAAAATTTTATTAAATAACTAAAATATGGAGACAGAGTAAAAACCCATCTATTTATACTTTTTCAAATGTACAAAGAAATGGTTTAAAGTGATTTATGCAGTCTGTACCATATCGGATTTCATTAAAATTTAAAGTAAATACTGTTGATTTACAATTTCAGGTATAAACCCCTTTTTTTCTCCCAGAAAAATGTCTATACTCTTTTATCAAATTTCACACCATTTGAAGAATAAAGTCTTTCAGTACATTGTAACCTCACCGTGCCAGTGGCTATAGCTGCACAGTAGTTAGACTGCACTGTACCGTACTGCAGCCTGAAAGGGGCCATCAAAGACAGAAGTTTCATTACAAGAAAAGATGGCAACATCTCTGACAACATTTTGCAACCTGGTTGTTCTCATGAAGTGACTGTGTTCAAGAATAGCAGGCACAACCTGGAGCATATACAAACAGATATGTATTTGTCAGATCAATAATTTTCATAGAATCATAGAACCAGTGAATGGTTTGGGTTGGAAGGGGACCTTGAAGATCATGTGGTTCTAACCACGCTGTTATGGGCAGGGACACATTGAGATTGACCAGGTTGCTCAGAGCTCCATCCAACCTGGCCTTTAACACCTCCAGGGATGGGGCATCCACAAGTTCCCTGGGCAGCCTGTTCCAGTGTCTCACCACACTCAGAGTACAGAAATTTTTCCCAATATCCAATCGGAACCTACCCTCCTTCAATTTGAACCCATTTCCACTTGATCTGTCATGTTTACATGCTCTTGTAAACAGTCTTGCCCCATCTTTTCTGTAAGCTCCCTTCAGGCACTGGAAGGCCAGAAATGAGTCACCTTGAAGCCTTCTCTTTTCCAGGTTGAACAATCTCAATTTTTTCAGCCTTTCCTCACAGGAGAGATGCTTCATCCTTCTGATTGACTTGGCAACCTTCTCTGGACTCACTGTAATTGGTGAATGATCTTCCCATGTTGAGGACCCCACAGCAGGATGCAGTGCTCCATATGGATTCTTACCAGAGGGGAGTAGAGGGGCACAATCCCCTCCCTTGACCTGCTGCCCACGTAGCTTTTGTTGCAGCCCAGGATACAACTGGCTTTCTGGGCTGCAAGTGCACACTGATGGGTCATGTCAAACCTCTCATCCACTAGCACCACCAAGTTCTTCTCTTCAGGGCTGCTCTTGATCAGTTCATCACCCAGCCTGTATTGATACTGGGAGTTGCTCCAATCCAGATGCAGCACCTTGAACTTGGTCTTTTTTTTTTTTTTTTTTTTACATTTTTAAAAATTTTTAGACAAATCTTTATCAAGTCCTTGAAAAGGCATTTTTTTTCCAAAATTGCTTTTATTCTCTTGTAATTTCTCTTGACAATAATTTTTGGTGACTATGCAGATAAAGCAAGACAAGCTTAATATTTACTCAGACTTAACCAAATAGATGATATGGACTTCATTTTACCTATTAAAATATTTTAATTCATAAAAATAATCTAAATAGAAATATTATCACTAAGGATTGAAATCACTTGATGACAAAATAATCTTTTGCGTGCTATAACATATGCTTTTATAATTCTTTTAAACCAATAAATTTTATCTTTGCATGCATTTGACATAATAAACATTTGTAAAAATTCAAATGTCTTGTAGCATGTAGTATTTTTTTAAGTTTTTTTTTCAATGCCTACACATTACACATTTTTTCTTTCAAAGAAGACTGAGTATTTTAACATTGTAACATGATAATAGTTGCTTTTCATGACTCTTAAGGAGAACAATCTATTCCAGACTTTGTTGGCTTGTTTAAGTCACGCTAATAGAACAAAAGCCCAGGGGTTATTCCATTAAAATTAGTAATTTCTGTATTGGTATTACATACACACTATTAGTTATTATTTATTAGACAAATATGCAGATCAACCACCATTAATGACATTTCATAACACACAGACCTGCATAAGCCAGAATCTGGGAATGTATTGTATACATATACAAGAATAGTCAATGGAGAAGGAGGAGACAAAATAACAAAACATTACTAGGCATCTTATTCTGTTTAATCTCCTTTGCTGGATTGTATATATAAATAAAATCTATTTTATGTATATATACATAAAATATATATGTATTTTCTTCCCCATTCTTAACAAGCCCTGGTCCTGGAACCTCATCTCCCAGGGCCTGGTCACCTTGCTGGCTTCCCTGGAACACTCTTCAGTCATAGAATCATAGAATTTGGGTTGGAAGGGACCTCTGCCGTGGCAGAGACATCTTCAACCAGATTAGGTTGCTCAGAGCCCCATCCATCCTGGCTGGGAACACTCCCAAGGATGGAGCATCCACAGCTTCCTGGGCAACCTGTTTACAACTGGTTGAAAGTATCTGGATCAGGCACTGTTTATCTTCAGGCAATAAATTCTGCTTTTAGTGATCCCATGCAAAAAATGTTCTGACTTGCTCAGGATCACATAGGAACCTTATAGCAAGCAATCTTGGGCTAACATCATATTATTAATGCCCCTATGTGAAAGGCTTGTGTATTTACTACATGGGACCTACAACCATGTAAAAAAACCAAACTTGAAAATAATACATAGTTTTGATTCAACCTGAGATAAAGACCATCCTCTCTCATAAATAAGAAAGAAAAGACAGTAATATAAATTCTATTAACCCTATTGTCTATTATTACAATCTGCTTTTAACAGGTTTTTTTTCTGATTAATTTCTATTTTTTACAGAGCTGAATTTCCATTATATTCATTTCAATATGGTTTATGAGCAACTGGGGACCCCAAAAGCCTCTTCACAAAATTCTGCTTCTTTTCCAATATTTCTCAAAAATATTTCTGTAGTTCAGTTTTTGCTAGAATTATATGAAAAAAAAAAAAAGACTAATAATGAAAGGTAAAATGCTTTGGTTGCTCTTGCCTACCATCTCAGTCCCTCTCAACAGGGACACCGAGACTAAAAATCTCTTTTCAGGCTCCCAGACTTAAGCTGGATAGCATTGACATGAAAGAAAAACAGTTTAGTTGAGAGCAGTAGCATCTTGTAATCATTTTAGGACACTGAACAAACAGGACAACTATAAGAAAGGAGGTTTATTTTCCAAGGTGGATAGAGGCATTAGCCTAAAGTCAAAAGGTAAGGATGGCATTATAATTTACATGTTTTATTTGAAAGCTCTACATTAGGCTACTTTCTAATCGAGTAGTAAATTCTTTTTCCTGACAAGAATGAAATTGGTTCTGTAGTGCATCAATGGTGTCTGGTCAGTGCAGAGAAAAATGCATAAAAAGCAGATTTTTCTGGTGTAGGCAGACTCAGCCTTACCCATGTATGCAGGAGAGAAAAGGCAGAGGTGAATGTAAAAGTTTTGAAGGAGATGAACTTTTGGGAGTTTTCCCTAAAAAAGGATCAAAGGTAAGGTCAAAATATCAACTTGCAGAACTTAGAGGTCTAATAAGAGAGTCAAATTGGAAATATTAACCCAATTTCATATGGTATCATTCCAATTCAGATTAAGTTGTTGTTATACTTCTGCATCAAGAGATTCAGTTTTGAGTCATCTTGGTACTCTGTCCAGGATGTCTCAGGAATTCGAGAAACTTCTACACATTGTCCTTGATGGGCAACTGGTTGAATGACCTTGCTCACCTGTGCAGTATCATGTACCACATCCTCAGGGGAATATCCTTCCAGCACAGGATGCAGAGACCACCCTAAGAGACTGTCTAAAGAAAAGAGGTAGGCAGAAGTGGGCATAACAGATAAATTTGAATTGAGTTGCAGCAAAGTGCTCTGAGTTTAAGGCTATGGGTTTTTTTTAATTATTATTTTTATTAAATATATACATGTAATTCCTTTGGTAGAAGGACTCTAAAAACCTATATTTCTTGGAAAATAAAATGCACATTCTTAGTCTGGTTGTACTTATTGCCTGTTACAGCCAATAGGCATACACCAGCTTACTACTGTTATCATGCAAGAGAACTTGAAAACAGAGTATATACAGTCACTGACATATGTATTTTTAATCTTTCTATCTACTTTTAACTCTTCTGACATTCTACAGCTCAAAAAGGAGAAAATGAGTTCAAGAAAGGACAAGATACCTTTCTGGTTCTTTAACTACCAGACTAGATTTGTATGGGCCTTTTTTACTCTGTGTGTTCAAACATACCCTCAAGTCAAGAAATATCTGTATTCTTTGATTGTCTTTATTTTCAGTTTTCCAAGAGCTATTAAAAGATGTTTTGCTTCAGCCTATAACATTTATAAAAGTCAGTGGTTAAAACAAATTTTCTTTATACTGATCAGTTAAACTGTCAGCGAATTAAAGAACTTACAGGAAAGAAACAGGAAGAGTGTGAGAAAAAAATCCATGTTGTTTTGATAGGGAGAGCAAAACAATCCCATGGTATCAACATCGCAGTAAGACAGCACTAAGAATTCCTTATCTACAGCACTACATCCAAAGCTTACAAAACAGTTTGAGAATGATCAGTTCTTTGAGCCGTAAGCAAGTTTGACAAGTAAGAAGTTTAACAATGAAATTAATGAAAAAAAAAAAATGTGATGAAATCTGCATACTCTGAATTTAAATTTCTGGGTTTAAAACAGAGTAGAAATAGCCCAAAACCACAGAAAATTTGGTTCTTTACCTGTAAAAAATTGGTATTGTGACAATATTGTACAGTGTCACCTCTGCAGTGATGCCATGTCGATGAACTCCTCAGATGCTTTCTCCTGTTGAAAACTATCACCATGTTGTGTGAGCAGAAAGGACTAACCAGGGCTGTTGAGGTATTTTGGTTTCTTGCTAGCTATAAGAGACCTGAGTCTATCCTTCATTTGAACTTCTACAGCAAAACTGGGCTGTACATCTATAAAGGAAGGGGCAAACTAATCTACTGAATCTCCTCAAGTTTCACTCCTAGTGTTCAGAAAATTTATTTTGTTGGCGCAGACAGCATTTACTCATGCCTTCTGCATCCAGAACAACTAATTTTTCTCACTGTTAGTCCATGACCAAAATGCTTTGATCCTTTCCAATATATTCCTTGAACCCAAAACTATATAAGAGTCCCACAATTTAAAACAATGAATGTATGGCTCTCCAGGTGTTTTCATATAAAATGTAAAGAAGGAGTGAGATTAATTCATACCAACACTCAGTGGTTGGACAAATCCCCTGAACTATCTCTATCCCTACAAAAATCTCAGGAATTGGTCCTAGAGTGCCTGAAAGTAGCATGTTAACAGACTAGATCACTTAAACTGGTCCCTTGCATCTCAAAGATCTACTGTTTGCTTTTTTATTTTTCAGTGTCTGAATAATTCTTCCAAAGACTTACTAAATACTTCTTCACTAGAATTCATTGAGGAAAAAGTTTGCCTTTTAAAGAGGTACTGAATTTTAAACTCCTAAGAGATTTCATGGCATTATTTCATACCCATCATGCCACTATTTTACAAGTATCTAATAACCTTCTTGTGGGACAGACGCATGTGGTAACAGCTCTTCAGTTCTTCCTATTCTTCCCTTTCCTATCAATAACTTCATCAAAGTTATTTGCTAACCCAAGAAGTTAGCAAATATTCATTTACACAGTTATATAGATGGTCTACTGTATAAAAGATGCAGGAATCACAGAAGACAAAACCAAAATGAAGGTTTGTAGGGTGATGCTCAAGTCAAGAGGACTAACGTGAACCTTGTACGATTCAAGAGAGAATGGCAACCTGGAGAGGGTGATTCATTCATAACAGTGTAACAAATTGGCAAGTATGATGCTTCAACTTTCTTTTTAAATACATTTTCATTTTAAACATGCTTTTGAAAAGCTATTAAAGAAGAAACATTGAGACACAAAAGACTTGTGGGCATAGGAAAAGGGGCATGTGAAGAGAGCCTGAATTTAACTGTTTTTCAAAAGCAAATTCACAGTAATCAGTCTGAGAGAGTCTGACAATTAAAAAAGCCCTAAAACCTTGAAATCTCGATTAGACCATTTATAAAGAGAAATTACACACACTGTGGTAATGAAGGTGTTTAACCACTGGAAGAAAATACTGAAGAAAAGAGTATCCTCCAACTCTAAACTCTTAATAGGAACAAGATCACAGAATTACAGAATATGTTGAGTTGGAAGGGACCCATAAGGATCATTGAGTCCAGCTCTTAGCCTTGCACAGGACCATCCCCACGAGTCAGTGTCTGAGAGCATTGTCCAAACATTTCTTGATCTCTGTCAGGCTTGGTGCTATGACCACTTCCCTGGGGAGCCTGTTCCAGTGCCTAACCACCCTCTGTGTGAAGAACATTTTTCTAATATCCAACCTAAACCTCCCCTGACACAACTTCAGGACATTCCTTTGGGTCCTGTCACTGGTCACCACA
>VYXB01004467.1:145809-159499 GCA_013397135.1 Pachyramphus minor | reverse complement strand
CCCCCCAGGACATGGTTGGCCCTCCTGGCTGCCAGGGCACTGTTGACTCAGTTCAACTTGCCATTGACCAGGACCCCCAAGTGCCTTTCCATGGCACTGCTTTCCAGCATCTCATTTCCCAGTCTGTACAAACATCCAGGGTTGCCCCATCCCAGGTGCAGAATGCAGTACTTCCACTTGTTGAACTTCATTTGGTCAGTGATTGCCCATCCTCCAATTTGTCCAGGTCTCTCTGCAGGGCCTCCCTGTCTTCCAGAGAGTCAACAGCTCCTCCCAGTTTTTTGTTGTCTGCAAGCTTGTTTAGTATCCCTTCCAGTCTTTTGTCCAAGTAATTTATGAAGATGTTGAAGAGCACAGGGCCTCACAGGTTCNCCACTTGTTGAACTTCATTTGGTCAGTGATTGCCCATCCTCCAATTTGTCCAGGTCTCTCTGCAGGGCCTCCCTGTCTTCCAGAGAGTCAACAGCTCCTCCCAGTTTTTTGTTGTCTGCAAGCTTGTTTAGTATCCCTTCCAGTCTTTTGTCCAAGTAATTTATGAAGATGTTGAAGAGCACAGGGCCTCACAGGTTCCCTGCAGAACCCCACAAGTGACTAGTCTGATGTTACCCCATTCACCTAACCAATTACTCACCCACCACATAATGTGTCTTGTTTGAAGACTGAACACCACATAAACACAGGGATCTGTATTCAATACATGAATAACTGGATGAAAATCTGTGCTATGCTACAAGGAGACAAGACAGCCTCATTTCATAGATTATTAGTTCCCATCTCTCTTTGTTAAACAAAATGGGGTTAATGTCACTGGCATAAGTGACTGCTTATCTGCCTGCTGAATTCAGCTAATGTAAAGTACTTTTAAAGGTATGATTTTCTGGAACATCTGTTACTTTGAAGGAAAAAAAATGAGGAAAGGACTAGACTCACAAAAAAAAATTGAAAAAGGCAGGATAGAGCCCAGTGGTTAAAGAAGACACAGAAGGGAAATTTTCATATTATTTCTATTCAGAGATATCCAGTGAAACAGAAATTCCTTAACTAGTCAAGCAGAGTATTTTAGTCCTTACCTTGCTCTAAACACCAATAGAACAATTCTTTCTTTAAAATTATTTAAGCATTAAATAGTGAAGTAGCTACACAAACTGTAGAATTAGTACACCCTAAGGACACCAAACAAATGGATAAAATGCTCACACTTAATTGTATTAATCAACCTATCTTCATTATACATGTTTCTTCTGATTTGTTTTCAAGTACATATTATCCTTTCTGACTAAATTACTTGCTCAGTCTTCAAAATATTGCTGTGGTCTCAGCCCAAGTGAACAGCTGCCTACAGTGGAGGCTACCACCCAGTTTGGCATGGTGCAGAACAATGGGGGAGGCCTTCTCAAAAGTGACCCAGTGCTGAGAGAGCTGAGGTGCTGCAGGTTACACTAGTTGTCACAGGCAATACTAATTACAGAGGCTTATTCACTGTGCTCAGTGCTGGCGTTCAGCTTTTAAAGAGTCTCTTTTATGATGGCTTGTTCTTAATTTTTTCAAAGGGGTAAACTCACACTGTGTTTTTTTGTGTTGTTCCTAATTAACAGATACTGAAAATATGCACTCACATCAGAGAGGAAATGGGAAGTGTTTAGATAACATTCACCTTTTTATCAACAGGCACAACTTAGACCCACCGCTAATAGTTGAGGCTGAATCCTATTTTGAGTCTCTCATAATTTTTCTAATATAGATTTATTATCAAAAGAGAAGGTAATAGCCAAGGATAACAGAAACCCCTCTAGCATTTTTGGCATTTCTGTGCCTTGGTAGAGCCATATAACAAGTACAGTCAGGACCCCACAGCAACAAAAGCTCTGGTCACGCTCTCAGTACTGTGAGCTGTTCATAAAATTGCTGTCACTGAGAATCTTCTTGCTTTCAGATAAAACACATTTCCAAAATAGAAAGAAATCTTGAAAAAAATATCAAGTCTAGTTCAAATTAGGAAAACATTTTTTATCCTGTCATTTTTCGATTCAATTGTTCTATCTATGGCTTAGCTATGAGCTACTTTGTCACCTACACTGTGCTGGTGATTGTAGCTATGATAGGAATATAAGTTTCAATGGCATAAAGAGTTAGCTGGAAGAAGAATTGCAGATTTAGGACAAATGAAAATGATACTTGTGAGTTACATTCACCAGCCCTTATGAATCAGTAAAATACTGCTGTCTCAGAGACTTCAATAGTGTCAGAAATCATCTAATTTTATAACTTAAATATTTTTAGTAAAGTCTAAGGAAACTCCCTCAGGAGTCATACTAACACTATGGTTCTGTATCTTTTTTCATAAAGGGCTACATTTTGGGCCCAACTCAATCATCTGTAATATTTAAAGAAAAGACTTTTGGGTAAAACTGAGAGTTTTTTCACAATGTCTATTTGCTAAGCTCAACAAAAGAAAAGTCAAGTTAAAATCAATGCTGCTTCCTACTCTCCTGAAAGATAACATGTAATGTAACAGTGTAAAATGGTACTGTCTAATGAACTCAGGGCTCTGATGGCTTTCAGTCTTTGTCAATATATCACACCCCTTTGGAGTTAAAAAAGCAGAATCAAGGTCCTGAAATACAGTGCTAAAAATCCCCCTGTACTCTGCAAATACCACCCCTGGAGACAACACTAGAAGAACTAAACTTGGAATTGACATTAAGCCAGTTCTACCTAAGGCTGCATCAAGCCCACAACCCACTTTTATATATTGCAGATATCTGGTGGGGACTGGAAAGTGAAAGACAAAGAGGTGGAGGCAGAAAGCAAGGAACAGTATGCTGTTACCATATGACATAAGCACACACAAACAGCTATTTGACATCAGTCTGCAACTCCTACAGGCAGGCTGGTGAGAAACAGTACAGTGCTACAGAAGCAGTATAGCAATGACTATTTGCATGAACTGAAGATCTAGAAGGTAAAAAAGCAGAGGTTGTGGCAGAGGTATGATCCTCTCTCACATATAAGAAAACAAGCCTCTTTTTCTCTCCTTTTTACTGGAGTCAAAAAGTAATCTCTATGGAAATGTTTCTTGAAAGAAAGACTATACCACTAGTACTTCCTATGGACAAATTCATCTAAGGAGTCCTTCAACCCATAACTAAAAAACCAGAGGCATTTTCTACAAAGTTTTCAGTTAGTAGTTGGCCTTTGTGTCCCTTTTCTATACATCATAGGTGTAACTGAGATTACATTTCTACTTTTACTTGCTACAACAGTGTATTTAGCACCTCAGAGCAAGAGACAATGGGCACAACCTGAAATACAGAAGTACCTCTCTGCCATAAGGAACCACTTTCTTCAGTGAGAAAAAGTGAGAGTGATTGAGCACTGGCACATATTGCTCTGAGTGGTTGTGGAGTCTCCCTTCTTGGATACATTCAGAAGTTATCTGGAACTGGTACGGAGCAACCAGCTCTAGGTGGCCCTCCGTGGGCAGGCGGGTTGGACCTGCTGACTTCCAGATGTCCCTTCCAACTCAACCAGCATGTAGGATTCTGTGACTCTATAATAGGAAAAGGAGGGTAAGTACAGATGGAGAACTAACTGCTGGTTGCTATTACTACCAGAAAAATGGAGCAGGAATAAAAGGCAAAGGAGACCAACACTGATCTGGTAGCTACTTTAAAGTCCTGTTTTGACTTAGCAAAGCCAGATTCCAGCTGGCTTCTCACCAGTACTTGTCCTTGCTGGGTGAATTGTGACTCCTATATCTCTGGCTAAAACAGCATTGCTGTTTTACTGCACAGAAAAGTCCACCATGAGTCATTACCTTTTGCAGAAGGATTAATTTGCAGCATGAAAATGTATGTGTTCCATTCTCTGGTTCAAAGGTCTGACTGACACTCTCTTCAGCGACTCCTGCAAGAAAATGTGGTGTATCAGGCCCTCTTGGCTTGGAGGGCTGTTTCATGGACTATTGAATTCCTCATGCTCTCAAGAGAAATAGCAGGGTTGGAGAACTAACAGGATGCATAAACCCTGAGCCTTGTAAGTCTCTCCACTTGCTGAGATTAGTGATGCAGGAGAAAAGCCAGAGCAAAATCTAACAGAAATGGGCTGCAAAATAACCATAACACTGCAAATAAAGCATAATTCTAATTTTTCCACCTACTCATATTCAGCTACAGAGCAGACATTGGTGTAAGATGTATTATGATTTTTTATCTGATCTTCCAAGTCAGGGTTTCATTTGTGAATGAAATATTTTACATTAAGGTGTTATTGGGCCATGAACAGCCGGCACTTGTTTATGTTTTCAGTTGAAAATGAGCAGTCCAATGGAAATATCAAATACAAAGGTACTTAGACTATATAGGATTTCATGGAATGAAAGAGAAAAGATGTGCAAGATAAAGAAGTGTCTTATAACATAGTTTTCTGATGCAAAATCTTGAGATGGAGCTGTCACTTAGTATATCTTAGAAGAAAAAGAAACCTTCAATAAAAGCCTGAGGGAACTGTTTAGCAAGCAGATCAGTGTGTCTACCATTCTTTTTCCCAAGCAGTTTTCAAATGATTATGAAAATATCTAAAAATGACATAATAAAATTCCCATTATTTATTGTCAAATGTACAGCGAAAGTTGAAAGAAAAATATCTTCCCTTTCAAACTGAAATAAGCTATTAGCATGTGCCTCTCCCACTGAGATTACTTATGGAAGTTTTTACAGACAGTAGCCTGAATTCCAGCATATTTGTCATGTGTAATTATAGCTTCTTTCTGAAATTGCAAGAAAGAAAAACTGATTATTATTTCCACATCAATCATCTTGACAATTACAAATATTTGCTCCATAGGGGAAGTGGATGCATCATGTCATATTTATACATAGCTTCATGCTATTGGAAATATAAACTGTTAGCATTCTCTCTACGTTTCTTGTGTACTCCTCCAGTATGAACATTTTACTAATTAAAAAATAGAGGAATTCTGAATGTAATGTACACTAAGCACAAGTTAAGTCTGGGAATGAGACTACTAATTTCTTAGCTGTGAAATCACTACACAACTTCAGTAAAAACTGTATTCTTCGAAAATTTAGAAATGACTTCAGTAAAAACTGTATTTAGAAATACTGCAGCATCTTACTGCACTAAGGTATGACAATGTAAAAATTAAGTCACTCAGAGAACCTTAGTTCTACACAGGATAATCAATTCTATAATTTCCAAGCAAGGAAGAAGTGTTCTTACCGTTATAATTTGAAATTGCAAACAAAATGTATATTTCTATCAAAAACACTACATTCATATTACATAAGGTCAAAGTAAAAAATTCTTCAAAAATGCATTCCCCTCGGTTTACAGCTTATTTTCCTAGGGTTTTTTGTAATGTTTGGTTTGTGACTAATGAAAGAGACCCCTAATTTATTTACCTTATCATAATGGCACTGCAGTAGAAAAAAGTGTTGGTTGTGTGTCACATTTGCCTGTATTGAAATAGATTACCTGAGTTACCCTTTTCATCTAATCTGTGAAAATTTCATTTTCAAACTTCTGAAAGTTCTGATAGCTAAACTTTTATTTGCCAAATTCACATTATTTATGAAGCAAAACATAGCGTACAAACCTCAGTGTGAATGCATGATTAGATTGCCCTTCTCAGCCTCTTTAGCAACCCTGCACACGCAGCTTAACCAAATCTAACATAGAACTGAATTTTAAGCATATTTTCTCTTTTGAGAAGGTGATAAAAGTAAAACTTTTTTAAGTTTTCACTTTGGTATCACAGTCATGCACGGACCGTAACTCAAGCTCTTCTCGAACTGCTGCAGTCTGGTTTCTTACTGCAGCACTCTCTTCCTGGCTCTCCTAGACTGGTATAGACAAACAAAACTAGGTTATTTGGCATTAATTCTGATCTTCCAGGCTATCTGAATACTCTTGGAACTATGAAATACAGTGGCTTACAGTTTTTCTGTGTTTGTCAGCTGAGGTACTGAAAATAGTTAATATGCTCCATTTGGCTAAAACAAATTCATATATTTATGACTTTCAATATTCCCAAAATACATGCAATGCACAAAATCTAAAAATAAACAGGATATTGTAAATTTTATTTGGTAGCTAAATATTTTAAAAGTTTTAAAACATTTGTCTTAAACTCCTTGTCCAACCCTCCTCCCTTTCCCTGGCTGCTTCCTCATACCATTTGCAGACAGAAACAAAGAAAACATCTGCTATCAGGTCTGTGATATGAAGTAAAGATATTTAGGCACATCAAGATGTTCATTGCTTCAAGACACTCTCCTTGTAGAAAGCTGCAGATTGTCCTAAATATTCACGTATATGAACTGATATTTCTAAAGCAAAAACCAGTCAAACATTAAAAAACCCAAAAACAAACTTTTGAGATGATATCAGGAATCTCCCATGATAATACCATAGAAACATTTTTGTACCACAGCATCAGTCTCAGGTCATGATCAGAATCATGAACTCTACACACTATCAATCTCCACTCTAATGCACAGTAAGTCCTATAACTCTTTCTCCAATTTTTTACCTCTTCTTTTGTACCAGGGCTACAACATATCTGAGCTAGGGATGTCCAAATGTAAACTGGATTTTTTTCATACACCTACACACGCTCATGCACAAACATAGCCACCCACATGCATACCGATGTATCCAGCATTTTCCTGTCTTTCAGATCAAGGGAAATGTCACAGGCAAATTTATCTACAACTTAAACTTCAGGATTTCCATGTTGCCCACAGGTATAACAAAACTGGATAGATTCTGTGTACTTTTTTTACCATTTTTTAAAATCCGTTTTTATTTTAAACTTTGCTGAATTAAAGGGAATGTGGAAAAAAATATTCAAAATTAGCCAGTTCAATTAATCAGTTGAATACGTGAATTCAAGGGAAACTACTCTTATCAGTTGCCAGAAGAAATCATTGGCCAAAAAGATCACCAAAAATCAACACAGTCTTTTTATTAATTAATCTGCTGAGTAAACACAGGGTAAAGGTCCAATTAAATAGCTGTTGTAAGAGAACATGACTTATGCCAAACACATGGAAATCTATAATCAAGACAGAAAGTAGCAGTACGTCCACGATGACATCCAGGACTTCTTGAATACTGGTTGGCACCAATGTTGAACTCTGCTAAGTCCTTATTTTTTGTGTTCAGCATTCAGGTATGCTCCAAGCTCCTCCACACTAGCCTGGAGATAATCTGACCTTCTTCTGCCTCTGCACTTTCTACACTAAAGGTTAAAGAAGACAAGTAATAAAGGTGAGAAGCCAGGAAGGGTGGAATTGTTACTGTCAGACTGACTGTGTTAGAGGCTTCTGTTTTGTACCTATTCAGAGACAGCATAACAATGGGTGATCGAGGGGGAAATGATTTGGTGTGATTGAGCTCAACTGCAAACCTAGATATTCAGAAGGGCTTTGTTATCTGTGAATCAGGTAGGGGGGGATAGAAAATGTATTGTCCATAAGAATAATATAGTTTGCTGAGAAATTTAAAATCACACTAAACTGCCAGAAGAGTAACAATTTAAGACTTTAAGAATGGGAAAAAACCAAGCAGATCTAAAGAAAGGGGGTATGGGGAAATAGGAGCTGTTCCAGGGACACACAGTGTTCTGTTATTCTAATTGTTCTGCTTATTATGCTGTAAACACTCCATCAAGTGTTCTCCATGGTTATCAAGCATATGTTTCAGTGCATTATGTGAAACAATTAGAAGCACATGCTTCCTTTTCTATTCATAGAAAAATGCCAGTATTAATCTTATTGTCACAGTCTTGCCAGAGCTGTTCTTTGGCTGGACACTCACCATGCAGCTGCCTTGGACACCAGCCCATTTGACCTCTTCCTATAAAGTTCCCCTTTGCTTTTGCAGGTTATAAGACTGGCGCTTTTTTAAGCCTTCCTTTCACATTTTTTCTGCACACCTTCTTGGCCATTACTCTATTACACAGAGATCCTGATCCCTGTAACTCCACTGCACCATCAGTTTCCTCTACATCTGCAGCAGTGGGCGTATACTCATAATGTTTAAAGAAGGTCTGTATTCACAAGTCCAGGACAGCTCTAACACCAGGAACAATGAGGTCTATCCCACCCAAATTTGCCAATGGATTTCCTTGGTAAAATATTGCCTGAATTTATTATTTATTTTCCTCTTGCACTAAGAAGTGATGGCATATGCCAACACCAATTCTGCCACAGAACTTGGAGTGCACGTCAGACCCAAAAGCACCTCCTGCCTTCACAGAGGTACTCAGGGCGGGGGAAAGTAAGTCTGGCCACTAGAACAGACACTGATGTGGGTTAACAAAGCAGGGAAAAAAATGTAGACAAAATGGAGTTTACCATTCATTAGGTATTCTATTTGCTTTTTCTGCTAGCAGTAGGTTTTATAACAGAAAATCTCATCAAGAAAAGGATTTAGAAGAAAACACTAAAACCCACTTACATGTGACCCCAAGCTCATTTAGTCTTTATGTTCTTTGTGCTTCAACATTTGTTGATCCAAAGTACTCCTCTATGGAAAGACAATCTAGAACAAATGTTTCTTTCAATACTAATCTGATGTGGAAATAAAAAATGTCCATGTATAGAAAACACAGTCTTGAAGAGAATTCAAAATAGCTTCTCCAGACCACTATGATCACATTATAACTTTTCCAAAATCCAAATATTTCAGTCACTTTTTTTTCCCCCAAGTTTGGAAATTTGTTGTTTCTGATGTTGGACATGGGAAAAAGAGGGGTTCCTGATTTTCACAGGGGATAAAAGGCTCTGCTTCCATCTTCCAGTACAGAAAGTAATGATGTCGGAAAGAAAACATCAAAAGTAGGATTAAAATACTCTCCTTGCTTCTGTAATAACCAGTTGCTTGCCAGACTATTGTGTAACCACAAGAGTGCCTGTTTGACAGCCCAACTCCCATTCATGGGCAGCTGCACAAAAATGGTTGGCAGAGAAGAGGGAAAAGAGACCCTGAGCAGCAGACTCTCAGCAGAGTCATTCTTTTGCAATATATTAGACCAAGCTTTTAAGAAAAATGTTGTAACTTCTACTTCTATTTCTGACACTTCTAATTTCTACAGCACAGGAAATTAGAAAGGAATATAAAACAACTGTAGTATCTCTCTAGAATTAATAAAAACACTTTTTGGAAATTTTATGGCTTGTTTGTGTAATATATGTCTCTCAAAGCTACAGTCAGTGACAGAAAATCAGTGTGCTCTGGACTTACTTATTTTCTTAATGTCTTAATAGTTTGGAAATTCCTTTTTTAGTGTCACTTTTCCTTTTTGAGTGAAAATTGCAGCCAGTTCCATTTAAAAACAAACAGATAAACAAACAACCTTCCCCAAAACCAACAAAAAAAAAATTAAAAAAACCCAAATGCACCAACTTGGAATCTTAGTTTCAACTTTTAAATAAATAAAAGTATATATTGTATATAAGTGAGCAAGTAAAAATACTTTCTTCCCAGCAGAAAAAAAATGAGTGGCAAAAGCACAGTCAGATAAATCAGAAGTAGTATTCTGAATTTTGAGGTTCTTGCCTTTGTCATGAATTATCTACAAACAAATAATATCTTTTCCCAAAAGAAAAAACTACTATGCTAATATGAATATTATTTAAAAGATACAGTTTTTGACAATTTATCGCTAGAAAGTATTTATGAAGTATCTATTTTTAAATTGGTTTCTCAAATCATATTTTTACTGAGGGTTATTACATTTATAGTTTCAATATTGTTGGAGGGTTTAAATAATGTGGTCAAGACTATTATATGATTCTGTCAAACAGAGATTATTAAAAAAACTGAAAGGTAAAGAATTTTTTTTTACATATAACATAAATTTTGTTGTTGATTTACATTTCTCTTTAAACTTTATATAATAAATTGAACAATCACTTGTATTATTTTTGGTAAGCCCTTCAGCAAAATCCACTTTCCTTAGACCAGGCCTTGCAGAAATCATCAGCAATTATAGGAAAAGAAACTCCTTGAATGCTGAAATAAGTTTTAACATTGAAGCAGGACAACAGCATATGTGCCAGTTTTTGAGACAAGAGAACATGATTTAAAAATTCATCTTTTCCACACACGATAGTGTGACAAAATGAAAAAGGTTTGACACAAAGAGGACACACAGAAAAATCCCTTCTACCACAGCATGCATATCCATATAATTCATTTATTTTATTTTTATTTTTTCCTCCTTTCTGTGGATGGGAACATAAAACTCATCACTACAACAACCTCCATGCTCTGTCGGAGCTAAACCAGGCACACACATGAGAGTCTGGTTGATGGGGTTTTTTATGGGGCTCTGGCAGCCCCCTCTCTCTCCCAGCCATTTGTACACGTCTCACTCCCAGCAATGTTTCCGGTTCTCACTGTAACACTAGGGCTTTACAACCCAGACTGAAAACAAACACCATTGTAAGGTAAAACATGTGCAGATATTCTTCCCAAGATTACCAGTGCAGCGGATGTATTAAAAAAAGGTTTATTTCAAATGCAAGGACCATTTTTCTACGATGTAGCACATTGAACCTTCAGGGGCAAAAGGCAATGCCCTGCCTTCTCCAAGGTTTCTTGCATCTTCTCTCTCCTCCCTGACCCTCTCTGGCCCAAGGAGGCCTTGTACATGTCTGCAAACACATTCTCTTTCTGCATATGACAGAGAGAGAGAGCTGCTCACAGCTTCTCCCTGCAACTTTGTCTGAAATGCAGGAGGGGGAAAACCCCATCTAACCCATTTGAAAAGGCATTTTGCAGTTTTTCTAAGCAAAACAAGTTCTTCCGTTACAAATGCTTGCTCAATTGCACCTATCCCTACAACCATAAAATGAATTACTTTTAAAAAAATTATTTCCAATATTTATCATTAGAGAAAGCAGTTATAGGGAAGGCAAGATACAGTTTCTGGGGTCTTTCTAACATTTCTCTATTTAAGGGTCCATTCCAGCACTGACGTGGGAAACAGTTTTAGTGACGCCTATGCTGGATGATCCACATAGCTCACAAGTAGTGCTTCTGTTCAAAAAATAAATAAAACGGCAAATCAAAATAGACATAAATACGTAATTCTTTTCTGTAAGCTTCAGTTTTCACTTTACACTGAAGACAATGTCATCATTAAACGCAAGTTTGAAACTCAGGTGGAGACGATGGAAGTTAAAGGCTCTCAGTACTTTGCAGGACAGAATTGCATAATATTAGAACCAAACATGAATTTTTTCTTTAATTCATAACACTTTATGTCAGTGTCAACATTACAAAGTTGCCTTTTCTAAGACAAAAGGTTGTTTCCATGGTATGCAAACCGAACAAACTCTGCATATCCTGCCACATCACTATACTGAAACTCCTCTGCTTCTTTGGATCAATCCAAACACACTGATTTGGTGACAAGATCTGTTTTGAAAAGGTCCAGAATGAGTAATGCAATTGTAGTGCTCGTCTTCCACTGGCAAGCACTTAAGTAACTGCACTACTCATGTGCAAAGCTCATCTCAAAAGAAGAAAAATTTGCAAACATTGGTCTGTACTATTGTAGGAATTGATCTGGAGCTTCTGCTTCAAGAAAGATCAAAGATTGTAATTTTGGGTTTTTTTCAGTTTAGTTTGTCGCACTGTAATAATGAAAGAGAAGGAGATAGGTAACTAGACCATAATAGTGATAACACCCCTATAAAATAATATGTTTCCTAGTTCTGTCCCCAAATCACCTGCTTTGAATTTAACAGAAGCATCTACATCAGCCAATATGACTTAAGAAAGCAGTGAAAAGGGCATTCAAATGCAGTGTAAACCACCTGCTAGCCCACCAGTTTACTGTAGTATTAAGAGAAAGGCACAGATTTTCTGGTTTTTTTTGTTGCAGAGAGAAAATAAAGCCCATGACACTGAATTTTGAATATGTCAGCTACGGAGCAGAATATAGTGGAAGACTGGTTGTCTAACATATCATATGCAAAACACTGCAAAAGTAGTTACCCTGACCTTAACCAGAAAAGCATTCAGCATGTGCAACCACTGACTTTACAACTGCACAGCTCTCCAAGCATGACTCCATCTTTATCTTCAATGTGACTATGGAATGCAGGCTGAAAAATTCTGGCAGTCAGGTGAAATCCCTGATGACTGGAAAAAGGGAAATATAACTCCCATTTTTGAACAGGGGAAAGTGGAAAGTGAAAGACCCAGGGAACTACAGGCCAGTCATTTTCACCTCTATGCCAGGCAAGATCATGGAGCAGAGTCTCCTGAAAGTCATGGGAGCTTATTGGAGAATCATGACAATAAGTGCAATGTTTAAATCTAAAATGTTACATATTTTGAGTGCAATATTTATATATATAGATTATGTAGCATCTTCAGGAGGCCATTATCATCATGTCATTTAAAGTACTTGCAGAGGGAGCGCATAGTATTTAGCAAAGCAAGCATGCTTCACCCCCACAAGTTCCTGTGGTTGACCATGGAGCATTCTACACCCTTTGAAATATCCTACAAAAGCGAGTATTTAGGTAAGAAAGACAGGCAGCAGTTAACAAGTCCCATCACTTCTATGTTTACTCTTGTTCCCAGCAGCCAGGTCCAGGCAGACAAAGATATTTAAGAATGTACTTTCCTCCGCAGTCAACAGTAGGTAGGTACAAAGCACCTTGAAATATCTGAGCCTTGACCCAGTCAACAAAATCTGGACCAGTGCACTGGAGAGATAATTTTTCAAATGCTGCAGGTGCGTGCACTTCATTTCCATGCTTCCTTATATCTCGACTTCATATCACGAGGCTTGCTGGTTGTATCTACCAAACTCTATGTTGTGGCCATGGGGACTGTGTTACCAAAGTGTGAACAGCATGTAGTAACACTGTCTCATGGCTGATACCTCAGATAAACAAGAAAATGTGAGAAATATTCAAATGACAAGTCTTGTGACCTCCAGTTAGGTCTTGTTTTAAAACAGAGTTTGCAAAATGAATGCAAAACCTAGCCTAGAACAACCACATAGGGCCTCTAGAATTTGTGTCCAAAAACCACATCATATTTGTTGGTTCTTGTGTTTTGAGATCAGTTTATTACACATTTAGATCAAGACTCAGCAATTCAGTACATTTCACAACAACCGGTGAAAACTGAACTGGACATTGCCCCCACCTTGGAAGAAACCCTTAAGGCCATACAGCAGGTGAAAACTGGCAAGGTAGCTGGGGTTGACGGAATTCCACCTGAAATCTGGAAGCATGGCAGCCAAGCACTCCATGCTAAGTTCCATGAATTTGTAGTGAGTTGTTGGGAATGAGGCGTACTACCATCAGACCTCTGTGACGCAATCATCATCACCTTGTACAAGAAGGAAGGAGATAAATCAGATTGTTCTAATTACCGAGGCATTACTCTGCTCTCCATTGCTGGCAAAATCCTTGCAAGAATTCTTCTGAACAGGTTAATACCAGCTGTAGCAGAACTTCTGCCTGAGAGCCAGTGCAGTTTCAGAGCCAATAGGAGTACCACAGACATGGTATTCTTGCTCAGACAACTGCAAGAGAAGTGCAAGGAACAGAACAGAGCACTTTCTGTAACCTTTGTTGATCTTACCAAAGCTTTTGATACCGTGAGCAGAAAAGGTCTATGGCAGACTCTGGAA